>ML660197.1:29022828-29054713 GCA_007570785.1 Antilocapra americana | reverse complement strand
CATTTTTATATCTTCTTTGGAGAAATGTCTGTTAAGTTCTTTGGCCCACTTTTTAATTGGGTTGTTTATTTTTCTAGAATGGAGCACTCCAACTTTTTATGCCTAACAACACTGTGAAGGAGAAGGCAGTACTCTTGCCTGGAAAATCCCATGGATGGAGGAGCCTGGTGGGCTGCAGTCCATGGGGTCGCTAGGAGTCGGACACGACTAAATGACTTCACTTTCATTTTTCACTTTCATGCATTGGAGAAGGAAATGGCAACCCACTCCAGTGTTCTTGCCTGGAGAATCCCAGGGACAGGGGAGCCTGATGGGCTGCTGTGTATGGGGTTGCACAGTGTCAGATACGACTGAAGCGACTTAGCAGCAGCAACAGCAGCACTGTGAAAATTAATACAGAAATGGATGAAAGGATTGGTAAAGAAAAAACTGAACTCTCAGTTAGATAATTGATAAGATGAGTGAGAAAGAAAAGAAGTTATATTTTTGAATTTACAAATGGAAATTTCTTGGTACAATAATGATAGTTATATCAAAAGGGAAAACCCATCAACCCCCTTAAATGTGGATATACTTCTAACATAATGCTAATTTATTTCTTGGCTTGTTTATTCCAATTAACAATGGTTTGGGCAATTTATTTGTTTTTAATTCTCCACAATTATAAAGTATTTTCTAACAGGCTGAAAAATGATGGCATAAGTCCAAGTTCAGTAGCTCTATAGGTATATTATTCAACTAGCTTGACAGCAAATATATATTTAAATAAACAACCTAATAACTTCTACAAAATTAGTCACTAATTCCTATTTTTGGATACTGTCATAGTGTACTGCTTTCCTTATATAATTATACTTTGTTCTTTTATACCAAATTATGTTTGTGCTCACACATTTAGTTGTCAAGTTGAGCTGAAGTAGAAATAATTTTGTTTTTACAATTTGACTATCAGAATGATAGATGATAAACTTCCCGTGGTCTCAGAAACTCAAGACTATGAATTGATCAGCTGCAACCTTATAAATCACATTTCTAGTTTGGTGATTAGAAACACCAGATCAGATGTTTTTAAGTATTTTGAGTAAGATGAAATTCAGATTACATAGAAGAAATCAATATATATATATATATGGTGTTGATTACATTCTTGGCTTCTTTCTTCTGACCAACAAATGTCGTGTATAGAATTTCAAATAGCATGAAATTTAAGCATGAGAACGCCAAAAAAAGAGGAAGGGATGAATAGAAAGCAATAGGAGTCTATGGTAAGAGAAGGTTGTATGCAATAATTAAACCTGAATCGGTTGGGATTTTAAATTATTAAATTTTTTATTTGAATGTACCATGTTTCTTTATTATTTATTTGGGATTTTATATTGTAATATGTTAAGATGAGCAATCAGTGTAGATATATTGATCAAAAATGAGTGAGAACAGAACAAAAACTAAATTGACTTTTACCTGAGGAATAGTTTGTAAAGGACATTGATTAAATTCAATAACTGTTAAATAAGTCAAATGAAGTGAAATTGTAAAAAATGCTTCACAGGACAAAATGAAATGATTTAAATCAAGGAACTCATCATAACTGGAAATTGCTATATATAAAATATTTTCCCAAGTAAAAGAACCATTTAATTTCTGTAGAAGGTACATATTAAATGATTTGCCATACTTTTAAAAATGTTTGAAATATTTCAGTATAAAATCTTACTGAAAAACATAAAACAAAATTGAGCAAATGAAAGGGACTACTATGTTCTTAGTCAGGAAGATGTTATTATTATAAAGTCAATTCTCCTAAACTTAGTATATATATTTAATGCAGTTCTAATGAGAATCTCAATGTGACTTTTTTAGAGGGAGGAGCATGTGTAAAACAATATTAATATTGCTTTACACATTAAGAATAAAAGAGAAACCTGAAAAGGGACTTGATATTCCAGATTTCAGTAGAGAAGAATGGAAAAACCACTAAACACAAATAAATACAGTATTGGTAAAGAAACAATTAACAAGTTACATGAATAGAAAACATATTTCATAAATCAGTCAGTTCAGTTCACTTCAGTTGCTCAGTCATGTCTGACTCTTTGTGACCCCATGAATTGCAGCATGCCAGGCCTCCTTGTCCATCACCAACTCCCAAAGTCTACCCAAATCCATGTCCATCGAGTCGGTGATGCCATCCAGCCATCTCATCCTCTGTTTTCCCCTTCTCCTCCTGCCTCAACTCCTTCCCAGCATCAGGTTCGTTTCCAATGAGTCAACCCTTCACATGAGGTGGCCAAAGTATTGGAGTTTCAGTTTCAACATCAGTCCCTCCAATGAACACCCAGGACTGATTTCCCTTAGGATAGACTGATTGGATCTCCTTGCAGTCCAAGGGACTCTCAAGAGTCTTTTCCAACACCACAGTTCAAAAGCATCAATTCTTTGGTGCTCAGCTTTCTTGACCATCCAACTCTCACATCCATACATGACCACTGGAAAAACCATAGCCTTGACTAGATGGACCTTTGTTGGCACAGTAATCTCTCTGCTTTTCAATATGCTATTTAGATTGGTCATAACCTTCCTTCCAAGGAGTAAGCGTCTTTTAATTTCATGGCAGAAATCACCATCTGCAGTGATTTTGGAGCCCAGAAAAATAAAATTTGACACTGTTTCCCCATCTATTGGCCATGAAGTAATGGGACCAGATGCCATGATCTTAGTTTTCTGAATGTTAAGCCAGTTTTTTCACTCTCCTCTTTCATTTTCATCAAGAGGTTTTTTAGTTCCTCTTCACTTTCTGCCATAAGGGTGGAGTCATCTGCATATCTGAGGTTATCGATATTTCTCCTGGCAATCTTGATTCCAGCTTGTGCGTCTTCCAACCCAGCATTTCTCATGATGTACTCTGCATATAAGTTAAATAAGCAGAGTGACAATATACAGCCTTAACGTACTCCTTTTCCTATTTGGAACCAGTGTGTTTTTCCATGTCCAGTTCTAAAGCTGTTGCTTCCTGACCTGCATACAGGAGCAGACGATATTAAGAAGTGGTGGCAAGAATACACAGAAGAACTGCACACAAAAGATCTTCATTACCCAGATAATCACAATGGTGTGATCACTCTCCTAGAGCCAGATATCCTGGAATGTGAAGTCAAGTGAGCCTTAAGAAGTATCACTACAAATAAATATAATGGAGGTGATGGAATTCCAGCTGAGCTATTTCAAATCCTGAAAGATGATTCTGTGAAAGTGCTGCACTCAATATGCCAGCAAATTTGGAAAACTCAGCAGTGGCCACAGGACTGGAAAAGATCAGTTTTCATCCCAATCTCAAAGAAAGGGTATGCCAAAGAATGCTCAAACATGCAATTGCACTCATCTCATACACTAGTAAACTAATTGGCTATAGGAAAATTGAAAATTGTTTCATTTTAAAATATATTCAAAATAATGCCAGTGATAAGAAGATAAATGTGGAAAAATATTTGTAGCAGATTTGATAGCCTAAGGTCTAATATCAATAATTTACAAGCAGCTCTCACAATTTGACAAAAAATATAGAAAAGAGGGAAAGGGTAAAGACACCTTACAATGTTATCAATTGAAAAGAGAACAGATATGAAAGAGACATTACAGTTCACTAGTTGTCCAGGAGTGAAAATTAATATAATATTGAGATGTCTTGTTATTTCTAGCAACGTCAAAATTTAAAGGAAAGCTATACTTATACATACTGCAGACGCAAATGTGAGGTTTAAAATATTTGTGAAAACTATCTGGCAACAATTAGTGAGATTAAATATAATATGCCCTTGATGCAGATTTTCTACCAGCCTGCAGAATCGATATGATAGAAATCAAAGCAATATTAACTAAGGTTATATGTGCATGGATTTTATTCTATTATTGCTCATGGTGGCATTTTTACAGTAGAAGATTAACTAATATTATATGTACATTAAGGAATAAAATACAGCCACTAACAAAGTGAACTTTATTTATACAAATAATCTAGCATCCCTCTATTAAGCTGTGGTTTTCTTGACCTTTTCAGTTACATATTTGACTACAGAAGCAGCTCAGTATCAGGAGATTGATAAGCCTTGTAATCTGACACACTCAGAGATAAAAGTAAATGATATTTAGAGGTCATCAGTTCAGTTCAGTTCACATAGTGGGTGGCAAATAAGGAAAATATAGAAGGATATCATATTGCTAACATGGATGAACTTGATGCAAGTGAGCTGATGTGGGGGAAAGGTGAGGAGATCGGAAAGGGTGAGGCCAAAAAGAAAACATGAAAAAGGCTGTATATAATAAAAGGAAGAAATAATCACACATCTATGTATGTATATATGAATTTATTCATAACTATATATTTACTATGTCAACAAATCTGGAAAACTGAGCAGTGGCCACAGGACTGGAAAATGGCAATTTTCATTCCAAATCCCAAAGAAGGGCAATGCCAAAGAATGTGCAAATTACCACATGACTGTACTCATTTCACATGCTAGCAAGGTAATGCTCAAAATCCTTCAAGCTAGACTTCAACAGTATGTGAACTGAGAACTTCCAGATATACAAGCTGAATTTACGAAAAGCAGAGGAACCAGAGATCAAATTGCCAACATCTGTTGGACCACAGAAAAAAGCAAGAGAACTCCAGAAAAATATCTCCTGCATTACAGACTATGCTAAAGCCTTTGACTGTGCAGAGGAACCAGAGATCAAATTGCCAACATCTGTTGGACCATAGAAAATGCAAGAGAACTCCAGAAAAATATGTTCTGCCTTACAGACTATGCTAAAGCCTTTGACTGTGGAAAATTCTTAAAGAGATGGGAATACTCGACCACCTTACATGTCTCCTGAGAAACCTCCATGCAGAACAAGAAGCAACAGTGAAAACCAGACTTGAAACAATGGACTGGTTCAAAACTGGGAAAGGAGTACATCAAGGCTGTATATTGTCACCTGGCTTATTTAACTTATATGCAGAGTACATTATGAGAGATGCTGGGCTGGATGAGTCATAAGCTCAAATCAAGATTTCTGGGAGAAATATCAACAACCTCAGATATGCAGATGATACCACCTTCATGTCAGAGAGTGAAGAGGAACTAAAGAGCCTCTTGATGTAGCTGAAATAGAGGAGTCAAAAGCCTTGCCTAAAACTCCACATTCAAAAAGCTGAGATCATGGCACCCAGTCCTATTACTTCATGGCAAATAGATGGGGAAACAATGGAAACAGTGAGAGACTTTATTTTCCTGAGCTCCAAAATCATTGCTGACAGTGACTGCAGCCATGAAATTAAAAGATGCTTAGTCCTTGAAAGAAAAGCTGTGACCAACCTAGACAGCATATTACAAAGCAGACAAATGACTTGCCCACAATCGTCTGTACAGTCAAAGCTATCGTTTTTCTAGTAGTCATATACTAATATGAGAGTTGGACCATAAAGAAGGTTGAGCACCGAAAAATTGATGCTTTTGAATTTTGGTGCTAGAGAAGACTCATCCCAAGGGATGAAATAAGATTTTTCCACCCCAGAATCACCAACAATTTCCCACCAAGTCTCATTGACTCTTTTTAGGTCACATGCTAAGTTGGCAGCTAGTCACTGTAGCCAAGAGAACTCTCATTATGCTAAGCCTGGGTCATGTGTACCTCACCAAAGTCAGAGGACTGATTCAATTTGAACCACATGGGCTAAGAACACAGCAACTTGAATTTGCAAATTTTCATTAGTGAAAAAAGGGAAAATACAGCTGTATGGCTGACTACAGTCAATTACCACTACTATGAATTCTGAAATTCTAAAACTGGCTACCACTTATTGTGAGCTTTTGAAAGAAAATAAGATAGTTACTTATAGGAAAAGATGTATCTGTATATGGCTTGGGCTCTATCTGTAGTAAAGGAACACTCCTGAAAATTGAATAGTAATTGACTAAACCTTTACATAAGAGCATTTTCTGCTTTGAAACTATGACTATGAAAGTAAAAACATTGTCAGATTCTTTCCTGGTTTTGCTTTTAAAAATAATTTCACTTTTACAAAAATGGATCATTTAGTCTGGGAAGAATAAACTCTGTTCACCTTTGTGCTTTTTGCTTCATTTTGACTGTCTTCACTGGTTTTCTTTATTAACCACTTTCAGAAACATTCAAGGGGAAACTAGATAGCTTTCTGTTCATTCATCAAAATGTTAAGGAACTTTTTTTTTTACACTTAAAGTAAGTTTGTAAAGTATTTTAAAAAGTAAGGATTAGAGGATGGAAGGACAATAAGATAGCGTTACAACTGAAACCACTCTTGTGATCTGAAGCTTTGTTTTTTCTTAATAAGGCTTTCAAACTTCTTTTCAATTAAACTAGCAGTTAACAGAACAAGAATTACAATGTAAAAGGATTGTTTTCAAGTTCATCCATTGCCAAGATATACTGGTTAAGATACTAGCACTCACCACAGAAGGTGGCATCCCAATTTTTATCTGAAGGTGATTATTGATTCTGCTTATATTTGTTAAGTTTACTTTTGCTTTTATTTAATTGCATTTTAAAATATTACTCATCCTTATAAAAATCTAAAGGTTTACAAAGATATTAAAGGCACTACTAATTTTAGTTTTTAAATACACTGTTATCCAGGTCTTATGGAATATGCTCAAATTGTAGGGGAGCCAAAATATCTTGGGTGACAACTAAAATTCATAAAATGGATATAATCAAGTTGGTAATTCTAAGCTAAATCTTTGATTATTTAGAACCCTTAGAAAATGAGACTTTTCAAATTAAAAAAAAAACATATTTTTGAGGAGTGGAGTAGTGATACTTAAGTTTTATGTTTTTTTTTTTCTTTAGCTCTTTTGAGAAGAATCTCTTCCACTTCTTCTTTACCTTAAGCAGTGAATATTGGTCATAATTTATCTGTTTTCTTATTGTTAGGTAGAAAGTTAGGCATAAGCAAGGAGGGGAGCCCTGGCTGAAAGGGATGCAAGCTGATCTCTAAACCCATTCCAGACACACCTGGGAGAGCTCACAGATATGCTACAAAATAACCACAGAGACTTTATCAATTCCTGCACATGGCTGTAGACATACAGTGGATACAAAATAACCCCAGGGGTTTCTCAAAGTAACCTAAGCAGCAAAGAGACCATTAAGGGTTTATAAATATTCTGCATCTGTTATAACAGACTGAATTATGGAAAGGCATCAACACAGTCTGCTGTAATATAACTTGCAAATGTCAATCAGCCTTGGGTGTATGCCCATTTGCCTTCCCTTTCATTGATTGGTGGTGGGTATAAACCCTATTTTGCACAGGGCATAGCCAGAAGGAGAAGACTGGAAGTATAAAAAGGGATATGCCAACAGGGAGAAACAAGCCTCCTTTAACATTGGCCTGCTCTCATATTTTGGAAGTGTTTGTCTAATAAAATTTCTGTCTGCTTGAGCTAAACTAAGCTATAACATGCCTAGTTTAAACACTTTAGTCCATCATTCCAAATTTTTATTGTGATGAGGTAAAAACTGAAGGAGAAAAATAAACTGACCTGACATTATGATTCTTGTTGCTGTTCAGTTGCTCAGTCATGTCTGACTCTTTGTGACCCTATGGACTGCTGCATGCCAGGCTTCCCTGTTCTTTACTGTGTCCTGGAGCTTGCTCAAACTCATGTCTATTGAGTCAGTAATGCCATCCTACCATCTCATCCTGTTGTCCCCTTCTCCTTCTGCCTTCAACCTTTTCCAGCTTCAGGGTCTTTTCCAATGAATTGGCTCTTTGCATCAGGTGGCCGAAGTATTGGCATTTCAGCTTTAGTATCTGTCCCTCCAATGAATATTCAGGATTTATTTCCTTTAGGATTGACTGGTTTGGTCTCCTAGCAGTCCAAGGAACTCTCGAGAGTTTTCCCCAACACATATCCCATAGTATTTTGACATTTCTAAATGTATTTAAGTTTTGCCTTAGAAGTTTTTTGTATATATGTAAATATCTTCTACATTTAATATCCAATTGGGGATTGGTTAACTTATTTAATATTTTAAGTATATTTTACAAACAATATATATATATATATATATATATATATATATATATATATATATGTATATATGGGCTTTCCTCATAGCTCAGTTGGTAAATCATCTGCCTGCAATGCAGGAGACCCAGGTTCGATTCTTGGGATGGGAAGATCCGCTGGAGAAGGAAATAGCAGCCCACTCCAGTATTCTTGCCTGGAGAGTCCCATGGACAAAGGAGCCTGGCAGGCTACAGTCCATGGGATGGCAAGAGTTGGACACGACTTAGTGACTAAACCAAAAACCATAAACATATATTGAAAATATTTGATATATTGAACACTGTTTTGGGAAGGATAACTTTATTTGCTTTTAATAGAGATATAAAATGAAAATAGCCAATGAAATCATTTTATAAAGCTCTATTGGAGTTGAAATTTAGATGTCTATTACACTTTCCTTTCAAAAAAAATTAAATTTATGAACAGGCAAGATTTACTTTTGTAGGTAGAGAACTTGCTTCTTCATGACCTTTAGTGCTTCTCATATGTTTCATTTCATTTAACCTATATTTTAGTAAGGTGGATATTAAAATTATTGTTCTAGAGAAGAGAAAACAAAGGCTTGATGCTTTTGAACTGTGGTGTTGGAGAAGACTCTTGAGAGTCTCTTGGACAGCAAGGAGATCCAACCAGTCCTTCCTGAAGGACATCAGTCCTGGGTATTCATTGGAAGGACTGATGTTGAAGCTGAAACTCCAATACTTTGGCCACCTCATGTGAAGAGCTGACTCATTGGAAAAGACCCTGATGCTGGGAAAGATTGAAGGCAGGAGGAGAAGGGGATGACAGAGGATGAGATGGTTGGATGGCATCACGGACTCAATGGACATGAGTTTGAGTAGGCTCTGCGAGTTGGTGATCATCAGGGAAGCCTGGCGTGCTTCAGTCCATGGAGCCGCAAAGAGTCGGACACGACTGAAGGACTGAACTGAATGGTGGAGTCAGGCTCTGAATACAGCCTCTCTGGTTCCAATAATCAAGCTCTTAATCATTTAATTAGAAGTTACCACTGTTTTTTCTTTTTTGGTTTAAATGGGAACTTTTATAATGAGTTGCTGTTTGACATCAGATTTTCAAGCGTGTAGAATAAAAAAGAATCTGTAAAGAAAAGGGCCCTGTAGATGCTTCTGATACGTACACAATATAAACCCGAAGAAAATCATGTCATAGCAAAAGGATTGTACATGATTGGGCAAAGATTTATTATACATTATTTTAGGATCACTTGTACGTCAAAATTTGTATGGAAACGACATTACTTTAGTAAGAATTAACGCTACACTGTCAAGTCCCAGAGTATAAAACCAAGGTCAAAACAGACGTCCAGATAATTAATATTTTAAAGGAGCATGAGAACGGAATTGTTTAGGGTGACCATTTTAGTTTTTATGTGTAGTTCCCCTGGACCAATCTCTCAGTTATGATTTTTAGGTTTTGTTTTTTGTTTCTTTTTTCCCTCTCCGAGGCGCTGAAGATAGGACTCTACACATGCCTAAAATATCTGGGGACTGATAATGGGCATGTAAGAACCAAAAAAAGACAATTTAGAGAAGAAAGCAAAGTGAAAAACAAATGCTTCAGGCTCACAACTGAAGAAAACCAAGCCATTTCGGTTAGAAAATGTGGCAAACCAAGACCACTGCTTCATTTTATCTCTTCCACTCTCCACACTGCTTGTTGAGTGTTAGGGTAACCAGGGAACCGAGGTTGCCCCGGTAACGTAGGAAGCTCGGAGGACTTCAACGCTTAGGGCTCTAGGCAGCCCTTCCGGGCCCGCGTGGTGGGAGGGGTGGAGGCCAGACTCTCGCGAGAGTTGTGTGTGTTCTACTCTGCGTCTTCGCGGTTGGACTCAGGGCTGCGGCGGCCAGTCTGAGGCACGACACCCGGAGCGTTTCAGATGGCTACTCAGCAGGGGACGCCCTCCTCGGCCCTGCGGGTCCTGGAAGAAGCGTTGGGCGTGGGCTTGTCGGCTGCCGGGGACACCGCGGAGGCGGTGGCTGCCGAGGGTGCCTACTACCTGGAGCGTATCCTTCGCGTTTAGGCGCGGCACCTAGGCGCTGGCCGCGGTAACGGGTGTTGGGAGCGAGGGCGCCCTCTGAAGCTTGGGGACCGCCAGCTGGTACAGGCGCCTGTTGGATCTCACGGTGGCCTTTCCGACACCGCGACCCCGGAAACCTGCCCACTGTAATTTTTCGCCTTGTTTTAGTTGTAGGCTGATGTGTTCCTGTTGGTAAAAGTTCGTAGTCACCACTCAGTAAACTTTGCAATTTTGTTTAAAGTAGCCCCACAAATTAATCCAATCTTCCTTTCACTCAGTGGTTTTCTCAAGCTCCCCCCAGACCTTCAGAATGCCGTGAAAATAAATTCCTTAGGGGAACATCCGGAGGTTAAAGAAAAAACAGCTCCCTTTAGGCTTTAACGTCAGAATATCCAGTCAAATCCTGTAGATGGCCCAGTTGTTCAGTGCTTCTGTTGATTTGTTTTGGTAGCACCGACCTACTGGATAGTTTCCTTGTGGGCTACTTAATGATGATAACCTTTTCCCCCTTTTAGCAACTAAATGGTATCCTGGTGAGCTGACAAGACTCAGAGATGCTATGAAGAAATCAGATAACACTGATTTGCAGTTAATCCATGGAAATAACTAGAAAAATTGAATAGCCACATGTGGGTGTGTAGGCTCACTATTTCTTGGGTAAAACTTTTGAGCTCCCCTTCTCTAAATTAATGGTACTAGAGAGGGGGAGAGTTCATGAGAAAGATAACTACTCTTTTCTTCTCTTCTGGCAGATAAAAGAGAGATGGGTAATCTGTTTTATTCTTAAAGGTATCAAGGAAACTGCAAAATCTACTGTGGGTTTTTTTTTTTTTTTTGGTAGTTGTTCAAATATAATCCACCTGGATTTAATTCAAGACTTCAGAGATCCAGCAATGATTAATTTTGTAGGTTTTTAAACTGATTAACCTGTCCTGAGTCAGGCCCACTACACATCCCTGCTACAAAGAGCTTTGAAGAACTTGATTGAAAAACTTAAAGAAAATATATGTATTTTGTTCAATGCAAACATGATTTTTATAGGAGTGTGAATAATTTGGAAGCAATTTGAGAGAAATATGTGGGTGCTCTAGTGTTTTAAGTGAGGTTTCCTCTTCAGTTCTCCTGACACTTAACAAGCTGTCTTTTCCAGTAATATTCCTTTTTAAATTCAGAAACAATTCAGCGACTCTTTCATAGCTGATCTATATCTAAAACATAAAGTTATTCAATAGCCATGCTAGTGATAACCAGGCATCTTATATCTGCCTGCACTAAAACTATTTCTGTCACAGTATTTTGAGTGTTAACATGAGACAACTAGAGTGAGATAAGTTTTTTGCAAACATCTTTATGAAATAAGTCATGAGACTCCAATATAGTACAACTCTCACTAATGAAAATCTGGTTTACTTAATTTGCATGGAGGTCACTGAGTTACAACTGCCGACACATTAGACGTTTCCAAGTAATCACATTTACAAATATAAGCAACTATGAGTTTTTCAGTTCAGTTCACTCGCTCAGTAGTGTCAGACTCTTTCCCGCCCCATGAACCACACCAAGTGTCCCTACCCATCACCAACTGCCGGAGTCTACCCAAACCCATGTCCATTGAATCGGTGATGCCATCCAACCATCTCATCCTCTGTTGTCCTCTCTCCTCCTGCACTCAATCCTTCCCAGCATCAGAGTCTTTTCAAATGAGTCAGCTCTTTGCATCATGTGGCCAAAGGTTTGGAGTTTCAGCTTCAGCATCAGTCCTACCAGTGAACACCCAGGACTGATCTCCTTTAGGATATACTGATTGGATCTCCTTGCAGTCCAAGGGACTCTCAGAAGTCTTCTCCAACAGCATAGTTCAAAAGCATCAATTCTTCTGCACTCAGCTTTCTTTATAGTCCAACTCTCACATCCATACATGACCACTATAAAAACCATAGCCTTGACTATATGGACCTTTGTTGAAAAAGTAATGTCTCTGCTTTTTAATATGCTGTCTAGGTTGGTCATAGCTTTCCTTCCAAGGAGTAAGCGTCTTTTAATTTCATGGCTGCAGTCACCATCTGCAGTGATTTTGGAGCCCAGAAAAATAAAGTTAGCCACTGTTTCCACTATTTCCCCGTTTATTTGTTATGAAGTGATGAGACTGGATGCCAATATCTTAATTTTCTTAATGTAAAGCTTTAAGTTAACTTTTCCACTCTCTTTCATTTTCATCAAGAGGCTTTTAGTTCTTCACTTTCTGCCATAGGGTGGTGTCATCTGCATATCTGAGGTTATTGGTGTTTCTCCCAGCAATCTTGATTCCAGCTTGTGCTGCCTCCAGCCCAGCATTTCTCATGATGTACTCTACATATAAGTTAAATAAGCAGGGTGACATTATACAGCCTTGACATACTCCTTTTCTGATTTGGAACCGGTGTGTTGTTCCACGTCCTTTTCTAACTGTTGCTTCCTGACCTGCATACAGGTTTCTCAAGGGGCAGGTCAGGTGGTCTGGTATTCCCATCTCCTTCAGAATTTTCCACAATTTATTTTGACCAACACAGTCAAAGGTTTTGGCATAGTCAATAAAGCAGAAATAGATGTTTTTCTGAAACTCTCTTGGTTTTTTGATGATCCAACGGATGTTGGCAACTTGATCTCTGGTTCCTCTGCCTTTTCTAAAACCAGCTTGAACAGTTCACACAAGGCTGAAGCCTAGCTTGGAGAATTTTGAGCATTACTTTAGTAGCGTGTGAGATGAGTGCAGTTTTGTGGTAGTTTGAACATTCTTTGGCATTGCCTTTCTTTGGGCTTGGAATGAAAACTGACCTTTTCCAGTCCTGTGGCCACTGCTGAGTTTTCGCAAATTTCCTGGCATATTGAGTGCAGCACTTTATCTTTCAGGATTTGAAAAAACTCAACTGGAATTCCATCACCTCCACTAGCTTTGTTCATAGTGATACTTCCTAAGGCCCACTTGGCTTCACATTCCAGGATGTCTGGCTCTTCGTGAGTGTGCGTGATCACACCATCGTGATTATCTTGGTCGTGAAGATCTTTTTTGTATAGTTCTTCTGTGTATTCTTGCCACCTCTTCTAAATATCTTCTGCTTCTGTCAGGTCCATATCATTTCTGTCGTTTATTGAGCCCATGTTTGCATGAAATGTTCCCTTGGTATCTCTAATTTTCTTGAAGAGATCTCTAGTCTTTCCCATTCTGTTCTTTTCCTCTATTTCTTTGCATTGATCACTGAGAAAGGTTTTCTTATCTCTCCTTGCTATTCGTTGGAACTCTGCATTCAAATAGGTATATCTTTCCTTTTCTCCTTTGCTTTTCACTTCTTTTCACAGCTATATATATGGCCTTCTCAGACAGCCATTTTGCTTTTGTGCATTTTTTTTTTCTTGGGGATGGTCTTGATTCCTGTCTCATTTACAGTGTCTTGAACCTCCGTCCATAGTTCATCAGGCACTCTGTGTATCCGATCTAGTCCCTTAAATCTATTCCTCACTTCCACTGTATAGTCATAAGGGATTTGATTTAGGTCATACATGAATGGTCTAGTGGTTTTCCCCACTTTCTTCAATTTCAGTCTGAATTCGGGAATAAGGAGTTCATGATCTGAGCTACAGTGAGCTCCTGGTCTTGTTTTTATTGACTGTATAGAGCTTCTCCATCTTTGGCTGCAAAAAATATAATAAATCTGATATCAGTGTTGCCCATCTGGTGATTTCCATGTGTAGAGTCTTCTCGTGTTGCTGGAAGAGGGTGTTTGCTATGACCAATGCGTTCTATGGTCAAAACTCTATTTTCTTTGTCCTGCTTCATTCTGTATTCCAAGGCCAAATTTGCCTGTTACTCCAGGTGTTTCTTGACTTCCTACTTTAGCATTCCTGTCCCCTATAATGAAAAGGACATCTCTTATGGGTGTTAGTTCTAGAAGGTCTTGTAGGTCTTCATAGAATCATTCAACTTCAGTTTCTTCAGCATTACTGGTTGGGGCATAGACTTGGATTACTGTGGTGTTGAATGGTTTGCTTTGGAAATGAACAGAGATCATCCTGTCATTTTTGAGATGCATCCAAGAACTGCATTTCAGACTCTTTTTTTGACTATGATGGCTTTTTAGAATTTTTTTAATTGAAGTATAACTGATGTACAATATTATATTAGTTTCAGGTGTACAACATTGTGCTTCATTATTTTTTTTTATTGGTTTTGCCATACAATGACATGAAATCGCCATGGGTTTACATATGCTCCCTCTCCAGAACCCCCCTCCCTCCTCCCTCCCGATTCCCTCCCCCTGGGAAATCTCGGTGCACCAGACCCAAGCATCAATCCTGGGCTGGCGATTGATTTCACATATGATAATTAACATGTTTCAATGCCATTCTCCCATATCATCCCACCCTTGCCCTCATCCACACAGTCCATGAGTCTGTTCTGTATGTCTGTGTTCCTTTTGCTGTCTCGCATGCAGGGTTCTCGCTGCCATCTTTCTAAATTCCATATATATGCGTTAGTATACTGTATTGTTGTTTTTCCTTCTGGCTTACTTCACTCTGGATAATAGGCTCCAGTTCCGTCCACCTGAGTAGAACTGATTCAAATGAATTTTTTTTTTAATGCTGAGTAATATTCCATTGTGTATATGTACCACAGCTTTCTTATCCATTCGTCAGTTGATGGGCATCTAGGTTGCTCCCATGTCCTGGCTATTGTAAACAATGCGGCAGTGAACATTGGGGTATATGTGTCTCTTTCAATTCTGGTTTCCTCGGTGTGTATGCCCAGCAGTGGGATTGCTGGGTCATATGGCAGGTCTATTTGCAGTTTTTTAAGGAATCTCCACACTGTTTTCCATAGTGGCTGTACTAGTTTGCATTCCCACCAACAGTGTAAGAGGGTTCCCTTTTCTCCACATCCTCTCCAGCATTTATTGCTTGTAGATTTTTGGATTGCAGCCATTCTGACTGGTGTAAAGTGGTACCTCATTGTGGTTTTGATTTGCATTTCTCTGATAATGAGTGATGTTGAGCATCTTTTCATGTGTTTGTTAGCCATTTTTATGTCTTCTTTGGAGAAATGTCTGTTAAGTTCTTTGGCCCACTTTTTGATTGGGTTGTTTATTTTTCTAGAATGGAGCTGCAGGAGTTGCTTGTATATTTTTGAGATTAATTGTTTGTCTGTTGCTTTATTGGCTATTATTTTCTCCCATTCTGAAGGCTGTCTTTTCACCTTGCTTATATTTTCCTTTGTTGAGCAGAAACTTTTAATTTTAATTAAGACAGTATGGTACTGGCACAAAGACAGAAATATAGATCAATGGAACAAAATAGAAAGCCCAGAGATAAATCCACGCATCTATGAACACCTTATCTTTGACAAAGGAGGCAAAAATATACAATGGAGAAAAGACAACCTCTTTAACAAGTGGAGCTGGGAAAACTGGACAGCCACTTGTAAAAGAATGAAACTGGAACACTTTCTAACACCATACACAAAAATAAACTCAAAATGGATCAAAGATCTAGGCATAAGACCAGAAACTATAAAACTCCTAGAGGATAACATAGGCAAAACACTCTCCAAAATAAACCAAAGCAAGATCCTCTATGACCCACCCCCCAGAATATTGGAAATAAAAGCCCAAATAAACAAATGGGACCTAATTAAAATTAAATGCTTCATTATTTTTATACTTTATGAAATAACTGCCACTAGAAGTCTAATTACTGTAAGTCACCATATAGAATTTTGCAGTATTACTGATTACATTCCCTATGCTGTACATTACTATACCATGACATATTTATTTTATAAGTGGGAGTTTGTACTCTTCATTCCTGACATATTTTTCACCAATATCTCTATCTCCCTTATCTTTCGTGCCCATTAGATTTTTTCTGTCTAGGAGACTACTTCTGTTGAGCTTGTTTTTTATTATTATTTTTTAGATCTTACATAAAATTGAAACTATACAGTGTTTGTCATTTATTTAGTATGATACCCTGAAGGTCAATACATGTTGTTTCAAATGGCAAGATTTCAGTTTTCATATGGCTGAGTAGTATTCCATAGTATTTATGTGTACCATATCTTGTTTATCCATTCATCTGTTGATGTACACTTAGGTTATTTCCATATATTGACTGTTGTAAATAATGCTGCAATAAACATAGACTGCATATATCTTTTCAAATTAGTGTTTTGTTTGCTTCAGATAAGCACCCAGAAATGGAATGTCTGGATCGTATATTAGTAATTTCACCAATTTAAATTCCCCTGAACAGTGCATGAGGGTTCCCTTTTCTTCACATCCTCACCAACACTTGCTATTTCTTGATTTTTGATAATTGCTATGCTGACAGGTGTCAGGTGATATCTTATTGTGGTTTTTGGTTGCATCTCCCTCGTGATTAAAGATGTTGAGAATCTTATCATATGTATGTTGGCCATCTAAATATAGTCCTAGAAAAAAATGTCCATAGGCCCTCTGCTCATTTTTAATTGGATTATTGGCTTTTTTGATATTTGAGTTTTGTAAGTTCTGTACATATTTTGGATGTTAATTCCTTATCAGATATATGATTTGCAAATATCTTCTCCCATTCTGTAGATTGCACTATCCCTGTTCATTTTATTGGGTTTTTTTTGTTATGCAAAAGTTTTCTAATTTGATGTAGTCTCATTTGTTTATTTTTGCTTTTGTTCCTTTTTCCTGAGGAGACAGATCCAAAAAATTAGAGAGCATACTACTGCCTATTTGTTCTTCCAGGAATTTTATGGTTAAGATTTTATCTTGATCTACATATGGTTAAGTCTTTGATCCATTTTAAGTTTATTTTTGTATATGGTGAAAGAAAATGGTCCAGTTTCATTTTTTTGTTTTCCCAGGACCATTTAAAAGAGGCTGTATTTTCTTCATTGTGTGGTTTTTTTCCCTTGATTGATTGTCCATATAAATATCAGTTTATTTCTGGGCTCTGTATTTTTTTATATTTATATATCCATTTTGTGACAATTTCTTACATTTTTTATTATTAAAGCTTTTTAGCAGTGTGATACTTCCAACTTTGTTTTTATACATTAAGACTGTTTTGATATTCAGGGTATTTTGTGTTTCCACACAAATTTTAGGTTTATTTTTTACAGTTCTATGAAAAATGTTATTGATGTTTGGATAGGGATTTCACTGACTCTGTATATTGCTTTCAGTAGTATGACTATTTTAGCAATATTTATTCTTCCTATCCATGAGCCAAAGATTGAGAAGCTCTATACAGTCAGCAAAAATAAGACTTGGAGCTGAGTATGGCTCAGATTATGAACTCCTTATTGCCATATTCAGACTTAAATTGAAGAAAGTAGGGAATACCACTAGACCATTCAGATATGACCTAAATCAAATCCCTTATGATTATACAGTGGAAGTGACAAATAGATTCAAGGGATTAGATCTGATAAAGTGCCAGAAGAACTATGGACGGATGTTCGTGATATTGTACAGGAGGCAGTGATCAAGACCATCCCCAAGAAAAGGAAATGCAAAAAGGAAAAACAGTTGTCTGAGGAGGCCTTACAAATAGCTGAGAAAAGAAAAGATGCAAAAGGCAAAGAAGAAAAGGAAAGATATACCCTTTTGAATGTAGATTCCCAAGGATGAGCAAGGATAGATAAAGACTTCCTAAATGAACAATTTACAGGAATAGAGGAAAACAATAGAATGGGAAAGACTAGAGATCTCTTCAAGAAGATTTGAGATATAAAGGATATATTTCATGCAAAGATGGGCACAAAAAGGACAGAAATGACATGGACCTGACAGAAGCAGAAGATATTAAGAAGAGGTGGCGAGATTTCATAAAAGAACTATACCAAAAAGATCTTCATGACCCAGATAACCACAATGGTGTGATCACTCGCCTAGAGCCAGACAACCTGGAATGCAAAGTCAAGTGGGCCTTAGGAAGCATCACTATGAACAAAGCTAGTGGAGGTGATGGAATTCCAGTTGAGCTACTTCAAATCCTAAAAGATGATGCTATGAAAGTGCTGCACTCAATATGTCAGCAAATTTGGAAAACTCAGCAGTGGCCACAGGACTGGAAAAGGTCAGTTTTCATTCCAATCCCAAAGAAAAGCAATGCCAAAGAATGTTCAAACTACCACACATTTTCATTAATCCCATACACTAGCAAAGTAATGCTCAAAATTCTCAAAGCCAGGCTTCAACAGTACATAAACAATGAAATTCCAGATGTTCAAGCTGGTTTTAGAAAAGGCAGAGGAACTAGAGATCATATTGCCAACATTCATTGGATCATCAAGAAAGCAAGAGAGTTCTGGAAACAATACATCTGCTTTACTGAGTAAGCCAAAGCTTTTGACTATGTGGATCACAACAAACTGGAAAATTCTTCAAGAGATAGGAATGCCAGACCACCTGACTTGCCTCCTTAGAAATTTTATGCAGGTCAAGAAGCAAAAGTTAGAACTTTACGTGGAACAACAGACTGGTTTCCAAATCGGGAAAGGAGTACATCAAGGTTCTATATTGTCACCAAGCTTATTTAATTTATATACAGAATACATCATGAGAAATGCTGGACTGGATGAAGCACAAGCTGGAATCAGGAGTGCAGGCAGAAATATCAATAACCTTAGATATGCTGATAACACCACCCTGATGGCAGAAAGTGAAGAAGAACTAAAGAGCCTCTTGGTGAAAGTGAAAGAGGAGAGTGCAAAAGTTGGCTTAAAGCTCAACATTCAGAAAACTAAGATCACTGCATCTGGTCCCATCACTTCATGGCAAATAGATGGGGAAACTGGAAACAGTGGCAGACCATTTTTGGGGGGGGCTCCAAAATCACTGCAGATGGTGACTGCAGCCACGAAATTAAAAAACACTTGCTCCTTGAAAGGAAAGTTATGACCAACCTACACAGCGTGTTAAAAAGCAGAGACATTACTTTGTCAACAATGGTCCATCTAGTCAAAGCTGTGGTTTTTCCAGTAGTTAGGTATGGATGCGAGAGTTGGACTATACAGAAAGCTGAGTGCCGAAGAATTGATGCTTTTGAACTGTGGTTTTGTTCTCCACACTTGAGAGTCTCTCTTGAGCATCCCTTGGACTGCAGGAGATCCAGCCAGTCCAATATTCATTAGAAAGACTGATGCTGAAGCTAAAACTCCAATACTTTGATCACCTGATGCGAAGAACTGACTCATTTGAAAAGGCCCTGATGCTGGCAAAGATTGAAGGCAGTTGAAGAGGATGCGATGGTTGGATGACATCACTGACTCAATGGACATGAGTTTGAGTAAACTCCAGGTGTTGGTGACGGAGAGGGAAGCCTGGCGTGCTACAGTCCCTGAGGTTGTGACTGAGCAACTGAACTGAAGTGAACTGATCCATGAGCACAGTATATTTTTCCATTCCTTTGCATTGTCTTCAGTTTATCATAGATTTATGTCAAATTTTTCAAATGCTTCTTCTGCATCTATTGAGATCATGTGCTTTTTATCTTTTCTATTGTTAATGTAATGTATCACATTGATTGATTTGTCATTATTGAACTATTCTTGCATTCATGGATAAATCCCAATTGATTATGATGTATGCTCTCTTTCTGGTTGTTTCTATAATTTCTTCTTATATTCTCTTTCCTTGTGGTTTGATGATTTTCTTTACTGTTATATTTGAATTCTTTCTTTTTACTTTTAGTACATATTACAGGTTTCTCTTTGTTCTTGCAAATCTATATATACAACAGTGTATTTAATAGTTGCTTAAGTTTTGAAGTGTTATAAAAGTACAACCTTTTTACCTCCCCATGTTTTATGTTTTTTATTTAATATTTTACATCTTTTTGCTTTGTGTAGTCCTTGATTACTTATTGTAGTTTTAACTGGTTTTATGACTTTTGTCTCTAACTTTCATAGGTTTTTAAATGTCTGATTCACTTCCTTTGCTATTTATTTTCTTTTACTAGTGAAATTTTTTCTTTTGTATATTTTCTGATTTCTTGCTATGACCTTTCTTTCTACTTAAAGAAAGCTCTTTATCATTTCTTATAAAGCTAGTTTAGTAGTGATGAATTCCTACTTTTTGTTATCTGGGAAATACTTTCTCTCTCCTCCAATTCTGAATGATAATATTGCCAGCTAGAGTATTCTTGGTTGTGTTTTTTTAGCACATTAACCGAATCATGCCCCTCTTTTCTGACCTGTAAAGCGTTTGATGAAAAATTTGCTTTAGCCTAGGGGCTTCCTTGTATGCTACTGTTTGTTTCTTTATTGCTGCCTTTAACATTCTCTCTTTATTTTTAAATTTTGCCATTTTATTTACAGTATGTCTTGATGTGGCTGTCTTTGGGTTTATCTTGTTTGGAATTCTCTGTGCTTCCTGGACTAGATATGTTTCCATTCCCAATTTAAGGAAGTTTTCAGTTATTATTTCTTCAGATAGGTTTTCTGACCTATCTCTCCCTCTGAGACCCCTATACTAGGAATGTTAGCGTGCCTGATGTAGTTTTAGGTATTCTTAAATTATCCTCAGTTTTTATCCCTTTGTTTTTGCTCTTTATACTGAGCAACTCCCACTACTCTATTTTCCAGGTTGCTTATGTATTCTTCTGTATCTTCCAACTAGTTGTTGATTCCATCTAGTGTATTTGTCATTTCATTTATTTTATTCTTCATCTCTGGTTGGTTCATTGCTATCTTTTCTAACTCTTTATTGAGAGTATCACGGTATTCATTTCTTATTTTGTGTTTGGTGAAAATTTTATGACCATTATTTTGAATTCTTTATCAGGCAAATTATCTCTTTGTCATTAGTTTTTTTCAGGGGGTTTTATCAGGTTCTTTCATTTAGAGCATTTTCTCTGTATCCTTATTTTGTTTTACTTTCTGTGTTTGTTTCTATGTTTTAAGCAAAACAGTTATTTCCCTCAGTCTTGAAGTCATGGTCTTGTGTAGGAGCATTCTGCTATAGAATGCATGTGCTGGTTGGCTTTGGTGAGCTGGTTGGAACTGAAGTGGGCATGGCCTAGGAAAGAAGGAGAGTCTTGAGTCATGCCGAGTGTGGACTGCCTTGGCAGGGAACCTGGAGCTGGAATCAGCACAGGTAAGGGACTACTAGGGTGGATTTGGTAAGCATTATTCAGTCTGTTTGGGCTCCAAAATCACTGCAAATGGTGATTGCAGCTATGAAATCAAAAGATGCCTTCTCCTTGGAAGGAAAGTTATGGCCAACCTGGATAGCATATTGAAAAGCAGAGACATTACTTTGCCAACAAAGATCCATCTAGTCAGGGCTATGGTTTTTCCAGTAGTCATGTATGGATGTGAGCGTTGGATGGTCAAGAAAGCTGAGTGCAGAAGAATTGATCCTTTTGAACTGTGGTGTTGGAGAAGAGTCTTGAGAGTCCCTTGGACTGCAAGGAGATCCAACTAGTCCATCCTAAAGGAGATCAGTCCTGGGTGTTCATTGGAAGGACTGATGTTGAAGCTGAAACTCCAGTACTTTGGCCACCTCATGTGAAGAGTTGAGTCATTGGAAAAGACCCTGATGCTGGGAAGGATTGGGGGTAGGAAGAGAAGGGGATGACAAAGGATGAGATGGCTGGATGGCATCACCGACTCGATGGACATGGGTTTGGGTGGACTCTGGGAGATGGTGATGGACAGAGAGGCCTGGCATGCTGCGGTTCATGGGGTCTCAAAGAGTCGGACACGACTGAGTGACTGAGCTGAACTGAGCTGATTCAGTCTGTTGCCTTTGTTATAGGATTCAAAGTGAGTGAGTTTGTACATAAGCCCTTTTAGAGTGGAGTTTTGGTTTCTTGTCAGAGCCCTCTAGCTCTTCTGTATATAAGACCCATTGGTTTTGAAAAGTCATAGTTTATGGGACCTCATATTTGTCATGCAGATCCCCTGTCCTAGAGTTACCAATATGGGACTTGAATTTCTTGCCCTTTAGCAAGGGCTTCTGTGATTGTGATAGCCCCTCCCACTCGTGGGCTTCCTTGGTGGCTCATACACTAAAGAATCTGCCTGCAATGTGGGAAATCTGGGTTCAGTCCCTTGTTTAGTAAGATCCCGTTGAGGAGGGCACAACCTGCTCCAGTATTCTTTCCTGGAGAATCCCCATGGATAGAGGAGCCTGGCGGGCTACAGTCCATAGCGTGCAAAGAGTTGGAACTGACTGAGCTACTAAACACAGCACAGCATTCCCACTTGTGTAGATTGCCAGTCTATGGATGAGGATCTTGACTAGATTTCACCTTGATCCCTCCTACATGTCTTGATGTTTTTTCTTTATATCCTAATGTAGCAGAGATGTTGTACTTGTCTTCAAATTCTTCTCAGAGAGGGTTGTTCTATATGTAGTTGTAGTATTGGTGTGTCCATGGGAGGAGGTGAGCTCAAGTTCTTCCTACTCTGCCATTTTGATCCCACCCTTCTTTTAGGATTTTATTATCCTCTTTGTGAATTATCTAGTTACCGCTTTTCCTCCATCTCTTTTTGGTTACCTATTTTGGATTCCAGCCAGAGGGTAGTCAAGAGGTTACTAAACATTTAACCAATCAGTTTTCCTGGATTCAGTCTTCAGGTCATGAGACTGAATGTCTTCCAGTCTTTAGTCATGAGAACATTTAACTCTTAGTTAAATGAAGTTTGAGGGTAACTGCTGAATGACAATTATTGCTGTATCCCTGGTAGCTCAGATGGTAAAAAATATGCTTGCAACAATGCGGGAGACCCAAGTTTGATCCTGATTTGGGGAGATCCCCTGGAGAACAGGATGGCCATCCACTCTAGTATTCTTGCCTGGAAAACCCCATGGACAGAGGAGTCTGGCAGGCTACAGTTCATGGGGTCACAAAGAGCTGGACATAACTGAGTAACTAGCACACACACACTAAAAGGTGATTATGTTAGTTGCTGAAGTGGGACCTTTTTGGGTTTAAAGTCTTTAATTTTCAGGTAACTTAACTGAGCTATTGCAGTAGATAAATAAAAATTATAATATTCACAAATGAATCAGGAATGTGATGTTCTTTACTTGGCACATATACTTAATCACTTCTGATTCACTAATTTAGTCCTGGACTTTCCTTGTTTATGATTAAACAGTTGCTCCTAGGATACTAGACAATGAGCTGTTAATATTGACCAAGGCTTGTGAAAGAGCTTGACACAAATTCTCCAGGAAATCACCCTTTTCTTTACTCTTCAACATTCAGATTTAAAGAATGTGTATAGGCTAGTGTGATCCAAACCAGGAACCTGGCTTCATTACAAGTCTCACATTCTTTTAGCCAGTTTAGAGAATGTGTATAGGAAACAGGATTATTACCACTGAAACAGCCCTCCTTTGGTAGATACCAAGGGAACATTTCATACAAAGATGGGCTCAATAAAGGACAGAAATGGTATGGACCTGACAGAAGCAGAAGATATTAAGAAGAGGTGGCAAGAATACACAGAAGAACTATACAAAAAAGATCTTCACGACTCAGATAACCACGATGGTGTGATCACTCACCTAGAGCCAGACATCCTGGAATGTGAAGTCAAGTGGGCCTTAGGAAGCATCACTATGAACAAAGCTAGTGGAGGTGATGGAATTCCAGTTGAGCTATTTCAAATCCTAAAAGATGATGCTGTGAAAACGCTGCACCCAATATGTCAGCAAATTTGGGAAAACTCAGCAGTGGCCACAGGACTGGAAAAGGTCAGTTTTCATTCCAATCCCAAAGAAAGGCAATGCCAAAGAATGCTCAAACTACCACAAAATTGCACTCATCTCACACGCTAGTAAAGTAATGCTCAAAATTCTCCAAGACAGGCTTCAACCTTGTGTGAACTGTGAACTTCCAGATGTTCAAGCTGGATTTAGAAAAGACAGAGGAACCAGAGATCAAATTTCCAACATCTGTTGAATCATCGAAAAAGCAAGAGAGTTCCAGAAAAATATCTATTTCTGCTTTATTGACTATGCCAAAGCTTTTGACTGTGTGGATCACAATAAACTGGAAAATTCTGAAAGAGATTGGTAAACCAGACCACCTGACCTGCCCCTTGAGAAACCTGTATGCAGGTCAGGAAGCAACAGTTAGAACAGGATGTGGAACAACACACTGGTTGCAAATCAGGAAAGGAGTATGTCAAGGCTGTATATTGTCACCCTGCTTATTTACCTTATATGTAGAGTACATCATGAGAAACGCTGGACTGGAAGAAGCACAAGCTGGAATCAAGATTGCTGGGAGAAATATCAATAACCTCAGATATGCAGGTGACACCACCGTTATGGCAGAAAGCAAGAGGAACTAAAGAGCCTCTTGATGAAAGTGAAAGAGGAGAGTGAAAAACAGTTGGCTTAAAACTCAACATTCAGAAAACTAAGATCATTGCATCTGGTCCCATCACTTCATGGCACATAGATGGGCAAACAGTGGATACAGTGAGAGACTTTATTTTTCTGGGCTCTAAAATCACTGCAGATGGTGACTGCAGCCATGAAATTAAAAGATGCTTACTCGTTGGAAGGAAAGTTATGACCAACCTAGACAGCAGAGACATTACTTTGCTAAAAAGCAGAGACATTACTTTGCTGGCAAAGGTCCATTTCGCCAAGGCTATGGTTTTTCCAATAGTCATGTATGGATGAGAGAGTTTGACTATAAAGAAAGCTGAGTGCTGAAGAATTGATGCTTTTGAACTGTTGTGTTCCAGAAGACTCTTGAGAGTCCCTTGGATTGGAAGGAGGTCCAACCAGTCCATCCGAAAGGAGATCAGTCCTGGGTATTCATTGGAAGGACTGATGTTGAAGCTGAAACTCCAATACTTTGGGCACCTGATGCAAAGAACTGACTCATCTGAGCACACCCTGGTGCTGGGAATGATGGAGGGCAGGAGGATAAGGGGACGACAGAAGATTAGATCATTGAATGGCATCATTGGCTCAGTGGACATGAGTTTGGGTGAACTCCTGGAGTTGGTGTTGGACAGGGAAGCCTGGTGTGCAGCAGTTCACGGTGTCACAGAGTCGGACACGACTGAGCGGCTGAACTGAACTGAACTGCAAGTGTAGTAGTGACCAGGGATGGTTGTCTTTTATTTATTTATTTTTTTTTGATTTTTTTTTTATTAGTTTTGCCAAACAATGACATGATATCACCATGGGTTTACATATGCTCCCCCTCCAGAGCCCCCCTCCCTCCTCCCTCCCCCCGGGAAATCTCGTTGCACCAGTCCCAAGCATCAATCCTGGGCCAGCTATTGCTTAGACATATGATAATTAACATGTTTCAATGCCATTCTCCCATATCATCCCACCCTTTCCCTCATCCACAGAGGCCCTGAGTCTATTCTATACATCTGCGTTCCTTTTGCTGTCTCGCATGCTGGGTTCTCGTTACCGTCTTTCTAAATTCCATATATATGCGTTAATATACTGTATTGTTGTTTTTGCTTCTGGCTTACTTCACTCTGGATAATGGGCTCCAGTTTCGTCCATCTGAGTAGAACTGATTCAAATGAATTTTTCCTTAATGCTGAGTAATATTCCATTGTGTATATGTACCACAGCTTTCTTATCCATTCATCAGTTGATGGGCATCTAGGTTGGTTCCATGTCCTGGCTATTGAAAGAATGAAACTAGAACACTTTCTAACACCATACACAAAGATAAATTCAAAATGGATCAAAGATCTAAGCATAAGAGCAGAAACTACAAAACTCCTAGAGGATAACATTGGGAAAACACTCTCTGACATCAACCAAAGCAGGATCCTACATGACCCACCTCCCAGAATATTGGAAATAAAAGCACGAATAAACAAATGGGACCTAATTAAAATTAAAAGCTTCTGCACTGCAAAGGAAACTATAAGCAAGGTGAAAAGACAGCCTTCAGAATGGGAGAAAATAATAGCCAATGAAGCAACGGACAAACAATTAATCTCAAAAATATGCAAGCACCTCCTGCAGCTCCATTCTAGGAAAATAAACAACCCAATCAAAAAGTGGGCCAAAGAATTGAACAGACGTTTCTCCAAAGAAGACATAAAAATGGCTAACAAACACATGAAAAGATGCTCAACATCACTCATTATCAGAGAAATGCAAATCAAAACCACAATGAGGTACCACTTTACACCACTCAGAATGGCTGCAATCCAAAAATCCACAAGTAATAAATGCTGGAGAGGATGTGGAGAAAAGGGAACTCTCTTACACTGTTGGTGGAATTGCAAACTAGTACAGCCTCTATGGAAAACAGTGTGGAGGTTCCTTAAAAAACTGCAAATAGTCCTGCCATATGACCCAGCAATCCCACTGTTGGGCATATATACCGAGGAAACCAGAATTGAAAGAGACAGGTGTACCCCAATGTTCATCGCTGCATTGGTTGTCTTTTAATATGTGACTGCAGACATTTGGGAGTACCTAATTCCAGAGTAGTGGTGCAAGCTGGAATGAATTATACTAAAAAAGCTAATGCTTAATTGATTTTTTTTCTTGTTGAAACAAAGGCCCTATTCAAGGAAGAGTAGTGAAATGCATGAACTCCAGGGAAGCAGAACCATCAAAGTAGTTTTATGTTTGTTACCTACCCACTTTATGTGATTTTCTGCTTCCCTAACAGCTTTTGATTATTATTTTGTCTTTCTAGGCATTTTAATATAAACATTTGACTTTGCTAACCATCAGTTTGCTGGCCTCTGAAAAGATTTCCTTTCGCCCCAGCAGCAATTTCTGAGGGTTGACTGAGTTTAAGCCTGTCCTTTGAGGCTAATCAACTCTGGATGAGGCAGGCCCAAAGTCAGCTGTTTCCGGAAATGCAAATTAAGGATTCCAGATCCTGAAATATGGTGATCACTCTAAACCGATACCCTATTTAAGATACATGTTCAGTTGCTCATTCTTGTCTGACTCTTTGTGATCCCATGGACTGTAGCCTGCTAGGCTCCTCTGTACATGGAATTTTTCCAGGCAAGAATACCAGAGTGGATTGCCATTTCCTACTCCAGGGAATCTTCCTGACCCAGGGATCAAACCCTCGTCTCTTGAGTCTTCTGCATTAGGAGGCAGATTCTTTACCACTAGTGGGAAAGACTGAAGGAAGCAAAGCTGCAGTGGGAAGTATGGCAGCAAATGTGCCAGTTATTTTCCATCTTTGGCCTATATTTTTCACTTAACTTAACTTTATTTATTTAAACTGACTTTCCTAAGAAAGTGAACATGACTATAATGTTTTACATTTACAGTACGTTTCTTTTATTTCAATTTGGTGAAATGTTGATCATGGAGAATCCACTCTAGATTTTAGATTGCCTCCAAGTACATTGATTCTACAGTGATGGCAAAGGTTACAAAGCAATTTCTGTCTATGGTAGCTTTGGGAAATCATGTAAAATATAATTAGCTACATGTTTCACTACAAGTCTTTATAAAGCTGATGTTGCTGGCAGTGATCAGATGCAGCAGTGCAGGAGACCAGTATGTGAGGAACTTTGTATGCTGCTCTCATCTAAAAAGTGTTCATTTCCTTCTGGCTGTGGTCCATTTGCAGAACCTTATGTGTGACCCCATTGCACCAACTGTCACATCAAGCTCTGCTCCATTAGGCCAGCTGAAATGCTTCTCTTGCAGTTGTGTCTTCTGTAGTACTGCGTTGTATTTAGAGCTTCTTGACAGTTTCAGTGTAAGTATACATTTGCCTGTTTCCTGACAAGATCTGCAAGGCCAGGATCTGGTATAGATTCTGTTAGTACAGAAACTACCAGTTAGTTCACCCACGGTAGTGAAGTACCAGGGAACTAATTCCTTGTGTGCATGCTCACAAGTGCTACTATACTTCCAGAGCAAGTGTACATATGGAGAAAGATCCTTAGTCTGAGAGCAGGCTGTGACTCTAGAACATAGTACGTGGCCTGGAAGAGGGCAGTGATGAGGACTGTGCATGCAGGCCAGGGAGGAAGGGGGTAGCTACAGATAGTACCCTGGGCAAGATCAGACTAGTAAACCAGAACATTATTAAGTGTCAAGTAAAGCTCAAGCTGGCAGAGAAGCAGGACCAGATCTGAAGGGAATAGAGTAGGAAAAAAAAATGGATTTTGGGATTGAGAGTTCAGTGACATTTTTTGAAGGAAAACTAGGCAGGTAATGGGAAAGAAGTTTTGTAAGGACTCAGAATCAGCTTGGCAACAAGAAACTAATTTTAAGCAGTGGAAAAATTATTTTGTATGAAAGTTGTGCACCAGCCCTGAGCACCCTGTATCATACATTGAACCTAGACTGGTGATTCATTCCACATATGATAATTTACATGTTTCAATGCCATTCTCCTATGATAATAGGGTGCTTGGAGCTGGTATACTGGAATGAGACAGAGGGATGGGATGGGGAGGGAGGTGGGAGGGGGGTTCTGGATGGGATGGGGAGGGAGGTTCTGGATGGGATGGAGAGGGAGGTGGGAGGGGGGTTCTGGATGGGGAACACATGTACACCCATGGCGGATTCTTGTCAATGTATGGCAAAACCAACACAATACTGTAAAGTAAAAAAAAAAAAAAAAATTGGAAAAAAATTATAGAAAGTTCTAAAAAAAAAAAAAAAGAAAATTGTGACCAGCTTAATTGTATGGATATTTCCTGGAGGACAAAGATTAGATTACAGATGAGAAAGTTGCCCAATAAAACTAGAATTGGAGTAAAAGTTTTATCTTTCAGGCAATTCTTGATGAATTGTGCATCTTTATTCTAGCAATATTGCTTCTAAAGCAGTGCTTTCCAATCTTTTTCACACATGTTGCTCCATCAGATCTTGCTTCAGTCTGTCTTTCTGGCTGTCCCAAGGACTGAGGGGATCAATATCTGTACTGTCCAAAGTGTTCTCTTTATGATAACCTAAGGGCTTGATTTCTCTCAGGCTTCAGAACCAGAGATTGCTGTACATCTGCTGAGAAATTCATCTATTTTCTTTGGATGGATACTGAATTGGTATCTGATTACATTTCTGTCTAACCCTGACTGAAACCTAGTCTCAAACCTGTGGCTTTTATATACCAAAGTACAAGAGACCTTATGGGCTGGACTTTATCTTACTTCTGCTGTTTCCCTTTCTCTTCTAATTTCCATATTCATTTACTTTTAACTCCCTATAGCTGTATGCATGTCTGAAAACTGCCACAGAATTCTTTGGAGATAATTTGTCCATGTGTCGCGAGCCAGCTAGCCAGCTAGACAGATGCACACAAACATACGTGCCAGAGTACATTTACTTCTTCAGTAACACTGCAATATCACATTTCAGTTGAGTTGCTTCTGGGAAGATTTTTCTGTTCACATTCTATTGTGGCTACTACGTACGATCCTCTTTCCTGTTTGGGGTATTTATCCTTTTCCTGACCTTTTGTCTCATGAATCTCTTGCCCTTGGTTTATTTAATCTTTGAGTCTGTTGCTCTGTATCTCTTTTCTACTTCTCCTTCCTTTAGGGTCTTCAGATGGAGATGTTTAAAGGATTTGATTTAACTGTTCATAATATGACACTTGAGAGCTTGGAAAACAGATTATAGAGTTCATTATTGAGAATATTGGTAAAAATTGTACATTGCTGTTGTGTTACTGTAGAAACAGTATGGTGTAGTTGAGAATTTATGGTATTTGTATTCAAGAAACTTGTCTTTGTCATTCATGTCTTTGGTCTTGGCTAGATCTTTTCTTCCTGATTCAGTTTCCTTTTTTTCCCCCAAATTTTTCCTTTGTTTCCTGTGCCATTCACTCTTACAGGGTTTAAAGAGTACATATGGTATGATCTGTGTGACAATAATTTTTAAGCATTATAAAATGATATTTTTCCTCCTACTCTTAAAGATTGTGGGGAAATACGATATTATTAGTATTATATCTCAGCCCTAGAATATTTTTCTTTGGTGGTAGTTACAAGTATTGTTTAATATTTCCAAAGCTTTGAGGACAAATTATTTTTTTTCTCTATATAGCCATGTTCAAGAAGCTTTGCTTTGATATTTCTTCCTCACAATAATCTTGCCAGCAGTTGGTTTAAATTGTAAAGTCTATCCAGATCATTTTAGAATATTTACTTATTTGTGAACTTTGTTATGGAATGAGCAGTGATGTAGGATGTTGTTTAGGTGCTAAGTTGTATGCAAACCTTTTGCAACATGGACTGTAGTCCGTTAGGCTCCTCTGTTCATGGGATTTACCAGGCAAGAATACTGGAATGGGTTGCCATTTCCTTCTCCAGGGGATCTTTCTGACTCAGGGATTGAACCAAGATCTCCTACATTGAAGGCAGATTCTTTACTGCCAAGCCACCCAGGAAGCCCTAGTGATGAAAGGTAGCATTAATTTCTGAAAACAAATGACTGCCTACAAATTCAGCCTGTTTTTTTCTTTCCCCGAAACTTCAATCTTTTTGTTTTGTATTGGGGTATAGGTGATTAACAATGTTGTAGTAGTTTTGGGTGAACAGTAAAGGGACTCAGCCATACATATACATATGTCCATTCTCTCCCAAACCTTGCAGGCTGGCACAAACGATGAGCAGAGTTCCATGTGCTATACAGTAGGTCCTTGTTGGTTATCCATTTTGAATATAGCAGTGTGTACATGACCTTCCCAAACTCCATAACTATCCCTTACCCCAGCAACTCTAAGTTTGTTTTCTAAGCCTGTCTCTTTCTGTTTTGTAAGTTCATTTGAGAAATTCGATATTTCTCCTTCTCTGTCTGATTTACTTCACTCTTTATGACACTTTCAGGTCCATCCATGTTGCTGTAAATGGCATTATTTCATACTTTTTAATGGCTGAGTAATATCGCACTGTATATATGTACCGCATTTTCTTTACCTATCCCTTTGTCAAGAGATATTTATATTGCTTCCATGTCTTGGCTGTTGTAAACAGTGATGCAACGAACATTGAGGTGCCTGTATCCTTTTGGATCATGTTTTTCTTTGGATATATTCCAGGAGTGGGATTATAGGGTTTTATGATTGCTGTATTTTTAGTTTTTTAAGGAGCCTCCATACTGTTCTCCATAGTGACTGTGCCAATTTACATTTACCCCAAACAGTGAAGGAATATTCCCATCTCTCAACACATTCTCCAACATTTTTTTTTTTATTATTGTTTTTGCCATACATTGTCATGATATCACCATGGGTTTACATATGCTTCCCCTCTGGAACCCCCCTCCCTCCTCCCTCCCCCCCAGGAAATCTCACTGCACCAGTCCCGAGCATCAATCCTGGGCTGGCGATTGATTAGACACATGACAATTAACATGCTTCAATGCCCTTCTCCCATATCATCCCACCCTTACCCTCATCCACAAAGTCCACAAGTCTATTCTATACATCTGCGTTCCTTTTGTTGTCTCCCATGTTGGGTTCTCGTTACCGTCTCTCTAAATTCCATATATATGTGTTAATATACTGTATTGTTGTTTTTGCTTCTGGCTTACTTCACTCAGGATAATGGGCTCCAGTTTCGTCCATCTGAGTAGAATTGCTTCAAATGAATTTTTTTTTAATGCTGAGTAATATTCCATTGTGTATATGTACCACAGCTTTCTTATCTATTCATCAGTTGATGGGCATCTAGGTTGCTTCCATGTCTTAGCTATTGTAAACAATGCAGCGATGAACATTGGGGTACACGTGGCTCTTTCAATTCTGGTTTCCTCGGTGTATATGCCCAGCAGTGGGATTG
>ML660197.1:28685306-29007828 GCA_007570785.1 Antilocapra americana | reverse complement strand
GCTCTCTGTCGTCCGCCCAGCAGTTGGGGAGTGGGGCTTCTCCTCTCTCCCGGCCCGGCTGCTCTGTTTTCTCGGCGTGCAGCTGAGCACTCCTTCTAAGGTGTATACAGCACCGATCTGTCCAGAATCCCCAGAAGTCTTGGTTAGCCTCCCCGGGGCTGGGTTGGGTTATGCCCACTGCTCTCAGGCTGGGGTTGGGCCGGTCCGCAGCCCTCAGCTGCCCAGCCTCTCTGTTGACTCCTCACCGCCCTTTGTTTTGTGCCCGGACCTGGGGGGGAGAGGGAGCTTTTCCTGGAAGGTTAGGTCCTTCAGGCTGCTCCGTTCCCTGAGCCCGCGGCCCGCCCCTCCCTGAGCAGGAGCAGTCTGCTTCGGCTGTGCTGCTGCTCTCGGCTGTGCTTGTAGCTAGAGACGAACCTTGCAGGGCTTAGCTATTAATCTGCTTCTGCTCTCAGCTATATTGCTCTCCAAGATCCACCGCAGATCTGCCAGAGAGAATGCTCCCTGGTATTCAGAAACCTTTCTCCTCTTTTTTTTTTTTTTTTCCTCTTTATTCCAGACTCCCCTTCCGGGACGGAACCCGTCCCCAGCTCTTTGTCTCTCCCTCTACTTTTTTTTCTTTTCTTTCTTTTGTCCTACCTCCTCACGTCGGCACTGGGTCGCCTCTCCAGATGCCCGATGTCCTCTGCCAGCATTCAGTTCCTGTTTTTTGGAGTTTGCTCGGCCTTTAACAGTTCTTTTGGTATATTTATTGGGGAGAGAGTGTTCTCCCCGTCCTATTCCTCCGCCATCTTAGTTTCCCCCCATGATCTTAGTTTTCTGAATGTTGCGCTTTAAGCCAACTTTTTCACTCTCCTCTTTCACTTTCATCAATAGGCTTTTTAGTTCCTCTTCACTTTCTGCCATAAGGGTGGTGTCATCTGCATATCTGAGGTTATTGATATTTCTCCCAGCAATCTTGATTCCAGCTTGTGCTTCCTCCAGTCCAGCGTTTCTCATGATGTACTCTGTGTATAAGTTAAATAAGCAGGGTGACAATATACAGCCTTGATGTACTCCTTTTCCTATTTGGAACAGTCTGTTGTTCCATGTCCAGTTTTAACTGTTGCTTCAAGACCTGCATACAGGTTTCTCAAGAGGCTGGTCAGTTGGTCTGGTATTCCCATCTTCTTCAGAATTTTCCAAGTTTGTTGTGATCCACACAGTCAAAGGCTTTGGCATAGTCAATAAAGCAGAAATAGATGTTTTTCTGGAACTCTCTTGGTTTTTTGCTGATCCATCTAATGTTGGCAATTTGATCTCTGGTTCCTCTGCCTTTTCTAAAACTAGCTTGAACATCTGGAAGTTCACAATTCATGTATTGCTGAAGCCTAGCTTGGAGAATTTTGAGCATTACTTTACTAGCATGTGCAATTGTGTGGTAGTTTGAGCATTCTTTGGCATTGCCTTTCTTTGGGATTAGAATGAATACTGACCTTTTCCAGTCCTGTGGCTACTGCTGAGTTTTCCAAATTTGCTGGCATATTGAGTGTAGCACTTTCACAGCATCATCTTTTAGGATTTGAAATAGCTCAACTGGAATTCTATCACCTCCACTAGCTTTGTAGTGATGCTTCCTAAGGCCCACTTGACTTCACATTTCAGGATGTCTGGCTCTAGGTGAGTGATCACACCATTGTGATTATCTGGGTCATGAAGATCTTTCTTGTACAGATCTTCTGTGTATTCTTGCCACCTCCTCTTATTATCTTCGGCTTCTGTTAGGTCCCTACCATTTCTGTTCTTTACTGAGCTCATCTTTGCATGAAATGTTCCCTTGATATCTCTAAATTTCTTGAAGAGATCTCTAGTTTTTCCCCTTCTGGTGTTTTCCTCTATTTCTTTGCATTGCTTGCTGAGGAAGGCTTTCTTATCTCTCCTTGCTATTCTTTGGAACTCTGCATTCATGTGGGAATATCTTTCCTTTTCTCCTTTGCTTTTCGCTTCTCTTCTTTTCACAGCTATTTGTAAGGCCTCGTCAGATAGACATTTTGCTTTTTTGCATTTCTTTTCCATGGGGAAAAGAAATCCCTGTCTTCTTAATCCCTGTCTCCTGTACAATGTCATGAACCTTCATTCATAGTTCATCAGGCACTATGTCTATCAGATCTAGTCCCTTAAATGTATTTCTCACTTCCACTGTATGGGCATAATGGATTGATTTAGGTCGTACCTGAATGATCTAGTGGTTTTCCCTACTTCAATTTAAGTCTGAATTTGGCAAGAAGGAGTTCATGATCTGTGCCACAGTCAGCCGGTCTTGTTTTTGCTGACTGTATAGAGCTTCTCTGTCTTTGGCTGCAAAGAATATAATCAATCTGATTTTGTTGTTGACCGTCTGGTGATGTCCGTGTGTAGTCTTCTCTTGTGTTTTTGGTGTTTGCTATCACCAACCTGTTCTCTTGGCAAAACTCTGTTAGCCTTTGCCCTGCTTCATTCTGTATTCCAAGGCCAAATTTGCCTGTTACTCCAGGTGTTTCCTGACGGCCTACTTTTGCATTCAAGTCCTCTATAATGAAGAGAACATCTTTTTTGGCTGATAGTTCTAAAAGGTCTTGTAGGTCTTCATAGAACCATTCAACTTCAGCTTCTTCAGCATTACTGGTTGGGGCATAAGCTTGGATTACCGTAATATTGAATGGTTTGCCTTGGAAATGAACAGAGATCATTCTCTCATTTTTGAGATTGCATCTAAGTACTGGATTTTGGACTCTTTTGTTGACCATGATGGCTACTCCATTTCTTCTAAGAGATTCCTGCCCATAGTAGTAGATATCATGGTCATCTGAGTTAAATTCACCCATTCCAGTTCATATTAGTTTGCTGATCCCTAGAATGTCAATGTTCACTCTTGCCGTTTTCTGTTTGACCACTTCCAATTTGACTTGACTCATGGACCTAACATTCCAGGTTGCTATGCAGTATTGCTCTTCATAGCATCAGACCTTGCTTCTATGACCAGTCACATCCACAACTGGGTTTGTTTTTGGTTTGGCTCCATCCCCTCATTCTTTCTGGAGTTATTTCTCCACTGATCTCCAGTAGCATATTGGGCACCTATCGACCTGGGGAGTTCATCTTTCAGTGTCCTATCTTTTTGCCTTTTCATACTGTTCATGGGGTTCTCAAGACAAGAATACTGAAGTGGTTTGCCATTCTCTTCTCCAGTGGGCCACATTCTGTCAGACCTCTCCACCATGACCCATCCGTCTTGGGTGGCCCCACACAGCATAGCTTAGTTCCATTGAGTTATACTAGGCTGTGGTCTGTGATCAGATTTGCTAGTTTTCTGTGATTATGGTTTCAGTGTGTCTGCCCTCTAATGCCTTCTTGCAACACCTACCGTCTTGCTTGGGTTTCTCTTATCTTGGATGTGGGGTATCTCTTTTTGGCTGCTCCAGGAAAGCCCAGCCACTACTCCTTACCTTGGAGGAGGGGTATCTCCTCACAGCCACCCCTCCTGACCTTGAAGGTGGAGTAGCTCCTCTGGGCCCTCTTGCACCTGCACAGCCACCACTCCTTGGATGTGTGGTAGCTCCTCTTTGCTGCTGCCCATGCCATTGGGCGTAGGGCAGCTCCTCTCGACTGGGAGAGGTAAGCTCCTATCTCAGGGTAAGCTCCTCCTCTTTAACTGTATACATGTACTGCAGTCTATTTTGTAACCATCTGTGTCATTTGTTTTTTATGGAAGTATTTAGATCACAGGCAATGCTTGATATATTATTTATTTATTTTTTCTTATGAGGCCTACGAACTCATTTCACTAGAGAATATGGTGGATGCTTTCTAATTATAATACCACCAATTAACAGTACATAGAATGATGGTTTAACTGTAAAATTGAAAATTCAATTAAAATTGACAGTAATTTAATGATGATAGAAAAATATTTGTAAAGTGCTCCTAATACTAATTAACACTAAAGTCATGTTAGGACTAATTAATAAGATGGCTTTTCCTCAAAAATGAAACCTTCATGTGAAATGTCAAGGAAATTATTATACTCTTATTTATGTGCTGATTTGGCTTCCTTAGTGCAAAATAATCTGAGATAGACTTCACTGCATATTCTGCCCTGTGTCAGTCCTTCTGTATTTTGTAGATTTCCTCAGTTGAGCAATCCAGTAACTCCTTTCCAACATATCTGTCCATTCAAAATTGAAAAATGCTGAAGAGCAGAATTTCTTGAATCCAGAATTGGTTATATTCTAAGTGGAGGACTTTAGCTCATAGTAAAATCTACATACATTCTCTAATGTATCCTATGGATATAGTTAACTTCTCTTGCTGCTGCTGCTGCTTAGTCGCTTCTGTTGTGTCCAACTCTGTGAGCCTATGGACTGCAGCCTGCCAGGCTTTTCTGTTCATGAGATTCTCCAGGCAAGAATACCTGAGTGGGTTGCCATTTCCTTCTACAGGGGCTCTTCTTGACACAGGGATCCAACCTGGGTCTATTGCATTGCAGACAGAGATTTTACTGCTGAGATACCAGGGGAGCCCAGTAGTTCCTTCTAGGTAGCCATAAAGTGAAGTCTGCTACACAGACTTTATTAATCTGTTGGATATCTCCATGTAGTAATTTATAGGTAAATTTAACAATTTTTAATGCTGCTGCGGCTGCTGCTAAGTTGCTTCAGTTGTGTCCGACTCTGTGTGACCCCATAGACGGCAGCCCACCAGGGCCCCCTGTCTCTGGGATTCTCCAGGCAGGAACACTGGAGTGGGTTGCCATTTCCTTCTCCAATGCATGAAAGTGAAAAGTGAAAGTGAAGTTGCTCAGTCATGTCCGACTCTTAGTGACCCTATGGGTTGCAGCCCACCAGACTCCTTCATCCATGGGATTTCCCAGGCAAGAGTACTGGAGTGGGGTGCCATTGCCTTCTCCATTTGAATGATGAGCAGTGGATAAGCATATCAGTTACATGACATGTATTGCTTATCATCTTCCTTCTAGCTTTTTACATCATTAAGTTAGTGAGTGAAAGTCACTCAGTCATGTCAGACTCTTTGCAACTCCATGGACTATACAGTCCATGCAATTCTCTAGGCCAGAATACTAGAGTGGGTAGCCTTTCCCTTCTTAAAGGGATCTTCCCTACCCAGGGATTGAACCCAGGTCTTCTGCATTGCAGGAGGATTCTTTACCAACTGAGCTATCAGGAAAGCCTCATCATTAAGTTGAGGAGCATTAAAAAAATACTTTATGTACTACTCATTTATAGTGGTACTTGGTAGCACAGATATGTCTAATACAATGATTGACACATAGTAGGCACTCAATGTATAGCAGTTAAATCAATGAATGGATAAATGAATCATTGAATGAAAAAATTATGACCCAAAATAGAGTGGTATATTTGTATCTGTTGTCATGCTATAAGTTGTTTGTAAATCCAAAGATAAATCCAAGAAGGGCAATTGGGGAATAAACTCAATGTAGTAGCTGTTATATCTTCTGAATTAAATACTAGTAATTCTCTTATCAATTTCTCAAAAGCTAACTCAAACTCCTAACTTTGCAGGAGTTAAGTATCTAGATTTATGACATATTTATAGCTGATTGACTGTCTTTTAAGTTTTTATCAGTTTTTTTGAGCTCTTTAGAGAAATATTACTATGTAGTAATATTCCATTGTGTATATGCACCACAGCTTTCTCATCCATTTGTCAGTTGATGGGCATCTAGGTTGCCTCCATGCCCTGGCCATTGTAAACAATGCAGCGATGAACATTAGGGTACACGTGGCTCCCTCAATTCTGGTTTCCTCGGTGTATATGCCCAGCAGTGGGATTGCTGGGTCATATGGCAGATCTATTTGCAGCTTTTTAAGGAACCTCCACACTGCTTTCCACAGTGGCTGCACCAGTTTGCATTCCCACCAACAGTGCAAGAGGGTTCCCTTTTCTCCACATCCTCTCCAGCATTCATTGCTTGTAGACTTTTGGATGGCAGCCATTCTGACCATCAACTGACGAATGGATGGGAAAGCTGTGGTGCATATACACAATGGAATATTACTCGGCATTAAAAAAAAATTCATTTGAAGCAATTCTACTCAGATGGACGAAACTGGAGCCCATTATCCAGAGTGAAGTAAGCCAGAAGCAAAAACAACAATACAGTATAGTAACTCATATATATGGAATTTAGAAAGACAGTAACGAGAACCCAGCATGCGAGACAGCAAAAGGAACGCAGATGTATAGAATAGACTCGTGGACTCTGTGGATGAGGGCAAGGGTGGGATGATATGGGAGAAGGGCATTGAAGCATGTTAATTATCATATGTCTAATCAATCGCCAGCCCAGGGTTGATGCTTGCGGCTGGTGCAGCGAGATTTCCCGGGGGCGGAGGGAGGAGAGAGGGGGGTTCTGGAGGGGAAGCATATGTAAACCCATGGTGATATCATGTCATTGTATGGCAAAAACAATAAAAAAAAATCATATAACTAAAAAAAATATATTACTATGTAGAAAATTCATAAAAATTTCCTTTAGGCATTTAAAATTAAATATGGATTTTTATTGTGATAAGCATTTCAGTTTTATATTTATATAATTTGATTTTTGTTTTTATAGTATTTTGTCTTCAAAAACTAACTTTGAGTTGTGCCATAAGCTTTATGTTTTAAGAATATGTATTGTTTATGAAACCAGCCTCCTGTTGTTATGATTTTATTACATCTGTTTATGATCAGCATATATTTTCTTCTATGTTAGAGGATAGTAGTAGTCCCAATCCAAGGAGGACTCTTAGAATTTTTACTAAAGTTTGAAAATAAAACATCAAAATTACTACTAGAATATTGAATATATTTGAAATTATTAAAAAGTTGAAATTTGGAAGTAATGTAAATAGCTTTATTTATTAACAATTAACAAGGATAATTTATTGAAGAATTGACATTTAAATAAATTCTTGTAATTTTCTTTAAACCTTGGTTATATACTATATATATATAAAATATATATATATTTGAGAATTGATACATTTTTTATTTCATAAACTTTGAACTTTCTGTTCTATACGATATCAATTTCCTTGATAGTTACAATGGTTGGTTCTAAACTCTGAAATAAAATATAGTTTTATTATATTTAGAGTGATCAATGAAAAAAATTAAGATAGGAAATGTTATTAATCTATAACGAATATGTGGTTTGGTTATACTGTCAATTGTTTCTTGAACTGAAGTCTTTTTTCTAAGTATACATGTAAGCAGAAATAACAGACACACACATACACATATTCTTTAGAAATATTTGTATGTAATTTTATGAAAAAACCTCTACTTATATTCAAGCTGTGTTTTTCCCTCTACAGCATGAGCCTTCTTTTTAGCATATTATTGCCATTTGTAGGGGTTAATTCTTCAGCTGTTTTGGTGTTTGGTTTTTTGTTTTGCTAATATTGGAGGTGCAGTCTCAAAGGTCCTTTGTTTTTGCCATAATTCTATAGTAATATAATTTTTATAAAATTATAATTTTGATCTTTAAAGATGACATTAGCAAGGTTCCTAAATCATGTAATTGTTAAATTTTCTGACATCATCCCTATACCTCCTCCTCTAAGAATATGAGACATTTCTTTGAAATAGTGTTTGTGGGAGGTTAATTAACTGAACAAAACTACTATACTGTTTAACATATTTATCAACAGTTCTCAAATAATTTTATTCTAAGATATTTTCCTGTATATTTACTCAGGAATGCTATCAAATATGCAAGCATGTGGACGTGGTGGGGTTCTAGTAAACTTTATGAGAAAAGTTAACTCACCCCTGATCTAGTTGATAGATTTGTTTATTTCCATTATGAAATAGGAGTACAAGGGTGCTCTATAGTGCATAATTTCTTCCATAGTGTTTCAAAAAATCAAGGCACCAAAACCACATTTCTTTTTATAATAAGTAAAAGAATTAAACAATCTATACTTTCTTTTCTTTTTTTGAGTGTGTTATGTACTATTGTTAGGGCAAGCTGACCTCCTTATTGGTTTTTTGACAGTCCAATCACAGTCTTGTCTGCCTTTGTACTTGCTGATGCTTTATCTGGAACATGACTTCACCTCTTCTCTAGTTATATGTTCACATGTTACTTTCTCCATGTAATCTTTATCATGCTACATAGATAGCAGACCAGCTCCACACACGCATCTGCTCCGTATGTGGCTTTCCCTCACTTCAACCCTCTGCTTTTACCCCCAGGCATTTTGTATCATTGGTGATACTGTATATTTTTAATTTAGTTACTCATTTTCTGTCCATAATCACTTGATTATTAGTCAATCAAGGACTGAGTCTTGTCTGTTTTCATCACTGCTTTGTCTCTAGTGATTAAAATAGTTCCTGGATGTAATATTCAACAAAATTGTTTAAAAAGTGAATGAATGAATGTTAGGCCTAGCTGTACAATTAAAGCTTTGATAATTTTTAAATGAATAATTTCACTTTTAAATTTTAGGAGCAGAAAACAGTCTTTTCTCTAAAGCATACAGTACCTGAAGCAATAGAAGACTTTCTTTGCAATTTCCTGATCAAAATGGGAATGACCAGAACTCTTGACTGCTTTCAATGTGAATGGTAAATAATTAAGTAAATAGTTTTATGGAAATACTAACATTATTTAACATGTATACTTTTAGTCATCTCAAAAGACTTTGAGTGACTCAGTGTATGTAAAATGAAAGAGCTGGATAGAAACTTTTTCCATCACTGCCACTGAAACCACAGCACAAACGCATACACAATCAGGATATCAATTTCAAAGAAGTTTTAAATTAAATATCTTTTCTAAATACTCAAATTTAAGTGATTCTCAAGAATCAAGAAACTGGAACATCTCTTGGAGTTATATAATCCAGGGATACTTAATGAAATATTTAAAAAATATCTTTTACATAATTACAAGAGTATTATTTTCTACTAGGAAATAATGTGTCATAAGACACATCCTGCTAATAGTACTACTTTGCTTGTTTTACTTAGAATGTAATGTCCTGCTTTTTTCTACTCACACAACTGATCCTTTTTCTATAAATGTCCCTTCATTTATAAGTAAGTGAAATTACATTGTTGGATGATACCTACACAAGGCTTGCTTGTTATAACTGAAAATTTTAATAACTTATTGTTATGAAAATCAGCAGGCATACTGTCTTTATTCCTTCACTATAGCGATAATATCATCAGGCATATTTTTGGACTCCTAGCACTCTTTAACAAAATATTATTAAATAATTGAATAATAAATGTTTTGTTTTCTTAAAAGTCATTTGCATATTATAGAAAGAAGGAATAATATGATATATAAAGTTGTTAATGGTGTTTTGGAGTTCAATCCTATAATAATTTTAAATATAGGCACAATTTATTAATTTCTATTAATCCAACTTTGATTTAATTTTTATATTTTGCTGTTTTTGTTAGAATCTACAGAGGCCATTCATATAGGAATAACCAGTTTCATTATTTTAAATTGCATGTCTAGTGTTAATAAATTTAATGAGGAGAGCCATTTTTCACTAATACAGTTTAAAATAAAGAGCAGGTTTGATGGTAGAAAAATAATACTCTTCTTATTAAATCTAGAAATTGTATGAATGATTTTTATAAAAATGTCCCTATGAAATAGCTACAAATGTATTAGAGAACATATTTTTGTAAAAGATAGATGATTAATTTGCATTACTAATGAAATGATGATTAATGTAGTTCAGTTTCCTATATTTCTTCTAAAGATATGGGTTAGGATATGTAGTGCTTACATGTTTCACCAAAGTGTGAAATGATTCCTTTGGAGAAATCTGGAACCAAGTATACTCTTAATTAGGTGTTTATTGCCATATTATCCTTTTAGATTTAGCAATTTGAATTGAGATGAAATTTCAGAAAAGTGCAATCATATTAAGGTTTATGAAACCCTAGGTAATCATATCATTTATTGTAATATTATGATTTTAAAGTAAAATTTGTATAAATATCTCTTCATTATTTGAGTTTTAATAATACTGTGGTTCAAATAATTTTATTCTGATCCCTAGCTGCCAGTTTGTAATGAGATTACAAATTATTTGTAATGAGATTATACTGTATTAGATATTTTTATTTCAAATGAAACATGTTGTACGTTGATCAGAAACCTTTATTTATAGTGCATAGTAAGTCTATAGGGATGTGTACTTAGTCACTCAGTCATCTCTGACTCTTTGTGACCCTACGGACTGTAACCCGCCAGGCTCCTCTGTCCATGGGGATTCTCCAGGCAAGAATACTGGAGTGGATTGCCATGTATATTATTTTTATAATTTCTTATTGTGGGGAAGAACACTTGTAATTTATCATTTCTATAAATTCATTTAATCTTACAAAAGGTGATGAAACAAGATTTCCCTCTTGTTAATTTGTAAAACAAACCCACAAAAAGCAAACAAACAAAATTACAAAAACCAAAACACCTGGCCCGTAGAATTTGACTTATGTTTTTTCATTCTTCAAACAGTAATTACATTAAGTCCATTAAATCTGGGGTCAGCAAACTAAGACCCTGAGGCCAAATCTAACCAGCCTCCTGTTGTGGTAAATAAAATGTTACTAAAACACAGCCATGACCTATCTTTTAGGTATTATCTATTTGTCTGTGGTTGCTTTCACACTACTATGTATAACAGAAAAGTTAGTCACAACGGAGACCATATGGCCTTGAAATCTTTTCTTTTCCCCCCAAATTCTAAATGTTTATTTTATTGCCCTTTACACAAAAAAATAGTATACATGTATCTGTACAGATATATGTATATACGTGTGTTTGTGTGTGTATATATATAATATTCTATGAACCACGAAAAATCTATATGGTGGGTTTAGTCTGTAATATTTTATTTTTATGGCCATTTTGAACTGCTCTGTGAACAATGATTATTTGCCTGGGGGCAAAATTAAGGTGTTGCAATGGAGAAAATATGGTGGTGCATTTTATTACCTTGACTGAGCATATGTCAACCATCTCCTTTCCTCCTCTGGATTGTTCTGCTGGCTGTTAACAAGGTCAGGGCTCACTCACCCAAAATGTACATTCTTGCTTCTACCTTCTCTTCTTATTACCTCCAACTCACTCTGACTCTTTTTCCCTTTACAGCCAAATGTTTTTTGTAAAACAGGGACTTTATTTTCTTTCTTTACTATTTTACATCCTTATTTCTCACCAGTTTAGCTTTGGTTTCTACCATTGCACTGAAGTTAGGGTAATAATAAAAATGCCATCAAAGGTAATAGTGCAATTATTAATAATATTTAAACTGCAATACTTTGGCCACCTGATGCAAAGAACTGACTCACTGGAAAAGACCCCGAGCTGGGAAAGATTGAAGGTGGGAGGAGAAGGGGATGACAGAGGATGAGGTGATATTACCAACTCCATGGACATGAGTTTGAGCAAGCTCTGGAAGTTGGTGATGGACAGGGAATCCTGGCATGCTGCAGTCCATGGGGTTGCAAAGAGTCAGACATGACTGAGCTACTGAACTGAACTGATTTTAAATTTCTCTTAAATTGTAAAAGAAATTATAAGTTAGTAGTCTGTTTCTTTAATTTTTACAAGGTTAATATCACTGCTTTAGTCAATAAAATTTGGTGTAATACGTAATCACTCAAATGTGGGTAGTGCAGTTACAACTTTTATCACATTAATTTATTTACATAACATTTAATTTAAAGGAGTGTATGTTACTTTTTTCTTATTGAAATAATTTCTTTAGTGATTTTTTTCTGCATTAAATACAGCCAGTGGCTGAAAGCCAATTTTAAAAAAATAGTTTATTTATTTTAATTGGAGGCTAACTATTTTACAATATTGTAGTGGTTTTTGCCATACATTGACATGAATGAACCATGTGTGTACATATGTCCCCCATCCTGAACCTCCTTCCCACCTCCCTTCCCATCCCATCCCTCAGCCAGTTTTATGGTCAGAAAATCTTTATGGTCCAATACTTCAGTCAGTCCTTATGTCTTCTCTTCTGAGATAAACCACATTCCAAATATGGATAGAAAAGTGATTTTATGATTAAATGATATATGTTGTTTTGTAAGTTTTGGCAAATAGTGAACTGTAGTCCACCAGGCTTCTCTGTCCATGGAATTCTCCAGGCAAGAATATTGGAATGGTTAGCCATTCCCTTCTCCAGGGCTTCCAGACTCAGTGATTAAATCCATGTCTCCTCTGTCGAAGGCAGATTCTTTACCATTTGAGCCACCAAGGAGGCCCAAATATCACTTGATTTTGATTCAGTTGTCTTTAACTTTTGTATATTCAGCAGGGTTCTCTTGCTCTTTTTTTTGTATCAGATAAGATATATAACACATAACACAAAACATGACTACTATTGTGTAATAATTAAGATGTATAATATGAAAATGCTGAAAATTAAATATTTTTAACTTATATTTAGCTCATCTGTAGCAAGGTTTGTAAGGAATTTTGGTTAATAACTATTACTTGAAGTGTTTTTTCTGTGCTCTGGTTTTTTTCTTTAACTATTAATTGCTACATGTAATGAATAAAAAGTTATTAACCAATTTATAAATGATTTTCTGATGCACCTTAGTATTTCACTGAGAAAATAGAAGTTCCACACGTCTTGTTTCCTTTCTACCAACCCACTGCCCCTGATCTCAGCATTCTCTATCACTTGTTGCATGGCTGAGCCATAGACACTGTCTGTCATCTGAGGCCAGCTCTCCTCTACTGGTTGCTCTTGCCTACTCATTACATGACTCCTGCAGTTGTTCCCTCTCTCCCTTGCACTGTAAAAGATTTTCCTCTCTGCTGAATCACTGCCATGAGCATAAGATGTACAATAATATGTCATGTATTAAAAACATAAGAGAAGACAGAATACCCTGGACTCTACTTTCTCTTCAGGGTCATTCTGATTTCCTAGGCTCTTCTTTTATGGCCTATCTCTTTGAAAGAGTTTGCTGCAACTTCCTCATTTCCTGCTCTCTCATTCCTACTTTAGTTCCATTTTCATCTCCATGACTCTGTGTATTTGTGTGTGTGTGTCTTAGTCACTCAACTGTGTCCGACTCTTTGAGACTCCATGGACTGTAGCTCACCAGACCCCTCTGTCCATCCAATTCTCCAGGAAAGAATACTGGAGTGGGTTCCTAGTCCCTTCTCCAGGGGATCTTCCCAACTCAGGAATGGAACGAAGGTTTCCCCCATTGTAGGCAGATTCTTTATCATCTGAGCCACCAGGAAAGCCCCTCCATAAGTCTACTGAAACTTTCTTTCAGTGACTTTACATTGGCAAATTCAGTGGTTGATCCTTAGTATTCTTTCTATTCATTCTCCTTATATCATTTGTCACTGTTATTTCTTACTTCTTGCAGCAGTTTCTTCATTTGGTCCGTCAGCCACAGTACTCTCCTGTACTTTCACTGCTTCACTGACCCCTGTCTTTCTTAGGCTTTGTTTGATAGTATTTCCTCTCTTCCCAATCTCAAAACAGTCCTAGAACTTTCTTACTTTTCACTTTACGTTTGATTCCTAACTGGCCTTTATCCAATCTTGTGACTTTAAAGTGTGTCTATTTACTAATCTATCCCCGATTTAAATTTCATGTCTTCGCTTTTCCCTTAACTTTTGATGTGTACTTACAATGTTTATTTTCACTTAATTGCCTAGCAGACATAGTGCATTTAACATGGATAGAAACAGTTCCTTGATTTCTCTAAACACCAAGTTCCTACTGCATTTGTTCCCATTTCACTAAATGTCTGTCCGTGGCTCAGTCAAAATCCTTGGAGTCATCCTTGATTTTCTTTTTTAACTAAAACATGATATCTGATCTTTAAGCAAATTCTGTTGGCTTCATCATCACACATGTCCAGAAATGACCCATTTCTCACAATCTACTGCTACCAAATTTTGTCTAATCTACCAATCTCTCTACCAGTCTGAACTCTTGCAGCAGACTCTCTGCTTCTACTCTCTAGAGCCAGTTTCTTCAGAGAGATGCTAGATTAATCCTTATTAAACATAAATCTGTCCAGCGTCTCTTGTCTCTCGAAGCCTTCTGATGACTTTGGTCTAATTCAGAGTAAAATCACATTCCTGTTTCTGGCTTCCTGCTGTCTTTCCTGACTTATTTCTCACCACTCTCTTTCCTGCTCAGTTGGCTCCATTTCCAGGTACTCCAGAAGTACTGACTTTTCGCTTTACATTGTAAGTGTTAAACACCTCCTTATCTCAGGGCCTTTACACATATTTTTCTGTCAGCCAAGAGTACTTCTCTCCCACAAATCCACATGGCTTAGTCTCTCTTTTCCTTCAGCTCCCTGATCAAATAGTCAGTTATACTTTCTCTGGCCACCTTAGATAAAACAGCACATCACTCTCTAGTGTCTGTTTTTCTTAACTCACTTTAATTAATAGAATGTATCACCATCCATACTAGAATGGAAACTCCATTAGCTAGGTAGAGACTTAGACATTTTTGTTAATTTCACCAATGTCTGGACTACTGCCTGGAGCATAGATGCTGTTAAGTTATATTTTATGCATCATGATCATATTAATACTTAGCATTTCATTTAAAAAATATGAATATTGACATTTTAGTTTAAAAAGCAATATTGCAACTTATTACTATAAATATTCCCTTACACTTAACTTTTTAAAATGTATATAAGTTAAACCAATTTAGTAGAAAGAAACAATATGAAATCTTTTGTTTGATTTATCCTAGGTATGAGTTAATACAGAAAGGAGTAACTGAACTTAGAGATGGTGGGATTGTTCCAGATGTCTACACTCAGAACATGCTGTTAGAAAATGAGAACAAAATTTTGAAGAAAGATTTGAAGCACTATAAACAAGCAGCTGAGTGCGTTAATTTTTTAATGACTTTTTTCTGTTTTTGTTTTTTTGGACTAAATGAAAATAAGGCTTGAATTAGCTACTATGTGGATGGTAGTTAATGCACCAGAGCTTTAGTTCTGGAGAACTGAATTATATGTCAAATCTAGTTGGAAAGAATGTGAAAGGCTTCACCAGCAACTTAATTGAACAGATGAGCAAAATACTCACAACTGTAATTCACCATCAAGAGTGGGATGAGGGGGATTGTGCAGGAGGTTGTTAATTTGCTATGTAACATTTGCTACCTGCGGGAACCCAGGTCTCCTGCATTGCAGGAGGATTCTTTTACCAACTGAGCCATTAGGGAAGCCTAAGAATACTGGAGTGGGTAGCCTATCCCTTCTCCAGTGGATCTTCCCAACCCAGGAATTGAACTGGGGTCTTCTGCATTGCAGGCAGATTCTTTACCAACTGAGCCATCAGGGAAGCCCAGTTCTTTTCACTTTGACTTTCATTCGCTTCCTTATGTATTTTGAAAGTCATATGGTTTGTGGAAATCTTCCTCCATGAGAGTAAGCTGATTTCTGAAACAATAATAAAATTATATAAAAACTAGAGGAAGAAAGAACCACATGGACTGTAGCCTGCCAGGCTCCTCTGTCCATGGAATTTTCCAGGTAAGAATACTGGAGCAGGTTAGCATTTCCTTCTCCAGGGAATCCTCCCAACCCAAGAATTGAACCCACATCTCTTATGTCTCCTGCGTTGGTAGCCAAATTCTTTACCACTAGTTCCGCCTGTAAGCCCCAGTGTACTCTTTGTAGAGGAATTTCAGTATTTTAAAATTCCCCAAAGAAAACTGTTATTTTGTAATTTTGTAGCATGAATTTATGTACAGTGGAGAAACTTAATAGAAAGCAAATCTCTCTGCAGGTTTCTCTCATTCTAAAATTAGTGAAAGATAAGCAATTTTTTGGCCAACAGATTTAGATAAACAGGCAGTGTTATTCTGGCAAAGACAAATATGTGAATGTATTAACTTGAGGTGAATCTACTCATCTAAGACAATGTTAGATGAAAAATCAGTACTTAGATAGGGAGCAGAGACAGTTTATACTTTGTTCATTAATTTTTATTAAACATTTAAAGAGAGGTTTCTCTGTTAAAAGAATCATATTAAAACAAAAAATTAGGTAAACAGAACTACCATTTAGGAACGTAATATTTCTAACAACTTTGTAAAAATAGCTTAAAGAAACAGGACTGTATTGCAAATGGAAGGAAACATTTAAAATAAGCTTCTACGTTTGAAAGGTGGCAGTAAATAAAAATAATGTGTATGATTATTTATTCAGTCATTATATGCACTTGTAGAATTGTATCTTGCAAGTTATACAGATTTCATATTATCTGTGTGTGTGTGTTAGACACTCAGTCATGTCTGACTCTTGTGATCCCATGGACGGTAGCTTGCTAGGCTCCTCTGTCCATGGAATTCTTCAGGTAGGGGTACAAGAGTGGGTTGCCATTTCCTCCTCCATCATATTGTCTATGCATATACTATTTGGGGTTTTGGATAGAAGTGTATGATGATCCACAGATTGATGCTACTAGAACCAGCATCCTCTCTATTCTCAGTTCATTTCTCAGAAGTGGTTTGTACTCTTGGCTCTGACACTCACAGTGATTCTGTATGGATGCCTAATGGATGCACTGGGAATTTGACACAGCAGATTTTTCAGAGTGCTGCCTGGCATACTGTTTCAGATCTTGATCTCCTTTGAATTATTGCTTGAGTTTGATAATTTCTTTTGAATAGATAGAGCCTTTTTTCTGCAGTAGATTTGCCCCAGTAATATGAAATAATAATTTTTATTACTGGTTGTTTATTGACTATTATATCTAATAACTATAATCAAAATGATACAAATTATTGCCTGTTTAACATTAACTTAATGTTAAAAAGCACGATTCATACAGATAATCACTCAAATGAAATCTATCTCTTATTCATGTTTACTAAAATATCAGGTTTGTAAATGTTTTTAAGATTTATATGTACTTACTAAAATATAGTTTTAGTTTCAGTGATCTTATGGTATCTTTCAGATCTATCTTACTGAGTAGAATTAAACTTACACAAATTAGGAAAGGAAAATATTCATTTAATCTACCTGACATGGAAAGTCTGAAGGAGAGCTGCTTGACCCTTTACAAATGCTTAACATTTATATTATTGAATGAATATTAAGTACATTGTGCTTCACAGCCCTTTTTGCTGACATGTATTGCCTGATTTGTTGTATGCATTCTCAGAAAATGGAGACTGACATTTTGTACAAAATTCCCAGAACTACGTCTGTCATGCTACAAGTTTGCCCCAAATTGTCTCATTACACAGGTTTTTTTTTTTTTTTTCCTTTTTTTAAGGGATAGAGGGCATTTATTGGAAAGCACTGGAGTAGCCACAGATTTGAGGAAAGTTTCTCCCATACATGTTTCTTCCCATAGATACATTTGTATAGGAAGACCCAAGAGGGAAGCTTCCTTGCATTTCACACAAAGCCCCACACTCTTTCCTCTGGTCCTGGCCTTGGATGGGCGTTCATCTTCACAGTCTTCTCCTCTAGCTCTAACTTCAACAGTTTCAGCCTGGGACCTTATTGGCTTGGATCACACAGACATCTCGGATCAGATCCTTATCCCTGGGTCTCAGTTTTCTCATATCTTATATGGATAGGTAGGACTTAAATGTCTGAAGATTCACGAGGTCATGTTGTTCAATGGGAGACATGTCCTTTAATTCTGTATCCCTTAATGGTCTGTTGGAGATGCACCTCATAGCACATGACACACCACACAGCAGGTCTCCTTACATGTGTGAGAACGCATCTGCCTCTTCCCCAACATCCATTGTAGCCCTGATCCACAGAGAACTGAATTGCACGGCTTTCTCAGGATCCTTGAGCCCTGGGCCAAGCCCTGGATTGGGAAAGACATTTTTATGATGCAGACGAGGTTGGGGAGATTTTTCTCCAAAGGCGCATCACACAGGTTTTTCATTTTGACTTGTGAGGATATTTTCCCAGTAACGATTAAGTGCTAAACATGGGATTCTCTTTAAGGAGTTTACATTAAAGTTTACTTTTTTAAGATTAAGCCTATATCCTAAAGCAAGATGAATATAGTGTCAAATGCTAATAATAATAATTAATATTTAATATGTAAAAAGAATCAGGCTATAGATGTGTTTTATTTTGATTAAACTGGTAGCATTTAGTGATGTATCTGGAAAAAACAGCAAAATCATATAAGTATAAGCTTAATATTTATCTAGGGAAAATTTGCCAAGGAAAAAGTAGTGTACTAAAAGTTCAAATACCTGGCTTCCAGTATTCTGCTACTTATTAACTCAGTTTCCTTATTGTTATACTGGGAATAATTATGCATAATATTATTAACTCCTAGGGAGTAATGTGATAATTAAACAAGACAGTCTACATTAAAGAGCTGTGTAAATCACAAAGTGCTTTGAAAATGTCAGCTATTATTATCAATATCTCTAAAGGCTGTCATCCCTAGATTTTTAAAAATCGTCACATCATTATTATTTTTGAAATTGGCAGTGATGAAGCATGAGAAAGAAATGAAAAGGGAAAATATTTCACTGTAAAATAATTGAGCTGATATAATTAAAAAAAGAAATTGTCTTTTTCTCTGTTCTAAGCCATGGCAGTTTTAGAACAGAGGCTTTCCCTTATTTGCTGCAAATGTAGTTTTCTTTTAAGATGTAAAATTTGGTGTATGGTATATCTGTATGTATAGTAGTGGATGTTAACCAGACTATTGTGATTATTTTGCAATATATGTAAACACCCAGTCAGTATGTTATACAGCTGAAACTGATATAATGTTATGTGTCAATTATATATTGATATGAAAAAGTTTGCGACAAAACTTGGAAAATTGCTTTATAGGTTTTTTTAAGGGAAAAATAACATTATTAAAAAGGTTCATAGTTACATTGAATATATTAATATTGCATACTAGATACTGGAGAGGAATGATATGAGCAATAGTTTGACATTCTTTGTTGGAAGATTAGAATCTAATTGTACTTTTATGTTTAAATGTGGCCCAGTTGTTATTTTTTGGTAATTTTATTTATTTATTTATTCTTTGTTATGCTGGGTCTTCATTGCTGCATGGGTTTTTCTCTAGTGTGGTGAATGGGGGGCTACTCTGTAGTTGTGGTGTGTGGGCTTCTCATTGTAGCAGCTTCTCTTGTGGAGCAGGGTCTCTAGGGCACATGGGCTCAGTAGCTGCAGTTCCCAGGCTCTAGAGCACAGGCTCAGTACTTGTGGCACATGGGCTTAGTTGCTCTGTGGCATGAGGGATCTTCCCGGATCAGAGATCAAACCTGTGTGTGTCCCACATTGGCAGGCGAATTCTCCACCACTGAGCCACCAGGGGAGCCCCAACAAATTATTTTAAGTTCAGAGGTCTAGAATTGAAGTGACCTCTCTCATATTTGCAGACAAATGTTAGTTGCATGAACGCTAAAAACATCACTTAGAGATATCTTTCACAGTTAAGACATTATTTCATAAACCTTGTTTTATTTGGTAGCTGACCTGACACAGTATTCACCTTAATCTGAGGTGAATAAAAAATTTTGGATTTTATTGATTTGAAACCTTGATTTTGTTTTGTATCTTGACTAGCATTTTGTGTCTCTTGCTAATAATGTATAATGTAGACGAGTGGTCCCCAACCTTCTAGGCACCAGGGACTGGTTTCGTGGAAGACAAGTTTTCAGTGTACCTGTCCGGGGTGGGAGGGATGGTTTCAGGATGATTCAAGCTCATTACATTTTCTGTGCACATTATTTCTGTTTTTGTTACATTAACTCCCTCTCAGATCATCAGGCATTAGATCCTAGAGGCTGGAGACCCCTGATGTAGATAGTGCAACTATTCTTAATTGGATGTCTTACTACTAAAAGCAGCATTGGACTTGTACTTGGTATTCTGCAGTTTGGCTTTCACCCTGACTACTCTAGTCAAGTGTGCACCCTATTTGTCATTCTTCTCCTCTTTCCCATGCTATGAGAATGTGCTTTTCTGCCTCCTGCTTCTGCCTCACAGACAAGCTTAACTTCATGCTGTTTAAGCTCGCTAAGGTGTGCTGTCCAATGAGATGTCCACTAACTACAGGTGGATGTTGACAGAACATGTTGAATCAGGTGACAGTAGGTACTATGCAGAAAAAGAACACGAGTAAAGGACACACTGCTTTATACAGGATAGCGGGGAAGTCCTCTCAGTTATCTGGAAAAACTGAAGGAGAAGGCCATGTGTCAATTTGGGAAAAGGGAATTCCAGGCAGAAGGAAAAGGAAATACAAAGAATCTGTGCTGGAGGCAGCTTAGTTTGTTGGAGGATGAGTAAGGTGACCACAGTGACTAGATCCATTGGGTAAGTGGTAGAGGCCTTTGTTAGAATTTTCGTTTTTTTCGCTAAGTGGAATGTGAGGCTAATGGATAGTTTTGAGGAGAATCATAATGTAAAGTGGCTCCTATATGGAAAGTAGACTGGATTGAGGGACATAATGGAACTAGGGAGAGCATTATATCCTGCATAATCTTATAGGCTGACTTATCTCGTTACTACATAATAATAAATCAGACCAGCTCCTTAGGGAACAGTTAGGTCCTTGAAAGGAACACATATGTTGTTATCAAATTCTTCATTACTTCCTAACCTCAGTCAAACTTTTACTCAGGATGGATAATAACATCAGGCCAGGTATTAAGGACAGAGTAGCACAAGTGCATGCTGTCTGCCACTTACTAGCTATAAAACTATAATAATCGCTCCGTTTTCACATATGTGAGTGGGGTGACATTATCCTTGAGGGCATCATTTTAAAGTGTGTAACCCAATATCTGTCACATGATAATGGCTCAGTAAGGTGGCTCAGCTGGTAAAGAATCTGCCTGCAAAGCAGGAGACCTGAGTTTGATCCCTGGGTTGGGAAGATCCCCTAGGGAAAGGCTACTCATTCCAGTATTCAGACCTGGAGAATTCCCTGGACTGTATAGGAACTCCCATGGAGTTGCAAAGAGTCAGACATGACTGAGCGACTTTCATTTTCAGAAGGATTAAATCAATATTCTATATTAAAACATCCTTTTTTTTTCTTTCAGAACACTCACTACAGTTTATGTGTTTATATATATGTATGTATATGTTTTATTTCCTTATTCATTTTGTTTATACATCTGAGAGATAAAGACTGTGCTTGCCTTATTCATTACAGTGTAATGAGCATTGTGTCTAGTACACAGTATTATTAAGTGGGTGGAATAGCATTATCATCTTCATCAACTTTGTTATTAGCAGCATCAGTAACACTGAAGAAAGACCCAAGAGTGGTATATTTTCCAGAAGTCAGGTATAAGACAATTTGTTTATTTGTTTACATATATTAAGTTTTTAATTCTAAACAAATATCAATCATATAGAAAGTAGACAAAATAGAATAATGAACCTCATGAGCCGGTCAGACAGTTTCAACAGTTATCAACTTTCTGCCATTATTTCATTTGTTTCCACCCACACTCTACCCCACATTCCATTTATTATTTTTATCATTTTTTGAGTTATAATTTATATAAATTGAAATGTACATATCTTAGCTACATGATTTTGACAAATGAAGTCTTATAACCTCCCAACTCATAATATAGAACATTGCTGTCTATTCAGGAATTTCATTTGTGTCCCTTTGTCATTTCCTGCCCTGGCAATTAATGTTCTGATTTTATTTTCCACTTTAGTTTTGCCAGTTGGAAAACTTCATAATCACAGAATGTTCATTTCTTTGTGTTTGGCTTCTTCTGCTCATCTAAAGTCTGTAAAATTTATCTGTGATATTTTCGTTTATGAGTAATTTGTTCCCTTTTATTGCTAGTTCAGTTCAGTTGCTCAGTTGTGTCTGACTCTTTGCGAACCCATGAACTGCAGCACGCCAGGATTCCCTGTCCTCCACTGTTTCCTGGAGTTTGCTCAAATTCATGTCCATTGAGTCGGTGATGATATTTAAATTATTTATTGCTAAGCAGTGTCCTATTGTGTAGTGTATACCAGAATTTATGTATTACCCTTTTTCTATTGAGTTGTTTCCAGCTGTAGTTATTATGAATGATACTGCTCTGAATGTTTGTGTACAAGTCTTTTTGTGAAAGTGTGTTCTCTTTCTTTTTGGTAAAAACTTGTTGTTTAATCCGCTAAGTCATGTTTCTTTGTGATCCCATGGACTGCAGCATGCCAGGCTTCCCTGTCCTCCAGCGCCTCCTAAAGTTTGCTCAAATTTATGTCCATTGAGTCGGTGATGATATCTTAACCATCTCATCCTCTGCTGCCCCCTTCTCCTTTTTGCTTTCAATCTTTCCCAGCATCAGAGTCTTTTCCAATGAGTTGACTCTTCATATCAGGTGGCCAAAGTATTGGAGCTTCAGCTTGAGCATCAGTTCTTCCAATGCATATTCCGGGTTGATTTCCTTTAGGATTGACTGGATTGAGAATGTAATTTTATAAAGGGTAGATGTTTAAGAAACTACTAGCCCATTTTCCAGCATTCAAGTTGAGTCATTTTATGCTCTCAAAAGAAACATATGAGAGCTCTAATTGCTTCATATTATCACCAACATTGAGTTTTGTCAGACTTTTAAATTTCAGCCATTTTAGTGGTTGTATAATGGCAACTTGTGGTAATTTTGATCTTCATTTTCCTTATGACTAATGATACTGATAACGTTTTTTGTGCTTATTGGCCATTCATCCATCCTACTTTCTGTGTAAGTCTTTTGCCTGTATTTTTTTGTTGTTGTTGTTGTTGTTGCATCAGTTGTTGCATACAAATCCTTTGTCAGAATATTTTGAATATTTTTTCTAGTTTATGGCTCAATTCTTCAATTTCTTTTTTTTTTTGTCTAGTTTTCTTTTTTTTTGTTTGTTTTTCTTTTTTCTTTTTTTATTGTTTTTGCCATAAATTGTCATGATATCACCATGGGTTTACATATGCTTCCCCTCCGGAACCCCCCTCCCTCCTCCCTCCCCCCCGGGAAATCTTGCTGTACCAGCCCCGAGCATCAATCCTGGGCTGGCGATTGATTAGACACACGACAATTAACATGCTTCAATGCCCTTCTCCCATATCATCCCACCCTTACCCTCATCCCCAAAGTCCACGAGTCTATTCTATACATCTGCGTTCCTTTTGCTGTCTCGCATGTTGAGTTCTCGTTACCGTCTTTCTAAATTCCATATATATGCGTTAATATACTGTATTGTTGATTTTGCTTCTGGCTTACTTCACTCTGGATAATGGGCTCCAGTTTCGTCCATCTGAGTAGAGTTGCTTCAAATGAATTTTTTTTTTAATGCTGAGTAATATTCTATTGTGTATATGTACCACAGCTTTCTTATCCATTCGTCAGTTGATGGGCATCTAGGTTGCTTCCATGTCCTGGCTATTGTAAACAATGCAGCGATGAACATTGGGGTACACGTGGCTCTTTCAATTCTGGTTTCCTCGGTGTATATGCCCAGCAGTGGGATTGCTGGGTCATATGGCAGGTCTATTTGCAGCTTTTTAAGGAACCTCCACACTGTTTTCCATAGTGGCTGTACTAGTTTGCAATCCCACCAACAGTGTAAGAGGGTTCCCTTTTCTCCACATCCTCTCCAGCATTTATTGCCTGTAGACTTTCGGATGGCAGCCATTCTGACTGGTGTAAAGTGGTACCTCATTGTGGTTTTGATTTGCATTTCTCTGACAATGAGTGATGTTGAGCATCTTTTCATGTGTTTGTTAGCCATTTTTATATCTTCTTTGGAGAAATGTCTGTTAAGTTCTTTGACCCACTTTTTAATTGGGTTGTTTATTTTTCTAGAATGGAGCTGCAGGAGTTGTTTGTATATTTTTGAGATTAATTCTTTAGGCTATACTACAAATCCACAGTCATTAAGACAGTATGGTACTGGCACAAAGACAGAAATATAGATCAATGGAACAGAATAGAAAGCCCAGAGATAAATCCATGCATCTATGGACACCTTATCTTTGACAAAGGAGCCAAGAATATACAATGGAGAAAAGACAACCTCTTTAACAAGTGGTGCTGGGAAAACTGGACAGCCACTTGTAAAAGAATGAAACTAGATCACTTTCTAACACCATACACAAAGATAAACTCAAAATGGATCAAAGATCTAAGCATAAGACCAGAAACTATAAAACTCCTAGAGGATAACATAGGCAAAACACTCTCTGACATAACCCAAAGCGGGATACTCCATGACCCACCTCCCAGAATATTGGAAATAAAAACACAAATAAACAAATGGGACCTAATTAAAATTAAAAGCTTTTGCACAACAAAGGAAACTATAAGCAAGGTGAAAAGACAGCCTTCAGAATGGGAGAAAATAATAGCCAATGAAGCAACAGACAATCAATTCTTCAATTTCTTAATGGAGTCTTTGGATGAGCAGAAGTTTTAAATTTTGATAAAGTCTTAATTTATCTTTTTTAGAATACTGATTTTGATATTTTGGCTAAGATACCACTGCCTACTTCCAGGTTAAAGAAATATTCTCTTTTCTTCTAAAACCTTTAAAGATTTAGAACTTGTTTTTTCCGGCCTACTTTTATTTTTATACATTCTGTGGGGTAGGAGCTAGAGATTAATTTTCTTTTCAATAAATATTCATTATTCCATAACCATTCTTAGAAAGAGTTTTCATTCTTCATTGAATTTATTTGGCATTTTTGTTGAAAATCAGTTTCACCCTATAATTGTGGGTCTGTTTCTATATTCTGTCCCATTCACCTATTTGTTTATCCTTATGCTAATAGTAATGCTACAGTCTTTTTTTTTTTTTCCGTTTATTGTTTTTGCCATACAATGCCATGATATCACCATGGGTTTACATATACTCCCCCTCCAGAACCCCCCTCCCTCCTCCCTCGCTCCTCCCTCCCCCCGGGAAATCTTGATGCACCAGCCCCGAGCATCAGTCCTGGGCTGGCGACCGATTAGACATATGATAATTAACATGTTTCAATGCCATTCTCCCATATCATCCCACCCTTACCCTCATCCACAGAGTCCATGAGTCTATTCTATACATCTGCGTTCCTTTTGCTGTCTCGCATGATGGGTCCTCGTTACCGTCTTTCTAAATTCCATATATATGTGTTAATATACTGTATTGTTGTTTTTGTTTCTGGCTTACGTCGCTCTGGATAATGGGCTCCAGTTTCGTCCATCTGAGTAGAACTGCTTCAAATGAATTTTTTTTTTAATGCTGAGTAATATTCCATTGTGTATATGTACCACAGCTTTCTTATCCATTCGTCAGTTGATGGGCATCTAGGTTGCTTCCATGTCCTGGCTATTGTAAACAATGCATGCTACAGTCTTGATTGCTGCAATTTTAAGTTCTTAAAGTCAGATAGATTAGTCTTCCAACTTCGTCTTTCTTCTTTAAAGGTTGTTTAGCTATTCTGGATCCTGTATTATCATAGAAAGTTTAGATTCACTTTGTCAGTTTTTATTGAAAGACTGGGGTAGCATTAAGATTGAGTTCAATCTGTTAAAATTTGGGAAGAATGTGTACACATATATTTTTATATACATGCATTTTAGGGGGATGGATTGATGTAGTCATATATTTTAGTGTTCTATTTGTATATCTCACTCCAGTTATTAGATTATCTTAAATACTGTATATTTGTGAAGAAGCTTGATATTTGTACCTTTTATATCTAATTATCTAATATATTCACTTTTTGTTACATTATGAGCTACATATAATAGGGAATTGTCTTGTGCTCAGTATATATGCAGGTCTTGTGGCTGTGCCTGACAAATATGAGGGGCTTATGTAAGTGTATGTTTTTAACATTTTGGCACTTTAGTTAAGTTTCTAATATTTTTTCGAGTAGTTGATTGATGATTTTTGCCTCTTTCATAGTATTCCTTAGGAGTAGGTATCCTTTCCCTTTTATGATAGTAGTTTAAATAACTTCCTCTGGAGCTAAGACTTGCTCATTTAGAATACTGTCTTCATTTGCTGGACTTTTATGTTAAGGAAATACAGTGCAGACCAGAAAAGTTTTATTGAGAGTCCTAAAGATTAGGCAGGAATAATACTGACTGGAATTACTAAATAGAAGATAAAAATCTACCATTTTAAAATTGATGAAATGCTTGATTTATCTTCTGTCAGAAAATATGGACATAGGAAAATTAATGGCTATTAATATTAAGAAAACATTAGAAAACTAATGCTAATGGACTCTAACACTTACAAAATTTGCTTCTATGAAAGGTCAGAGAGTACCCAGCTTTTCTGAAGACCTATATAATTTAATGACTTTCAGAAACACACACTGTGAATAAAGATAATAATGAGGCCCATAAAATTTCATGCTTTAGTGTTTAGGTAATTGTTTGTTAAATTAAGAAGGTATTTTTTCCAGACTTGGGTGTATCCCTGTCTTTTATTGGTTAAGAAAATAATGAAAGTTTGCATCTAAAGTGTGGCATTTTTACCATATGCCAATTATTCCAGTATTAATTGTAGTGGATTAAAATAATTTATTTCTAACCAACTGAAGAGAATGAAATAGTTGGTAATTGTACTGTTATCAAAAATCACTTTGATTCAAGTTTACATGTGAGAAAAATATACAACAAAGATGGCCTACTTTGACTGGTGCATGGAAACCAAAAAATGTTTATATGGTTCCTTTTGCCAAATTATGGAAACAATAACTCAACAAATCTATTATTAAATGGTCACTCTAAAATACTTAGTTTAAGCTATTCAGTTAATAAAAATTATTTTACTGGAAGCATTCAGCTAAAAATAACTTTTTAGAGTATACTATTAAATTACATTTCTATATTAAACATGGAGTTTTGGGGACAGTGCTTTTATAGTGTGAAAAATATGAATATCTTGCTATTTTATATTTTGATTTGCTGCTTTCCTGAAATGGATAAGTTAAATAGCTATTCTGTGATCTCATTAAGAAAAAGCATTTAAGTAGTGTGTTCTTTATGAACAAATCTAAATAGAATGTTTCACTGAATATCAAGTCCATTTGTGCTTGAACTAGAATTTCTATATTTTGTAGCTGTCTTAATAAAATTTTTCTTTTTAAACAAGATACTCTACTAAAATGATGAAAAAATACTAGATAATTTAAATATTAACTGCATATATGATTATTCAAACTTTATTTTTTAATACAACTTTTATTTTTCTTTTATTAAGCAGCTGGGCAGCAGAAAGTTCATAATAGGAGAAGCATCACCATGAAATGAATTTATATTGTTTTACTGAGTAGACTTCATTTTTGCAAACAGAAAGCAAGTCTCTGAAAACCAATTTAATGGTCAGAAAAGCTTTAAGGTCCAATACTTCAATCAGTTCCTATGCTTTCTTTCCTGGGATAAGTACAATAGGACTTAAAATGTGTATTTAAAAAGTGAGTTAATGCAATGTTTCACATTTGCGGTTCTGCCCAAGAAACTTTCAGCATTATTTTTCTCTGTTTTTTTTTTAACCTATTATGGGTTTACATTTCAGATAAGATAAAAAATAAATAAGCTCATTAAGTAATAAGCTGTTGAAAATAAGACAGCTTTTAGTAGATTCAAACTAGATGTTTATAAAGTTTAAATTCTTTTTTAAAGATATACAGTGTTACTAATAATCATATATCTTGATATTTTTTATTCATTAGAGCATGTTTAACAACTGGCATACCCCCTATTTTAGGTAGATAAATGTAGCTATTAGAGGAATTGAATATATCTGTTCTACTATAATAAATAATAAATAATATCATGATAATAGTGATAACCATTACAGAAATATTTATTGAGTATTTTTTATATGTCGTATAGCATATAAGACACTTGACACACTTTTCTTTAAAATGAATGGGGATTCAGGTGATGTATTGAATTCTTGTGATTTCTGATTGAATTTTTGTGCTTTCAAAACAAAGTGTTAACTCAGCCATTTATCTTTTCCAGTCACTCTACTTAAACTCTCTCCTCCTTTTCACTCACCACTCTACTCAGTATTAGGCACATTTTAGTGGCAGAGGAATTCCCACCCCCCCTTTTTTTCCCCCATCTTCACTTACATATACACACAGAGTTAAAACCTAGAAAGAATAAATTATTTATCTAATAGTTGGACTATTCCGCAGATGATTTTTCAAGTCTGAATATTTTAGTCAACATTTGCCTGTATGCCTTTAAGATTGTTGGCATGGAAATAAAGATGAGGGTCAGATGGTTAGACCATGAAGTACTGTGACACATTGTTTATTTACATGTGATCAAAATTACAACATTGACAGTAGAATGAAGAATAATACAGGTAATCCCTAATCAGTGGGAGATGTTGGGGACAAAGAAGGAAACATGGAAGAATGGGAAAGACACTTTTACCATATTCTGTGTGTGACTTGATCTTCCAGTAAGCAGTCTTATTAATCATAATAATATGTGCCATCACAAGACTGAAAACCTAAACTCATACCACTTTGGCAGCTTCCCAGTCACCATTCCTCAATGATTGTTCTGACATAGGTCCTAAAGAAGAATCTATTGCACCCATTTATTTCATATGAATCTGAATTTTGAAGTATGAGAGGTAGATTTATTCCATTCTGAACCTTTTGTGAGCTGTCAGTACTCTAATTCAGTCCATCCATTTTTTAGAATGTGAGAATCTCAATGCAGTAGCACTTTGTCAGTTAACTAAGACTTTTAGATAACTACTTTTCTATTATAAATTATACTTTACACTGTTATATTGAAATTGACTTATATTGTAGTGGTGGGTGAAACATTCCCATTAATTTTCTTCACATATGACTTGGGCTTACAAAGAATACTCTTGCTTGCTTTATGCTAGGGATCTGCAGATGATACATATAGTTAAAGAATGCTTCTGTGTCACAGCACTAACATTGGAGACTTTTCTCATTAAGTTACCAGTTATTTATAATATTTAATATGATCTGTAGGTGGTGTAGACTTTTCACATGCCTTACCAGAATGAAATCTTGATTTTTCTAGAATTTATATGCTTTTTTTTTACAATTATCAGAATTAAGTAACCCACTTAACCATATATTAAAGCAAGTTCAGAATTAAATTTGGTTAAGACTTTTAGTTCATTTGTAATTATTTTTAATTATTCTATTTGATATATATTTCAACTTTGTAAACATATTGTCTTTGAAAATAGATGATTTGTAAGCTATTGTGGAAAAATACCTTTAATTTTCTTTATTTAAATGAAATGTGAATGAATGATACTTTTGAAACTACAGGGTTTATTTAGCTTGTTTATCCCCTATCCCCATATATGTTATGTTGGTAGGGATATTTCAATGAAAATTATAGTGGAATTTTTTTTTATTTTTTTTTTATTATTATTGTTTTTGCCATACAATGCCATGATATCACCATGGGTTTACATATGCTCCCCCTCCAGAACCCCCCCTCCCTCCTCCCTCCCTCTTCCCTCCCTCCTCCCTCCTCCCGGGAAATCTAGATGCACCAGCCCCGAGCATCACTCCTGGGCTGGCGATTGATTAAACATAAGATAATTAACATGTTTCAATGCCATTCTCCCATATCATCCTACCCTTACCCTTATCCACAGAGTCCACGAGTCTATTCTATACATCTGCGTTCCTTTTGCTGTCTCGCATGTTGGGTTCTCGTTACCGTCCTTCTAAATTCCATATATATGTGTTAATATACTGTATTGTTGTTTTTGCTTCTGGCTTACTTCACTCTGGATAATGGGCTCCAGTTTCGTCCATCTGAGTAGAACTGCTTCAAATGATTTTTTTTTTTTTTAATGCTGAGTAATATTCCATTGTATATATGTACCACAGCTTTCTTATCCATTTGTCAGTTGATGGGCATCTAGGTTGCTTCCATGTCCTGGCTATTGTAAACAATGCAGCAATGAACATTGGGGCACACGTGGTTCTTTCAATTCTGGTTTCCTCGGTGACCCCATGGACTGCAGCACACCAGGCCTCCCCGTCCATCACCAACTCCCAGAGTTTACCCAAACTCATGTCCATTGAGTCGGTGATGCCATCCAACCATCTCATCCTCTGCCCTCAATCTTTCCCAAGATCAGGGTCTTTTCAAATGAGTCAGCTCTTCGCATCAGGTGGCCAAAGTATTGGAGTTTCAGCTTCAACATCAGTCCTTCCAATGAACACCCAAGACTGATCTCCTTTAGGATGGACTGGTTAGATCTCCTTGCAGTCCAAGGGACTCTCAAGAGTCTTCTCCAACACCACAGTTCAAAAGCATCAGTTCTTCGGCATTCAGGTTCCTTTATAGGAATCCAGCTCTCACATCCATACATGACCACTGGAAAAACCATAGCCTTGACTAGACGGACCTTTGTTGGCAAAGTAATATCTCTGCTTTTTAATATATTGTCTAGGTTGGTCATAACTTTCCTTCCAAGGAGTAAGCGTCTTTTAATTTCATGGCTGCAGTCACCATCTGCAATGATTTTGGAGTCCAGAAAAATAAAATCAGCCACTGTTTTTACTGTTTCTCCATCTATCTGCCATGAAGTGTTGGGACTGGATGCCATGATCTTAGTTTTCTGAATGTTTAGCTTTAAGCCAATTTTTTCACTCTCCTCTTTCACTTTCATACTGGATTAGAACTGATAAATCAATATTTTTTTCAGAAAAGAATAGCGGTGAATTTTAAGGTGGTTGTTATTTTTATTTTTACAGCAAGGCTAGAGAAGATTTGCTGAAAACTCAGAAAGAACGTGATTTTCATCGAATGCACCACAAGAGAATAGTCCAGGAGAAAAACAAATTAATTAACGACCTCAAAAGGTAAGCTGCTGATATTTGTTAGCATATTTATTAAATAATGATTTAATTAGTTTTAAGCAATTTGGCCATAGAAGGATGTTCCAGGTAAAGTTATTCATTGAGTCTTTATTGAGTATTTACTCTGTGCCAGGCTCTATACCATGTGATTGAAATAGAAAGATGATGAACAAATTTAGATCCTTGCTCTTAGGGTTCCCAGGGATTATTAAGGTGTGTGATGGGGGAGTAGCTAAGCAGAAATACAGTGAAATATACTGTATTGTTGCTATGCCAGCCAAGAAGTGGTCACCCCAATCAGATTGGAGAGTGAGAGGTTTCAGGGACCTATATCTAAAGGAAATGAATTATAAAGTATGAGTTAACATACTGAAAGAGTGGGGTCAGCATGCTGTGCAAAGGCACCAGGTCATTGGAGGAACATGACAATATGCACCAAATTCTTAAGCATGGAAAGTAAAGTGCAGAAGCAGCTGACCACTAGTGACTACCTTCCCCTCAAAAGAAAAATTTATAATCTCTACCTAAAATTCTCCTTTGCTTGTTCTAGGGCAGTGCTGCCCAATGGCACTTTCTGTTATGTTATTAATCATTTATATCTACACTCTTCCATATGATAGTCACTAGTCACATCCTCTACTAAGCACTTTCAAAGTAGCTAGTACAACTGAAGAATTAGATTTCTGTTCGTTTAATTATAATTAATTTAAGCTTAAATTTAAATAGCCACATTTAAACGACATGACTTTGGGATGGTCATGATAACTGCTGTATTTTGTAGTGGTTATGGTCATTGTGGCTATTATGATTTCTTAATCATAGGCTGTCCTGTGGAGCTTCAGAATCAGTATACTTTCAACTTAGCTGTATGTTAGAAATTGGAATTTTTCTGATTTTATTTAATTGAATACCTGTAGAAATAAATACTACTTTAATAAGAGAGAGACTGCATTTACTTGGGGAAAAAAAAAAAAGACCTTGAGAGTGTGAGAGTGTTTATTCATTGACTTAATCTATTCTTTTGGTCTCATATATTGGCCTAATTTTTTTGCTTTTTTGGTTCATAAACTTGTTCTAAGTCCATAAAAGTTAAAAAAAATGAAATGGTTAGTTTTCCTCTTAACAAAACATTCGTTGAGAAGTAGTACAATGTAATGAAAAGAGCTTGGATTTTGAAATCAAGTAAATGTTGGAAGCCTGGCTCCACCACTTACATTTGTCTGCTCATTGTAATTCTGATTCTTATCTGTGAAGGCTGTGATAATAAAAGTACCTAATACAATGTCTGGAACAAAATAGATAGCATAATACTCAATAAACACATTGTAGAATATATATACAAAGGAATACTTAATTTTCTTAATATGAGATTATTCATACTTGTTTTCAAGACCATCCTTGATTTTGATGTGAATAACACTCTGTTTAATCATCTATTGTTTGTAGCCCTTGTCTTGTTGAAAATTGTTTTTGAGTTAAACTGAAAATTTCTTTTCTGTCAATGAATGGGAGTGACTTCTGGGTGCATACTTGAATAGAGCAAAAGGAAATAGAGAACTAACCAACTCAAGAGAAAGGTGACTGTCGCACCTCCAGCCAGGTTGCTGGGAAGCTGCATGACAAATAATACTTCTTATACTTCTTGGCTCTGTTTTATTGACCTTTATATGGTTTTCACTTTTCATTCAAATACAAAAAAATACGAGAAAAGAGGTTCAGAATGTTAAGTAGAAATCACTGATTTAGCTCTATTACCCTTTATGATGCCCTTTATTTTCCATAGGTTGAAGTTACATTATGCATCATATGAACCAGCTATACGAGTATTACATGAAAAGCACCATGCTTTACTGAAGCAGAAAATGCTGACCTCTTTGCAAAGGGACAGAGCAATAGGACAGGTAAAGAGACCATCTGAGCTACCTGAAAATGATATTTAACCATTTATTTTTTTATATCATTACCAGAAATATTGGTTTTTGTTTCTGAGTTAAATTTTAAATGATTTTCACCAATTGTCATGTTGTAAAAAAGATTCATTTGGAAACATCCAGGAAAATATTTTATCCACTTTAAAAACACAAAGATTGTTATTGAATTAAAATTAATTAAAATATAACTTTTTAGGAGATTATTAAAATATTGTGAGAGGGAAAACCTGAGCCGTTAAAACATAACAACACCTAGACTGGGTTTTTTTGTTTTTTTTTTTTAAACTTTCTTTACTTTATTGTGTTGGTTTTGCCAAACAATGACATGAAACTGCCATGGGTTTACATATGCTCCCCCTCCAGAACCCCCCTCCCTCCTGCCTCCTGATTCCCTCCCCCTGGGACATATCCGTGCACCAGCCCAGAGCATCAATCCTGGGCTGGCAATTGATTTCACATATGGTAATTAACATGTTTCAATGCCATTCTCCCATATCCTCCCACTCTTGCCCTCTTCCACAGAGTCCACGTGTCTGATCTATACATCTGCGTTCCTTTCGCTGTCTCGCATGCTGGGTTCTCGTTACCATCTTTCTAAATTCCATATATATGCGTTAGTATACTGTATTGTTGTTTTTCCTTCTGGCTTACTTCACTCTGGATAAAAGGCTCCAGTTCCATCCAACTGAGTAGAACTGATTCAAATGAATTTTTTTTGAATGCTGAGTAGTATTCCATTGTGTATATGTACCACAGCTTTCTTATCCATTTGTCAGATGATGGGCATCTAGGTTGCTTCCATGTCCTGGCTATTGTAAATAATGCGGCAATGAACATTGGGGTACACGTGGCTCTTTCAATTCTGGTTTCCTCGGTGTGTATGCCCAGCAGTGGGATTGCTGGGTCATATGGCAGGTCTGTTTGCAGTTTTTTAAGGAATCTCCACACTGTTCTCCATAGTGGCTGTACTAGTTTGCATTCCCACTAACAGTGTAAGAGGGTTCCCTTTTCTCCACATCCTCTCCAGCATTTATTGCTTGTAGATTTTTGGATTGCAGCCATTCTGACTGGTGTAAAGTGGTACCTCATTGTGGTTTTGATTTGCATTTCTCTGATAATGAGTGATGTTGAGCATCTTTTCATGTGTTTGTTAGCTATTTTTATGTCTTCTTTGGAGAAGTGTCGGTTAAGTTCTTTGGCCCACTTTTTGATTGGGTTGTTTATTTTTCTAGAATGGAGCTGCAGGAGTTGCTTGTATATTTTTGAGATTAATTGTTTGTCCGTTGCTTCATTGGCTATTATTTTCTCCCATTCTGAAGGCTGTCTTTTCACCTTGTTTATAGTTTCCTTTGTTGTGCAGAAGCTTTTCATTTTAATTAGGTCCCATTTGTTTATTCGTGTTTTTATTTCTGATATTCTGGGAGGTGGGTCATAGAGGATCCCGTTTTGGTTTATGTCGGAGAGTGTTTTGCCTATGTTATCCTCTAGGAGTTTTATAGTTTCTGGTATTATGCTTAGATCTTTGATCCATTTTGAGTTTATTTTTGTGTATGGTGTTAGAAAGTGTTCTAGTTTCATTCTTTTACAAGTGGCTGTCCAGTTTTCCCAGCACCACTTGTTAAAGAGGTTGTCTTTTCTCCATTGTATATTCATGCCTCCTTTGTCAAAGATAAGGTGTTCATAGATGTGTGGATTTATCTCTGGGCTTTCTGTTTTGTTCCATTGATCTATATTTCTGTCTTTGCACCAGTACCATACTGTCTTAATGACTGTGGATTTGTAGTATTGCCTAAAGTCAGGTAGGTTGATTCCTCCAGTTCCATTCTTCTTTCTCAAGATTGCTTTGGCTATATGAGTTTTTTTGTATTTCCATACAAATTGTGCAATTATTTGTTCTAATTCTCTGAAAAAGACCTCTGGTAGCTGGATAGGAATTGCATTGAATTTATAGATTGCTTTGGGTAGTATACTCATTTTCACTGTATTGATTCTTCCAATCCATGAACACGGTATATTTCTCCATCTATTTGTGTCCTCTTTGATTTCTTTCATCAGTGTTTTATAGTTTTCTATATACAAGTCTTTTGTTTCTTTAGGTAGAAATACTCCTAAGTATTTTATTCTTTTTGTTTCGATGGTGATTGGAATTGTTTCCTTAATTTCTCTTTCTGTTTTCTCATTGTTAGTTTATAGGAATGCCAGGTATTTCTGTGTGTTGATTTTGTATCCTGACACTTTATTATATTCACTGATTAGCTCTAGTAATTTTCTGGTAGAGTCTTTAGGGTTTTATATGTAGAGGATCATGTCATCTGCAAACAGAGAGAGTTTTACAATCTGGATCCCTTTGATTTCTTTATCTGCTTTGATTGCTGTGGCCAAGACTGCCAAAACTATGTTGAATAGTAGTGGTGAGAGTGGGCACCCTTGTCTTGTTCCTGACTTCAGGGGAAATGCTTTCAGTTTTTCACCATTGAGGATAATCTTTGCTGTGGGTTTGTCATATATAGCTTTTATTATGTTGAGGTATGTTCCTTCTATTCCTGCTTTTTGGAGGTTTTTTTTTTATCATAAATAGATGTTGAATTTTGTCAAAGACTTTCTCTGCATCTATTGAGATAATCATGTGGTTTTTATTTTTCAGTTTGTTAATGTGGTGTATTACATTGATTGATTTGCGAATATTGAAGAATCCTTGCATCCCTGGGATAAAGCCTACTTGATCATGATATATGATCTTTTTAATGTGTTGTTGGATTTTATTTGCTAGAATTTTGTTAAGGATTTTTGCATCTATGTTCGTCAGTGATATTGGCCTGTAGTTTTCTTTTTTTGTGGGATCTTTGTCAGGTTTTGGAATTAGGGTGATGGTGGCTTCATAGAATGAGTTTGGAAGTTTACTTTCCTCTGCAATTTTCTGGAAGAGTTTGAGTAGAGTAGGTGTTAGCTCTTCTCTAAATTTTTGGTAGAATTCAGCTGTGAAGCCATCTGGTCCTGGGCTTTTGTTTTTTGGAAGATTTCTGATCACGGTTTCAATTTCCGTGCTTGTGATGGGTCTATTAATATTATCTATCTCTTCCTGGTTTAGTCTTGGAAAGTTGTACTTTTCTAGGAATTTGTCCATTTCATCCAGGTTGTCCAGTTTATTTGCATATAGTTGCTGATAATAGTCTCTTATGATCTTTTGTATTTCTGTGTTTTCTGTTGTGATCTCTCCGTTTTCATTTCTAATTCTGTTGATTTGGTTCTTCTCCCTTTGTTTCTTGATGAGTCTGGCTAATGGTTTGTCAATTTTATTTATCTTCTCAAAGAACCAGCTTTTGGCTTGGTTGATTTTTGCTATGGTCTCTTTTGTTTCCTTTGCATTTATTTCTGCCCTGGTCTTTAAGATTTCTTTCCTTCTACTAGCCCTGGGCTTCTGCATTTCTTCCTTTTCTAGTTGCTTTAGGTGTAAAGTAAGGTTATTTATTTGACTTTTTTCTTGTTTCCTGAGGTGAGCTTGTATTGCTATGAACTTTCCTCTTAGCACTGCTTTTACTGTGTCCCATAGGTTTTGAGCTGTTGTGTTTTCATTTTCATTCATTTCTATGCATATTTTGATTTCTTTTTTGATTTCTTCTGTGATTTGTTGGTTATTCAGCAGTGTGTTGTTGAGCCTCCATATGTTGGAATTTTTGAATGGTTTTCTCCTGTAATTGATATCTAATCTCACTGCATTGTGGTCAGAAAAGATGCTTGGAATGATTTCAATATTTTTGAATTTACCAAGGCTAGATTTATGGCCCAGGATGTGATCTCTTCTGGAGAAGGTCCCGTGCGCACTTGAGAAAAAGGTGAAATTCCTTGTTTTGGGGTGGAATGTCCTATAGATATCAATTAGGTCTAACTGGTCTATTGTATCAGTTAAAGTTTGAGTTTCCTTGTTAATCTTCTGTTTAGTTGATCTATCCATTGGTGTGAGTGGTGTATTAAAGTCTCCCACTATTATTGTGTTATTGTTAATTTTCCCTTCCATACTTGTTAGCATTTACCTTACATATTGTGGTGCTCCTATGTTGGGTGCATATATATTTATAATTGTTATTTCTTTAGACTTGGTTTTAAATGCCATCTATGATGGCTGTTAACCTGGACCTTACCTAAACACTTTAAACTCGGATTTTTCATACATAACATATAGCCATAATGACCTATCTTTTAATATTGTTATGAAACTTAGATGAGATGATGAATAGAGTTCATGCAGTTTCCTCCTAAATGAATATTTGAAACACCTAGTTACTGACTCAGTCAATTTTGCTATTGACATCCCTTTTCTTCCTGTAGGATTTTTGTATAGGCCTAGCCCTAGGGTGATAGAGTGAGGGATATCTAATATAGACTTCAAGAATAATAAAACAGAATGTTTCTTGGTCACAGTGAAAATATGTAACAGTTGATTAGAAAATATAAAACTGCTACTATGCTTAGCATTTTTAAATTTCTTTTGGAGATACTTATTTTTGGCCAAACTTTGAGAAGCTACAGAAGTTTACCCAATGGTTGCAAAAGTATGAATGGTTTAATTAAGGCATATATTAATCAAATGTATATTGTCTTTTCTTGAGTGTAATTTTTAGTTACTAAAATGAGAACATCACTTGTCTCCTTCTTTGTGCTTGAAATTTAATTGTGTGTTCTTGAATATATGAATTAAAGGTAATGTTGCCTAAAAAGAGTTTAATAATAAACTCTTTTTGCAGTTTTATGGCACTATATTGTCAAATCTTCAGAACTTCACCTCTTTGCTCCTTTTCAGCTAATCTGTTCCCACAGTCTCCTCACAGGAGGCACATTTCCATTCGCAGGAACACTATGAGCTAGACTTAGGTTTCTCCTACTGCTTTTCCTGCCACAAATCAACTTAGACTTTTGCTACCGTCTTCTTCTCTTTTCCCTCATGTTCTCATGTTCATCTTCCTGTTACTCTTCTCCCAGGAGGAACCTGGCCATATATTCCCAAGTGACCATGTGTGTTTAGTAGGATAGAGCACTCATACTAAGTTTCACTACTCAAGGGTATCAGGGCCTTCTAACATTCATGTTGGCAAGTGCCTCCACTCCCCTCCAGATGGTTGATTTCTCCATCTGCCACCTATATCTATCACTGGATCTTCCAGTCAATATATTTGTGATCCGGGATAAGTTAATTTCCTGAATGGCCATCAGTTCCCTTGTCTCTAATATGAAGTTAGATCTAAGGCCATATCGATGACATATTTAGGCCACATACAGTCTTTATGTCCCAGAAAGTTCACCACTGGTTTAATTAAGCTCAGGATGAGGAGTGGTAAGAGTCAGCCCTAGCTGTGCTGCAATGTAGCCATGTGAACATTCAGGTAATTTTATATATATGTCTCTTTTCTTATACATTAAACAAAGGTAAAATTACTTGCCTTATCATTGATATATATCTAAAGTAAAAACATGTTTAAAAATGAAAATCATTCTGTGAGGAAGGGTTGAATTTTACACATTCAGATGTGTAGAGAACTGTATATTATCTACAACTTATTTTGTCTTTGAACTGCTACTCCCACTGAAGGTGAAATAAAACATAACCTGCTATTAAAGACTATCCAGTCTCTTTGAATTTAACATAGGTTATTTGGATGTTATATTAACTGATTATTTAGCTAAAGCATAACAATCAGTGTTAATTTTCTGTCTTCAAATAGCCTCCTCTTTTCACTCTTCCCAGATGACACCTAGTACAAGGGACATTTATGTATCCACTGGCCCAAAGTCTCCATGGTGTCCTCTTGGCCGTCACTTTCTAACATAGTGTGACTGGTTTGGTTATATTCCTGGTGCTTAGGTACATGGTTTTGGGTGACTCTTTTGAGTGTTAACCTAATATAACTTGCTTATTCTATGGCTTCTGTGACAGCATCTGTAAGATCCTTAACATCTCTGACCTCATTGACCTGTCTCTCATTCATTGTCATTTCCTTGAAAGTGAAGTGAAAGTGAAAATTGCTCAGTCTTTGTGACCCCATGGACCATATAGTCCATGGAATTCTCCAGGAGATTTTCCCAACCCTTTTCATTTCCTTAAAAATCTTATCTTAATGGCCATTTGATAAGATGTTTTCTCAAATACTGTGTTTTCTCAAATACTTTGCATGAAAAAGGGTTAGATTGGAGAATTTTTAATGCTATTTAGTTCATATATAAAAGAGTGAAGGTATACTGTGAGATGACAAAAATCTAATAAGTATGTGTTTCCAAATTCTTATGATAATAAACAATGTAGTCACTTTTAAATTTATTTAAATCTTATGGAAACATCTGTAATTTAATTATTTTCAGCTTTATAAAAGCCCCCCAAATATACAAAATTTGGAATTAGAGCCCCATTTTTGAAAAAAGATAAAATATAATTTATTTTTATTATATATATATATATGCATAATAAATTACATTTTATCTTTTAAGGATCAGGCGTCCAATTTAGGAAATATTTAAAAAATACAAATCTATCTGCTGAGAGGATCTAGGAATAATGACACTACAGTTTCTAATACTGTTCTCCTGTAAGAGGAAGTGATGCTTCTTGAAGAAGTGGCTGATAGTAGTCTGGGTGAAACAAATACAAGATGAGCCTGAGTCAGCATTTGAGGCATCTTGTTGTGTTAGAAAGTAGGAGATGTTCATAAAGTAAAAAAGAAAACAAAGAAAGAAGGAAGGATTAACTACTACTCAGTGACAGTAGAAAAATATGTGTGTCTGTATATAAATAAACATGATTTTTTTTTTGTTGATGTAATCATGTGAGGGATGAGACAACTTTTTAAGGTTGAATTTTTAATTTAAATCTATTGTTCAGAAATTATAGGTAAATGGTATGCCACGGAACTGACAAATGTTCTTAATTATAAAATAAGTTTAATAAAACAAGGAGTGTCTGTGGTTGGAAAGTGAGCTAAGAGTTTTTAGTATAGCAACAGTCTCTTCATATTTTACTTCCCAAGTAATATTTACCTCATCTTTTCGTGGATATGAAGATGAATTAGGCTATTGTGAAGCTGTTTCAGCAGAGAAGAAAACTCAAAGTAGAGACCTGAATAATTATTATTAAAAGTGCATTGCAAGTATTCGTGGTTCAGCAAACTATGCTGTGAAATAAATGTTTCAAATGTTTACTCATAATAGATACTTAATTCTTTCCGTGAACTTGAATTTAAACTTAAAATTATGTTTTCTTTTATTGCAATTAATATTTACATTTCAAAAAAATAGGAATTAATGCAAGAGTGATAATATTTCCTATATTTTTAAATCAGTATTTAAGCATTTTTACCCATTTTGGAGTCATTTAGCATATAACCTCTTACCTTTGGATTTTACTTTGTAGATTTCTGGACTTCAAGAAACACTGAAGCATATGGAAATAGGGCATAGTTACCGTGCTCCTGAATTTAGAGGTAAAATTCAAATATGAAAAAACTAATTTATTATTGCTTAGTGATTTCTCAGTCTTGTCAGAATTCAAGTTATTCATTTGAGTAATTATTCACCATAAGTGAATACATGGTATGGTAATTTTCATAAAATAAAATGTTAATGAAAATATCAAGAGGAAATATAGAGTAGGAAATTGTGTAAATTACTTTTAGAGAAAAATAGGGGTAAACTATTTTTTTTTTTTTATTGCTTCTGCTTCTGGCCCTGATGGAGTACCTGGTACCAGACTAGCCTTCTCCTCATAAATAACTGTAAAACTATATTTGAGGCAACTATTTTTAGGCATTGGAAAGCATCACAAGTCAAAGAACACAAATGATAGAGGGAAAATTTAAAAGTTGAACTTCACTATCACCACGGCTGTTTGGGAAAATTTCCAAACCAAACTCTGTGGAGCTGAAGGTACAGAAGAGCATGGCAGTTCTGTATGAACTGAAAAGGCTAAGACTATAGTGCATAAGTTGTTGAAGCATCTAGAATCTGTAGGAAAGGGTACCAGATAAGAGGGTGCTGCAATGAATAGTGGCCTGGCTTATGAGGGAGTTTACTATGAGTAGTTAGGTAATGACTGGGCTAGGTATGCAGGACTACCTGATACTTACCAGAGAGAGAAGACTCTACAGGATTAAGAGGAGACCAGTGGTCTATATTGTTGGTTTGTGCCAGTAACATACTGTTTTGATTACTGTAGCTTTGTAGTATAGTCTGAAATCATGGCGCTTGATTCCTTCAGCTCTTTTTCTCCCCAAAATCGCTTTGGCTGTTCTAGAGATTGTCATGCTGAGTTAAGTCAGTCAGACAGAGAAAGACAAGTATTATATTTATAAATCTTATATGTGGAATCTAAAAAGTTGGTACAAATGAACTTATCTATAAAATAAAAATAAGAGTTATAGATGTAGAAAGCAAGTTTATGGTTACTAGGGGGTAAGAAGGGGGAGGAATAAATTGGGAGATTGGGACTGACATATATGCACTACTATATATAAAATAGATACCTGATAAAGAGCTTTTGTATAGCACAGGGGACTCTACTCAACACTCTGCAATGACCTGTATGGGAAAATAATGTAAAAATGAATGGATATATGTGTGTGTGTGTGTATACATATATAAAACTGATTCACTTTGCTATACACCTGAAACTACCACAACATTGTAACCAACTATGAAAAGTGAAAAAGTGAAAGTGTTAGTTGCTCAGTTATGTCCTACTCTTAGCGACCCTATGGATTGTAGCCTGCCAAGCTCTTCTGTCCGTGGAATTCTCCAGGCAAGAATACTGGAGTGGATAGCCATTCCTTTCTCCAGGGCATTTTCCCAACCCAGGAATCAAACCTAGGTCTCTTGCATTGCAGGCAGATTCTTTACCATCTGAGCCAAAACTAGACTCCAGTACAAAATAAAAAACAGTAAAAAACAAAAAAGAGAGAGAGAGAGGGGACGAAGGATTCTAGATAGAAAGCAGTGCTGGGATACATTGGCTTTCTGGCCATGTCTGGATACAGACATGTTTGCATCCAACAAAGATGTTGAATGCTGTTTTCAACACCTGAGTAACACAGTATTAACATTAAACATCCTGTGGTGGCTCACTGGTAAAGAATGTGTCTGCCAGTGTAGGAGATGCTGGAAATGTGGGTTCAATCCCTGGGTTGGGAGCAGCCTACTCCAGTATTATTGCCTAGGAAATCCCATAAATTCTGCTTAATATAAAGATTAAGATTTCTTCTTAATTTTCTAAAAAGAAGGACTGATAAAAATTAAAATTATAAAAAAAAATTATAGTGTTGTAAAATAATGTTTATAAGGTATATAAAGGATAAGAAAATAATAATTTTTTGGGAAGTGCAAATGTTCTATATCTTGATTTTAGTGGTTATATGCCTTATCTTTGTCAAAATTTACCCAAGTCTACACTTAAAATGTATGTATTTTATTTTATGTAAATTATACCTCAATATTGTTAATTTATGAAAGAATGATGGAAAAATCTAAAATACAGAAAGACTGAAAAAGGGTAACTTTTTAATAAAAATTATGTTACTTTCAGATGACTGTACATTGTGTTTTCTGACTAATTAAGCTTAAAAGAAATATGTAGCACACTCATATTCAAAACTTTTTCTTAGCCTTGATTCAATCATTCCTATCTTAATTTATATTAAAGAAATATCAATTATGCTCAGTGATGCCTAGAGAGTCTATGCAAAGTGATGTTTATTGCATTCATATTTATAGTAACAAAACAGTACAAGGAGTCTTAATCCTTAACCACAAGTGAATGTTTCAATTTAGTTGATGATACAATACTAGAAAGTCTTTAAAAATCATGCATAAGGAAACATTCATGTTATAATATTAATGTTAAGAATAAAAACATGTGGCGTCAGATTTTGTCTGTTAAATATGAGAGAGACTGCAGAATGTTTATATGATTTTGTGTGATGTGATTATTTCTACCTTTTTTCTTACTGCATTTTTTTCAAAGAATATATATTTCTGTTTATATCAAAAGTTACTTTTTTCATATGTAGATAATTTTTAGAAGATGTCGACTAGAAAAAAAAATACATGCAACCTAAATGTTGAGAGTTAGATTTTATTAGAAGAGAGTATTTCAGGTGACCCAGAGAACAACCTCCAAGGAGGTGGGGAGGAGCCAGGCTATATACAAGTTTCCAGCAAGTTGGCAGGTAATCGGAATATTAAAAGATTGCTCGTCATTAAGAAAATCCAAATCTCTCATAAGAAGAGATTTAGTTATCTTCTGTGTATGCAAAACAGTATGAAAAGGCTAAAAGATATGACACTGAAAGATGAGCTCCCGAGGTTATTAGTGGCCAATATGAAGAGCAGAGAAATAGCTCCAGAAGGAATGAGAAGGCTATCCAAAGTGGAAACAACACCCAGTTGTGGATATGTCTGGTGGTGAAAGTAAGTCCAATGCTGTAAAGAACAAATATTACATAGGAACCTGGAATGTTAGGTCCATGAATCGAGGTAAATTGGAAGTGGTCAAACAGAAGATGGCAAAAGTGAACACTGACATTTTAGGAATCAGTGAATTAAAATGGACCAGAATGGGCAAATTTAATTCAGTTGACCATTATACTGTGGGCAAGAATCCCTTAGAAGAAAGAGAGTAGTACTCAGTCAAAAAAGAGTCTGAAATGCGGTACTTGGGTGCAATCTCATAAACAATAGAATGATCTCGGTTTGTTTCCAAGGCAAACCATTCAGTATCAAAGTAACCCAAGTCTATGCCCCAACCACTAATGCAGATGGCTGAAATTGAATGGTTCCATGAAGACTACAAGATCTTCTAGAAATAACACCAAAAAAAAAAAATGCCCTTTTTACATTCTTTGCAACCAATGAGAAACGCTTTTATACAGTCAGCAAAAACAAGACTGAGAGCTGACTGTGGCTCATATCATGAACTTCTTATTGCTAAATTCAGATATAAATTGAAGAAAGTAAGGAAAACCATTAGGCCATTCAGGTATGACCTCAATCAAATCCTTTTTGATTATGCAGTGTAAGTGACAGATAGATTGAAGGGATTAGATCTGATAGAGTGCATGAAGAACTATGGACAGAGGTTCCTAATACTGTATAGGAGGCAGTGATCAAAACCATCCCAGGGGAGGGGAGGGGAATGCAAAGATGCAAAATGGTTGCCTGAGGAGGCCCTACAAATAGCTGAGAAAAGAAGAGAAGGGAAAGACAAAGGAGAAAAGGAACCATATACGCATCTGAATGCAGATCTCCAAAGAACAGCAGGAGAGATAAGAAAGCCTAAATGAACAATGCAAAGAAAAAGGGGAAAACAATAGAATGGGAAAGACTAGAGCACTCTTCAAGAAAATTAGATATAACAAGGCAACATTTCATGCAAAGATGGGGACAATAAAGGTCAGAAATGCTGTGGACCTAACATAAGCAAAAGATATTAAGAAGAGTTGGCAAGAATACACAGAAGAACTATAGAAAATAGATCTTAATAACCCACATAATCATGATGGTGTAATCACTCAGCTAGAGCCAGACATGCTGGAGTGTGAAATCAAATGGACCTTAGGAAGCATCACTACAAACAAAGATAGTGGAGGTGATGGAATTCCAGCTGAGCTGTTTCAAATCCTAAAATATGATGCTGTGAAAATGCTGCACTCAATGTGCCAGCTAATTTGGAGAATTCAGCAGTGGCCACAGGACTGGAAAAGGTCAGTTTTCATTCCAATCCCAAAGAAAGGCAATGCAAAGAATGTTCAAACTACCCCACACAATTGCACTCATTTCACTTGCTAACAAGATCATGCTCAAAATCCCTCAAGCCAGGCTTCAGCAGTACGTGAACTGAGAACTTCCAGATGTGAAAACTGGATTTAGAAAAGGCATAGGAACCAGAGATGAAATTTCCAACATCCATTGGATCATCAAAAAAATGAGAGAATTTCAGGAAAACATCTACTTCTGCCTCAGTAACTATGCTAAAGGCTTTGACTATGTGGATTTCAACAAACTGTGGAAAATTCTTCACGACATGGGGAATACCACTCCACCTGCTCTGTCTTCTGAGAAATCTGTATGCATGTCAAGAAGCAACAGTTAGAAATGGGCATGGAACAATAGACTGGTTCTAAATTGGGAAAGGAGTATGTCAAGGCTATATATTGTCACTCTGCTTATTTAACTTATATGCAGAGTACTTCATGAGAAATGCTGGGCTGGTTGAAGAACAAGCTAGAATAAAGATTTCTGAGAGAAATATCAATAATCTCAAATATGCAGATGACACCCCTCTTATGGCAGAAAGCAAATAAGAACTAAAAAACCTCTTGATGAAAGTGAAAGAGGACAGTGAAAAAGCTGGCTTAAAACTCAGCATTCAAAAAATGAAGATCATGGCATCTGTTCCCATCACTTCATGGCAAATAGATAGAGGAAACACTGGAAAGAGTGACAGACTTTATTTTCTTGGACTCTGAAATCACTGCAGAGTTAGTGCAGCCATGAAATTAAAAAATGTTTGCTCCTTCGAAGGAAAGCTGTGACAAACCAAGACAGTGTATCAGTAAGCAGAGACATTACTTTGCTAGACAAAATTCCAGATAGTCAAAGCTTTGGTTTTTAGTAAGCATGTAAGTATGTGAGCGTTGGACCATAAAGAAGGCTCAGAGCTGAAGAACTGATATTTTCCAACTGTGATGTTGGAGAAGACTCTTGAGAGTCCCTTGGACTCAAGGAGATCAAACCAGTAAATCCTAAAGGAAATCAATCCTGAATATTCAATGGAAGGACTGATGTTGAAGCTGAAGCTCCAATACTTTGGCTACCTGATATGAAGAGCAGACTCATTAGAAAAGACCCTGATCCTAGGAAAGATTGAAAGCAGGTGTAGAAGGGGATGACAGAGGATGAGATGGTTGGATGGCATCACTGGTTCAGTGGATTTGAGATTGAGCAAGCTCCAGGAGATGATGAAGGACTAGAAAGCCTGGTGTACTGCAGTCCATGGAGTTGCAAAGAGTTTGATACGAATGAGCAACTGAGCAACAACAAATTTTTGGGAAATTGCAAGTGTCTGGGTTTGCTGAAATGATTTCTTTCATATGCATCTAGCTATCTGGGGCCAGTTCTGCTTTCTTTATTGTTCACTTCTTATTTCCTTGTTTACTGTAAGAGATGGTGGATGTGGTGGGTGGCCACCTTTCACATCCTCCAGCTCCTTATCACTATCTGGAAGGACATTGCTCATGGCTTCCACATAGCTGGCTTTTTTTCACCTGGGCTCAGGTATTTGCATTTGGAAAAGGCTTGTTTCCTAGTAGAGCATAGAGCAGAAAATATTTCATTTTATAAAGAACACAATAAAATATAAGTATGATGTTTAAAATACCAAAATCTCAGGAACTCTTAACTCTCAAAATAATGATTAACTAGTGATTGTGAAAAATATTAAGCACAAGAAGGCTTAAAGGTTGAGGAATTGTACATTACATTGATGCTTACATCAGTTAACCTCTAACTGTTACATTCTACTTACTAGTCTGTAATTTTATTTATTTATCCTTGACAACTCTATTAAATTAAAATAATGGTTTATAAATAGCTCCTTTATGAAATTATCTCCTGATATTTAATCTAATTCAGAAATGAATTCATGATTTTCTCGACTGACACTTATAAATTACTTTGAAGATCAGTTTTGTAATTACATTTTTATTTGTATTTTAAGTGACTTTTGATCAAAATAAATTCAAACTCAAATGAAGAAAACACGTTTTATTTAAGTTGAGTATGTCTCAATTACCTGAATAAAAGTAATTCCTTAAATTATGTACTGAATAGTTTTGTGCTCCTTATAAACATGCTTCCTATTTTTATAAAGGATTTGCAGTTCCTTTTCCTAAGCTTCTTGAGTGATTTCAGCATTTGTCTGTGTGATCTCAGAGTATTATCACTCAGACTGGTTGATAAACTGGAACCCTACTTAGTCAGCTCCTTAGAGAAGAAGTTGGTTTATTGATTAAGTGCTGATCCTTCATAAATCTTGCTGTCTTTCACAATTATTTTCATATGTTTAATTCTTTCCCTCTTAATTTTCTCATTTTATTTTAAGTTTTAAAATATTTTATCTATCTGTCAGTCATCTATTTTTCATTTGTTTTGAGCAGAAATTTGTATGGCAGTAGAAATTCTTTAAATATAATTTGGGAAGCAGTGACTTTATTACCATTTACTTTGTTATTTAATCTGAATTTAAGGAACAAGTGAAAACTTGGACTCACTTGGAGTAATTATCAAAGAACTTTAAATTTGCCATATTTTTTTGACAATTTGATGTGTCTATTATGGAAGAATTTTAAATGATAACAAATTGAAAAAATTATCCATAATTGCTTACACCTAGAGAGAATGTTATATTTTCATTATACTTTGTATACTAATGTTTTACTTTAGTAGCTAAGTTTCTTACCTGAAAACTGTTTATAATTCTATGTTTGCTCTTGTATGGTATGTAGAATAAGGAAGCCTTTTAGTAATGACATATTATGAAATAAAACTTTGTGTTCAAATTATATAAGCTCAAAACGTTTTTCATATGCTGATTTTTTTATTATGTTTGTGTTAACTAATATTTCTTTGATTTCACTTGAGGCTGCAAAGATACCTATATTTTATGATATATTATAATTTATGATAGGAATCTATGAATTCAAGAAAATTATTTAGAAATTGAAAATCATTTATGAAGTGAAAAACTGAAACTGACTTCAGAGGGTCACAAACAGATGTCATATTTAGTAGAGCAAAGGTTTTAGCTTAATTAATTGCTTTTTGGATCGGGTATTTTTTGTTGCTCAGAATTGCACTACAGGATGTCAGTTTCTTATAACTATATGTAGTAAATGGTCTAGTTTAGATAGATACATGTTATCATTTAAAATATAGCTCTTTCCCTTTATCTCTATTACCTTTTTCTTAATTCTAATTAGATGTGTACTTTGATCTCATTTGAGTTCCTAATCTCTTGGATATTTTCTGGTTTTCTCCCTGGGATACATTATGGACAATTTCTTCATGGTATTTTTTTCAGTTAAATAAGTTTCTTTTCAGCTGTGTTTAATCTACATTGGAGTTAGGGAATGATATAGGTACTTATTGTTAAATGAGTATATTCATGCATATCTGACATTTAACCAGGGGCCTGAATGCTCAGTTGATTAAAACTGGGTTGAATGTGCACATACATGAAGAATTTAGCACTGGGAGTACAATAACTATAATTTCTGTAAGTTAAAAATGGGTTTATTTGATGTTTACTTTATTCCTCTTAAGGAATTGTACCTTCCTTAAGATAATGTTTGTGCCCAAGTAAAAACTGGCAAAGCAGCAGTCAGTACTATAGGCCTTTTCATTAACAAATATCATATGATAAATATAAGGATGCTCCTATGGGGAAATGGCCTTTGCTAGGATATTACTGAACATTAAAAAGCATTTTGTGAAATTTTGAAAACTGATTTTCACTTAACCCTGAATGTGACAAAGACCTGATATTTGAGCCTCTCATTTGTTCAATAAATCTTTGAATAAATAAAAGTGATAGTTATCTGATAGTGGAAATCATGTTATTATTGGTGCATTGAGAAATGATTAAGAAGTATTATTTTTCTTTCCATTACACATACATTACACAATGTATATTCTCATGTTTTGGTTGCAAATATTGAATTTTTTCCTAAAATATTATTGAAGTGCAAATTCTTGTAATTTCATTTTGCTTGTGGAACAACTGCATATACTTGTAAACTAAGCACTTTTTGTTGTTTTACTTTCTTTTGTCCTGATCATTTTGCTGTTTGTCTCTGGTTTTTTATTTTATTTCTTGCAAATTGGTATTAGTAATGTTTTGCATTCTACATGCTGCTGCTGCTGTTGCTGCTGCTGCTAAGTCGCTTCAGTCGTGTCCGACTCTGTGCGACCCCATAGACGGCAGCCCACCAGGCTCCCTCGTCCCTGGGATTCTCCAGGCAAGAGTACTGGAGTGTTGCCATTGCTTTCTCCAATGCAGGAAAGTGAAAAGTGAAAGTGAAGTCGCTCAGTCATGTCTGACTCTTAGCGACCCCATGGACTGCAGCCTACCAGGCTCCTCCGTCCATGGGATTTTCCAGGCATGAGTACTAGAGTGGGTTGCCGTTGCCTTCTCCATGAGGTCTGCTCATATTTCTAGAATTATCCACAGGAATCCTGGATCTCTCTCTTTATTTCTTTCTCCTTTCTTCCCTGTAGATATTGCTATACAAATTCTTCTTATATGTAAAAGGGAACAAAAGGTAGTGAACTACACAGGGTTATTACCAGGATGTCATTAAATAACATGTATGCTGTTTAGACTAGTAGCTGTTAGATAGTAAAACATCAATGAAGCATAAATGTTAGCTATTATTATTTTAAATCATCATCAATACCAGGCTTTCACTTTTGGTCACTGAAGAGGAAAATGCTGTAAAAGAGAATTGGAAGTGAAAGTTTTTCTCTAATCTCAACAAGCTGTAATTGTTGCCTTTCCTCCACATTTTGACTCAGATTCTGTGGGACCCTAACCTGTAGCACCATTGAGGGGAGACAGACAGTCTGGATATCCTAGTGTTTGAAGTTTTTAAAGTACATTTATGTAGTACTAACTGATGCAACATTTGGCTTTTATGTTATTGTGGGGGTTATTTTGATGGTTTTCTTCTTTGAAACTGGTACCGAGTAGGAAAAATTGGATCAGGAAAGAAACTAAACGCTAGCTAGCATGTGCTTCCTCACCTTTATAACATCAGAATTATTTGAGAACCTTGACAAGGAATCCTTTGAGATATTTTTGTGTTCATCGTCTTTTCTCTGTCATAGATTGATGTTATAAATTAGAACATTTAGTCATTTAAGATTTAATGATTATAACCATATAAATTATTTGAAATCAGCTGGCTGTTTAGAAATACAGGAGGGAATTATGTATACCTAAACATGTATATGTATATGAAAAGATGTGAAAAAGAAACAGACTTTTCCTATTACTTTTATTTTCCCCTCGAATGGTTCCTTGAGGACTGCTTCTTATGTCCAGGAGAGTTTAGACACCAATATTAACAATTATTTTGGAATGTTACCCTGTGTTTTCTGTTTTTCTCAACATTGTGAAGCATAGAGGATATATTATTAATACAATTTTCATTTAAATATCTCTTCTTTATTATTCAGTTCCACTTGGGCAATTTTTGTTATTGCTTACAGTTATATCCTTTAACCCCTTTCAGCTTTGTTTATAAACACATGAAATCTCACAAAAGCAGGAATTTAGATATAATTGAATTGGAGATTGGCTTACAAGCTCTTCAGCTGGGTCGCCATGCCAGTTCATTCACCTTGAAGCATTACCACCCTGCAGTTTTGGGAAATGAATTTGAAACTTCACTTACAACATTTTGTTATGGTTTTAATATTATTATTTTAATACTTCAAAAAATACATGTGTAATGAATTTGGCTTTCTTTTTTGGTTATAATATTTCTTTTAGACCAACAGTAAACATTGAGTAAATTGTATTATCTTACAGTTGTTCCTACTTGTCAAAAGGAAAATGCACCTGAAGGTCCTACTCAAAAAGGTCTTCGTGAAGCCAGAGAACAAAGCAAATGTAAAGCAAAGATGAAAGTTAATACAAAGGTAAGGTATTTTTGTTTCCATTGATCCATACTTAACTCTCAGATTTTCAGATTCATGGATTCATATTTTATCATTATTTTATTGCAAAATGAATTTAGAGATTATGAATTCCAAACTACTTGGACTATAAAATGGAGGTTCTTGAATATTAGTAGTAATTGAGGGACACACAAATATTAGTGGGGGAGACAGCTCAGAGGATCACTCCCCCACATTTTCAAACTTAATCATGGCCACTTCTGTTCATTTTTATTTGTCCAGAGAAATAACTATCAAGTCATCTCTTATTTATTTTCTCATACTAAAACTTCAGACTTTCATCAGTCTTTTAAAAAAGCAGAATGGAAAGAATTAATGCCCCATTTAAGAACCTCATTATATCTTAGTGCCTTTCCTGTGCAGTCAGGCTGATAGTTCAAATCTTCTCCAGTGATTACATAAAAATATTAAAAATGTCTGGTCAGACAAAGAGATCAAAAAGGAGGAAGGAAGAAAGTTACATAAAACCCATGAAGGATTTAGTTTCTTTTCATGAAAATTCATGAAGTTTTAGCTGAGATATTGAATGTTTTTATAAAGTGGTTGTTACCTGTGAGTTCTAAAGTATCTGGCATTTAAGAATGAAAACATTTACAAATATAATAACTTTCTCCTAGTTGTAATGCTATAAGAACAACAGATTTTTTTTTATGAATTCAAATAATCACTTAGCTAATATTTCTAATGTTCTTTTTTTCCTCAGAGGTAGCCTTGGAATCTAGTGTCATATGTAATATTTGAATAAAATGTGAACTAAATACTTTTATTGATAGGTTATACTAAGGTTTTGATAATTACCTTTTTGTGATGTTTAGACTAGTGTTTCATTGTTCTTCTATTATCAATAGTTTTAAATTTTTGATGTTTGGGAGAGAATTCCCTCTATTATTTAGCCTGTCTCCAGCTTCCCTATGCCTTCAAGGTCCCATCAGGACCGACCCTCTACTTTTGTCACCATAGAACTTTCCCACGTTTCCTCCTGCCTGTAGTTTGAGTCTCTGCCAAATGGGTCGGTAGGTGACTCCACTGCTGTCAGTAAGTCATGCTTCTTCTTCCTTGGATTATCTTTATATATCTCCACAGAGGTTATTAAGTCAGGGATCAAATATAACACTCGCAATAATTTTTTAAAAAATTAGAGCTAAGGATTTGGGGTGTGATAGTGGTGGTTTTCATCAAGAAACATTTTCCTTTTCTAATGTGGCTTAAGCATTCTTTTTCACATTGTAATTCATACTGAGAAATGATTGTTTCAGGTTAGTAGTTAAAGATATTGAGCTCTGTGTCATAATCAAAATTCCAAGCTTGAATGAGTTTCTTCTGTGTTTAAGGATGTGTGACAGCTGACTGTGGGCTGTCTCTAAGTGGGTGACAGTAAGGGATGTTAGAGCAGAGCAAGCAGGAAGGCTGGCCAGGCCATTGCTCCAACAGTGGCCAAGTAAATAGAGAAATTTTGGAACTTTGGGATTAAAGCACATTGGTATATTGCCTTTCCTGTCCCATTCCCCATTCCCCTGCCCCAATCCTACTCTTCTCTCTATGGTAAGATGCCAGGTCTGGTGTGTGTGTTGGGGGCAGGAGTGCACTAAAGTTAGCCCAAGCTTTGCTTTTCTCTTCAGTCCCAACATATAAGTGTGTATCTTTCAAGGCAGTTTGCCTCCTTTCATTAGGAATCGATTCTTGGCCTTTAGTCTACATGTAAAAGCTTTATCATGTATCCTCTGTATAAAAGTGAAGAAAAATAGGCTAGGAGGAATGTTTTATTTGCTTTTGCAATTTTAAAAGCCGTTATTTAATGAATTTTCCCCACGTTTTGCCTTTTCATTCAGGAAAAATCTGAGAACCATTTTGGGTTTAAGTCAGGAAAACAACTACTTTAGATCATTTTGAACAAAATAGCTATAATACATGGAGTTGGTTATATAGGTTACAGAGGATCTACAATGTCATCTAGGGAATAAGCAGACAGTTCAGAGATTGGCAATGGCAGGGCATTTTCCTATGTTGGGGATACAGTGGGAGAAGAACATTATTATCAGAATTGAGGAACTGGGTCCATCAGGAAGAGTATTAAGTAAGAGTCTGTCTAGTAGGAGCTAGAGACATGGAAAGGATTCAGGGCATGGGGGCATGGGGGAAGGAACTTGCAATGCACAATACTAAGGGAGGGATTAGAAAAAGCTCATTAATTAATATATATTAAGAAAATATTCATATCCAGTCTATTTCTAGTTACAACATGTACTTTATATACTTCTTCCTATTTTTTTCCTTTTTAGTTCTCATTCCGGGTTTATGGTTGGCTTAACCAGCACCCACTGGAGTTCTTTATGTGGTGAGCTGGGGGCTTCCCAGGAAACTCAGTGGTAAAGAATTCGCCTGCCAAGCAGGGGATGTGGGCTTGACCACCGCGTCGGGAAAGTCTCCTGGGGAAGGAAATGGATGACCCATATCTTTAATACTCAGTGGTCTGAGGATTGAGTGGTCCTGTTATCTTGGATTGTTGTAGTTTCTCATTGACATTTACTACGAACATGGATGTACTAAGATGGGCCCCAGGTTTTTTGCTGGGTTCTAAAATGTAATTCCATAATATATTTCCAAATATAACATCTTTGCTGATGACTTTCAAAGCTACATATTGCCATACTTAGCTGTACACCAATAATTTATCTATTTATAATTTCCCATCTTGAGATGCTACCATTGCCTCAAAATTAGCATGACTTAATTCACAAATCATCTTAATTCATTAATAAGCTAATTTCTTCATTTAAAAAATTTATTTTGATAGTATCTGCAATCTGCTAAAAGAGTCAATTCAAAAATATGTCATTATCATCTTTGATCCTCTCCTTTCAGTGTCTCCCAAGCTCCCACTGATGCCTTTTTCACATTAGTTGGCAAGTATCTGAATTTTTATACTGAGGTTAAGTGTGAAGGGGAGACTTAGGGGTTAAAAATCTGATTGAAAAGTGCCTTACAAATTTATCTTGAAGTTTCTTCATTGGAAGAGCAAATTTACTTAAATTGATTAAGAAGGAGATTATGGGGGACTTTCAAAATCACCTTTAAACTACCTATTGCACTGCTCCTTTTTCTTTTTAATTATCACCCTCACTCTTCTAAAGCTGATCTCCATGGAAAACCTTAGCTTTCTCCTAGATTGTTCTCCAGTAGTCCATTCTGTGTGACACTGAATGTTTTTTCCTTAAACTTGCTGTTATAAGCTGGATTAATCTTCCTTAGACAGCTGTATAACTTTACTCTTCAAGCCAGTTTAGTATCTAGATAGCTCGGTTGGTAAAGAATCCACCTGCAATGCAGGACACCCCATTTCAATTCCTGGGTCTGGAAGATCGCCTGGAGAAGGGATAGGCTACCCACTCCAGTATTCTTGGGCGTCCCTTGTGGCCATTTTGTATTCTAAGGCCAGACTTGCCTGTTACTCCAGGTATCTCTTGACATCCTACTTTTGCATTCCGTCCCCTGTAATGAAAAGGACATCTTTTTTTGATGTTAGTTCTAGAAGATCTTGTAGGTCTTCATAGAACTGTGTAACTTCAGCTTCTCTGGCAGTAGTGGTTGGGGCATAGACTTAGATTACTGTGATTTTGAGTGGTTTGCCTTGGAAATGAACCAAGATCTTCCTGTTGTTTTTGAGATTGCGCTCAAGTACTGCATTTCAGACTCTTGTTGACTATGAAGGCTACTCCATTTCTTCTAAGGGGTTCTTGCCCACAGTAGTAGATATAATGGTCATCTGAATTAAATCCTCCCACTCCTGTCCAATTTATTTCACTGATTCCTAAAATTCCGCTGTTCACTCTTGCTGTCTCCTGTTTGACTACTTCTAATTTACTTTGATTCATGGATCTAACATTCCAAGTTCCTATTTAATATTGTTCATTACAGCATATTTGCACATAACTCTCAACTTCTTTAGGGGTTATTTTATATTTTGATTTGCTTAATGAAAACATGGAATCTTATTTAATATCTTTGTCATGATATCTTTGGTATTTATATAAAATAGATTATAGTTTAAATATAATGATATGAAAATACAAAGAGGAGTGAAAGTTTCTTTTAACTCTGATATGCCAGTTTATGTCATCATGTTGTGGGATGCCACCCTGGCTTACTAATAGTGCACTTCAAGAACAATTAAATACCCTTTCATGCTAATACCTTGCTTTGTTACAGCAAATTTAGCTTCATTTTGTATAGTATTCTTGAATATTGTTAAGCAGTAACTGTTGTTTTTTGCCAGAAGTACTGTGATTCTGACATCAACTAATGACCTCCTTGGCATTTTGCCAATAATTAGGACTACTACTTTAGGATGTTAAATTAGCATTTTTCAGACATAAGGTTGCAAAAAAGGAAATTAGATTTACATGATTTTTAGAGTTTAAAATTATGGAATAGTAAACAGTCTAAAACCATATGCAAATAAAAATTTTAATGCCTGTAATTTGATAATAATGTTGAATATATTTAAGAAGAGTTGAAAATATCATTAAAAATCCCTGAGGAAATATATTAATCAAAATATTTATTCATAATGTTGTGCCATGTTAAATATATAAGGATTAAGCCAACTTGTTTATAATTCTGTTCTGAGTAGAAAATCAAATAACTAGAAATACATTATTACACTAAATTTATTCTGCTTTACATAAAAAGAAGTAAATGTTAATCAGAATAGAAGTAATTAAGAAATACTAATTATTCTCAGGTTTTCAACTCTACTGTTTATTTTGAATCATGCATAAGCATGAAGGATTTAGAAAATATGATATCCGTTTGCAATGGGAAAATGCTTAGGTTTTTACATTTTCAAACTTCAGTCAATATCAACATCTATAGTTTAAAATACAACTGTGTTCAAGTAATATTTCCTTAACTTAATATAAATATATCTGACTGTAATATATAAATGTAAAAATTATATTGATTACATATATATAAAGAGCATAAAAGGAAATTATACACTATGGCCTTATGCAACTTACTTTTTCTTTCGGTGTTTTGCTTCTAAGATTCTTCCATGTATTTGTAGAGGGCTGTAATTCATTTCACAGTATTTACTTTTGTGTTATGAATGTATGTTCAGATTGTTCTCAGAGTCTTGGTCCAGTGAAAAGGCTGCCATGAATATTCCTGTACATGCCCTCAGGTGTACATATGCAAGGTTTTCTGTAGGATATTAAATTTCAAGTGAAATTGCTGGAGAGATGAGGATTTTATTAGATAATGTCATATTATTTTTCAAATTAGTTTAACATGTCTATAAATCCACACGTAGAGTTCCTATCACTCTGTGTCCTTTTTGACGTTGGTGGGGGGGCATTACAGATTTCTTTATTTTTGTCAATGAGTAAAATAAGTTACCTCACAGCATCTTAATTTTCATTTTTCTTACTAATCATTAGATTTAATATGTTCTCTTTTGCTTATAGGCAGTTCATATGCTTGTCTCTGTAAAATGTCAGTTCATAGTTTTTTTTCCCCCATTTTTCTATTAGATTCTTGATCTTTGAAGAATATTTGTGGTATATTTTAATATTGAGTCCTTGATCAGTTGCATGAATGTAGATAACTTGTCCGAGATGGTGACTTGTATTTCTGGTTCCTTTGTAGTGTCTTTTAGTGAATAGAAGTTCTTCATTTTACATGGTTTTTATTTTTAAAAAAGTAACCCAGCAAAAAGTTCATTTTAAGTATTTAAAATTATCAATACTTTCTTTTACGGTAACAATTATTGTCACTTGCTTAAGAGATACTTTCCTATTCCAAGATCAGAATGCTTTGCTTGAATATTTTCTTTTAAGGTGTTTATTTATTATTTCCCTTTTATTAACTATTTGTATGTAATTCCTAAAAATATGAATATTCTCTTACACACACACAATATGGTATTTACATGAAAAAAATTAACATTGATATAATACTTTTTAATACATTGAATTTATTTGTGTTCTACTAATGTCTTTGATTTTTTTGAAACCAGCCTTTTTATTTTGGGAGTTGTAGATTCACATGCATTTGAAAGAAATAATACAGAGAGATCTTGTATGCTCTTTATATACTTTCCTTCAATGGTAACATCTTTTAAAAGTAAAATACAAAAAAACCCCTAAAATACAGTGTCACAGTCCTCAGTGGTCATTGATACAATCAAGGTGTAGAAAAGTTTCATCACCACAAGAAGCATAGTCATATCCACTTGTTGCTCTCTATTCCACTCTCCTTAATCTCTAATCATAGACAACCACTATTTTTTTTCTCCAGCTGTATAATATTGTCATTTCAAGATTAGTTATTTAAATTGAATCATACTATACTTAACTTTTAGGATTGACTTTTACATTCAGCATCTTTCTCTTGAAATTCATCCAAGCTTTTTCATGGATCAGAAGTTATTTTTTTTTTACTGAGTAGGTGTTAATTCTTTTCTTAAGTATTTGGTAGAATTCGCCAAAGGCCATCTGGACCTGACGATTTCCTTTTTGGGTTACCAGTTCAGTCTTTTTAATGGTTATGGGGCTATTCAGATTATTTCACCTTAATTGATGGTTTTGATAGTTTGTGTTTTTTGGACTTGTTAAATTTATGAGCATGAAGTTATTTATAACTTTCTCCTGTGATAGTTTTAATAACTGCATGATCTGTGGTAAGATCCTCCATTCTGGTATTCTTAATGTTTTTTATTTGTATCTTTCCCCTTTTTATTTTTGTCAAAGTTGCTAGATACAGTTTTATCAATTTTACTGACTTTTTAAAAAGAATTTCCTTTTAGTTTCATGATTTTCTGAATTGTTCTACTTTCATTTCATTGATTTCTGCTTTTGTTAGAGGAAACACACTTACTAAGACCTCCCACCCTGGCCAGGAATTAGGGTTATTTTATGACAGGAGGTCTCAGTAAGGAACTAAGCCACCACCCATTTAAAGAGTTCAGAAGAGGTCAAAAGGACACACCCTGTGTCCTACCACCTGTGAGAATTCTTCTTGATGGCTTCCATCTTGGCTGAGTGATGCATGCACCACCAGGAGGACCCTGAGTCAGAATGATTGGCTAAAGATAACCTGTAAATTAATCCCATCACCATAAAACCTGAGAATGTGAGCCATGTTGCAAAGTAGTTCTCCTGGGTTGCCTTATTCTCCTATCCTCTGCCCAGGCACCCCTTCCCAATGAAGTCTCTTGCTTTGTCATCATGAGTGTCTCCTTACCCAGTTCATTTCTGAGTGTTAGATAAGAACCCCCTTTTGGGCCCTGGAAGGGGTCCTCCTTCCTGCAACACTTTTATCTTTATTATTTACTTTATTCTCATGCTTTTTTACCCTACTTTTTGAGTTAGAAACTGAGCTTATTGAGACATTTCCTCTTTTGTAATGCAAGCATATAGAGCTATAAATGACCCTCTCAACACTACTTTAGCTGTATGCCACATATGTTGATATATTATACTTTCATTTTCACTCAATTCTATGTATTTTTATTTTATTTGAGACTTTCTCTTTGACTTGTGGATTATTTAGAAGTGTTGTTCAATTTCCATGTGTTTAAGAGATTTTCTTGTTGTCTTTTTGTTACTGATATCTAGTTTCATTTGATTATGGCCAGAGAATACATTACCTTTTGTTTCATATTAGGGGTCAGACCTAAGTCCCCTTCTGTTCAGTAAGGAATGGTAAAATGTCCTGCCACTATGCTCTTCCTTCAATCCTGGTATCTTGAACTAGTTTATGTTTCTGTTTTCCCCTTTCAGAGTTATGCTTTCATTGTGTCTTGCATTATTTCCATGGTTTATAGTTGTTCTCAGCAGGGAAAAGCAGGGGGAGAGATAAGTCTGCTCCATCTTGTCTTGACTGCATGTCTTGTCATAAAATTTTGCTTTCAAATTGTATTAATAATGTTTAAATTCCCATTGAATTTTTTTATGTAGAGTGAAGTAGGAATCCTGTTTCACTTGAGTTTGTTACTGAGTCTAAACTTGCTCTACTTGTCCCATAAGAGGCCAAAGAATCTGAGAGATGAGGTGTTGGGGCAAGAAATAATGACTTTATTCAGAGAGCTGGCTGACCTAGAAGATGGCAGACTAATGTCTCAAAATAACCACTTGTTGGGGTCTGGATGCCAGGTTCGTCTATGGATCAGAGATGGAGGGGGGAGGTGAGGAAACAAAAAGGACATCTAATCTGCAAATATCTCCCAGAATAGCAAGCCTCAGGCAGGGTGATGTTTTAATTTCTTTCTTTCTGCCATCTGCAGATGGACAGGATTCTGAACAAAGACACTTTAGATGGACTAGGCAGGCAATTATGTATGATTATAATAACAAACAGCAAAAAACAAGGGTTAAAGTCAAAGAAACAGATTTAGCATGGAAAAGTCAAAGTTGACTCTTTCTTGTTACAGTTTCACTCAGGTAACCGCCTATTTCAGCACACTTTATTATACGGCTCTTCTTTTTCCCATTGGTATGCAAGTACCACTCAGTCATTTAGGTAGTTTCTGTATATTACCTGGGTTTGCTTTTGGACATCTTTAATGTTCTGTTGGTGAATTTGTTTACTTATGTGTCAGTACCTTTTTTTTTTTTAATTCTTAGTAAATTTGACCTGTAACATTTTGTAAGTTTAAGGTAGGCAAAGTGTCACTTGTGTTACTTTGGTACATTTACATATTGTGATTTGATTTCCAGTACAGAAATATTTATCACATTACATTATTATAGTACAATAGTATTTTCTATATTCATTGTACTGTGTATTAATTAGATCTCCGTGTCTTATTTACTACTCATTACAAGTTTGTATTCTTAACATCATACTTTCAGTTCAACCACTATTTTACTTCCGTTTTAAAAAAAGGTTTTACTTTTTTAGATTCTATATATAAGTGATATCATACAGTTCACTGTGCTTTTAAATTATTACAGTTTTTAGTAAGTTTGGATATACCTTAGGATGGTTTCCTTAACCCTGTTCTTCAGAAGTGTTTTGCTGTTATGCAAAATTTCAAATAGGCTTGCCAAATTTCTAAAAATTTTTTTTCTTAAGACATTTATTGACATAGCTATAGTTTTATAGGTTTATATATTGATAAGTGGCATCTTTATGATATTGAGTGTCTCAGTGCATGAATGAGTGTGGTTTATCTCCCCATATATTTGGTTTTTAAATCTTTTAAAACATTTTTATATTTTTTCCATACAGATCTTATACATGTTTTTGTTAGATATAATTATCAGTACCTTATAATTTTTCTAATATAAATAATATTTACAAGTAGTTAAAATAAATAACTTGTCCCTTTGTTGGCTTTGAGGCCTCCAACAGAAATCAAGAGGGCGTGTATGAGCTCAGAGCAAGATCAACCCTCTGTCCAACTCCATGCTTCCATCCTCAGGAGTGGAGAGGAAACTCTCAAACTTGGAATAAGATCACAGCTCTTCAAGACACCATTGACAGGAGACAACAAAATTCCCTAGCACTCAGAATAAGACCTCCTATTTACGGACATCCTACCTCTGTCAGCAGGAGGCAAAGGGGAGATTCTGAGTAACTTGTGCTTCTGGCCTCTTCTTTCCAAGACCTCTTTCTTCAACACCCATATCCTTTATCCCGTTCTTTTTAGTCTTCTTAAGGAGTCTATAACTCCCAGTTCATCATATATTCCAGAACTCTAATCCTCCCTAAGGCTCCTTGTGTCATGTTTTCTTACTCAGTCTCTTAGTCTCCTTTTCTGATTCCCTAATCTTTCACTGTGTACTCTCTGGAACTCAAGATCATTGATCAGAAAAATCCACTATATTTTCAGCTTGTACTATGAATGTCCCTTCACCTTCTGTGCTAATAGAAATTCAGCTTTTCCATGTTATAGTTTCTCCTACAGCCAGCAGACTTCTGGTAAATGTTTAATGATCAGCTCTTTGAAGGGGAGGAAATAAACCTTGATTTGTAGTATTTTCCAGTTTCTGTGTTTTAGATACTCAGGCTACTATCTTACTTCACCAAATATGAGGTTGAGAAGTGACATCCATAGTCAGCTTCCCTGACATAGCTCATGTTTACTGTGATCTGTAGCAGTCTCAAGGGTGACTTCTCTGATTCCCCACTAAGCTACAACATTGGACCTGCAGGTGACATAATTGTCCCCTTTGCTTCTCACTGCTGCTTTCAGTCCCTTCTCCTACCCTCATTAATGAATACACCTTGCCTTGAATCTCCTATCATCAGTTTATCATACTCAATAATAACTATTTCAGGTACTTCTTAATTTTTTTTTCTTTTTTGTAAAATGAAAAAAGTAGTCACGGTGACATTGTCACTTCTGTAAAAATGATCCCTGCAATCATTTAGATATTCACATGGATGATCCTTCAAACTCTCTTTCAGTTCCTCAGCAGCTGCTTCTTTAAATGATCTTGTTCTCCATCTATTCTCAGCCACTCTCTTTTGGGTCATTCCCTAGGCCTTTTTATTGCCAATAACTTCCATAATTTGTCATTTCTTTTGCTGTTTTCTCATCTCCCTGACTTCTTTGTATGTTGAGGTTTTTCTGGGATCAGTTCTGGGGCCTCTTCTCTTTTGATGTCATTACTCCCTAGGTTGTCTCACCCAGTCTCATGACTTTAAATTCCTATATGTTAGTGACTCATTAAGTTATATTTTGAAAGAGATCTCTTCTGTATCTTTTCTGTCCTCTAGTTGTCCCCATGCTCAACCCTCCAACCCTCAACCCTTCCATATTGAGTCTGCATTAAAGCTCTCTCCTGCAATTTTCTCCATCTTAAGGAAACTGTGTCCTTCCAGTTCCTCAACCAAAAACCTCTGGAGTTATTATTGATTCGTTTCTCTCTCAGACATTTTACATCAGATATGAAAAATTATTTTGGTTGTATTTTGAAACATATCTGCTCTTCCATCTTTTCTTACCACCAGCAGTGTTGCTCTCTGTTTTTCTTCTCCATCATCTCTAACCTGGATTACTACAATAGCTCCCCAACTGATCTTTCTGCTTTTTTTCTTTCCTTTCCTTCAGTCTTTGTTGAATGTAGCAGTGAGAGCAATCCTCCTAAAACATAAATCTATCCATTACATGTCTCAGTTGAAAACTTTCAGTGGTTTCCTATCTTTTTCAGAGCTATAGAAAAGTCATTATAGCCTCTGAGGTCCTACATTTTCTGGCTTCTTTTTAACCTCTCTGACCTCATCTCCAGTTGATGGACCATCTTTTACTCAATTGTAGACACACTAGCCTCCCTGTTTGAAGAATACTGTAGTCATGCCCTGCCTCCAGGCTTTTGCATTTGAGTTTTTATCTGTCTGAGTTGTCTTCTCTCAGAAATTTGAATGGCTCATCCCCTCAACTCCTTTAGATCTTTAATTAAAGGTCTCCTTTTACAAGAGACTTTCCATAGCCATTTCATCTAAATTTTAATTTATATTTAAGTAAATTTCCCTTTTCCTTCCTGTATTTCTTTCCTGCTTTTTTTGTCCTCTCACATATCTGCCTCTTATGTTCTGTGTTGTACTTATTAACTTACTGTATCATTTCCCTACTAGAATGTAAGCTCTGCAAGAGCAGAAATACTTGCCTGCTTTATTCACTTCTGTATTCTCAGTGCCAAAAATGTGGCTGGCCAATAGGAAGTCCTCCATAAATATTTGTGTTTGAAGGAATACCTAAGAAATATATGTTCTGTTAGTTGTTACACAGAAATGAAATTGATTACTCTAAGTCAATTTTAAACATAGAGATCTTGCTAAACTCTCTACTGTAATAGGTTTCTTTAAAAAAAAGTTTTCCTTCTAAATAATGATATCACCTATAAACAGTGATAGTTATGATTTTCCTTTTCTGATCCTGGAAAATTTTATGTGTATTTCTTATTTTTGTACATTGTTCAGGACTTCTAGAAAATGATTAAATTGAAGAGGTTGGAATAGACATTCTTATACTTTTTTTTTTCTAAAATGAATCAATTTTCTCATGTTTCAACACAAGAAGTGATAATTCTTATAAGTCTTTGGTAGATATTCCTTCTCAGATTAAAAAAGTTTCCTCTACTTCCACATTTGCCAAGTTTATTTGTGTTTTATCATGAGTTGACATTAACTTTGTTTTATCATAATTGAATGGTGATTTTTTATTATGTTTAAGTTTAAAACTTTTATTTATCATGAATGAATGTTGAATTTTCTGCTTCTGAGATGATCTTCTCCATTAACGTTTTAATGTGGTAAATGACACAATGGACTTTCTAATGTAACATTATCTTTCATTCTTGGGATGAAACTAGCTCATTCATCATGTGTTATATGATTTATATGTATCACTGGATCTAGTTCACTGTTTTTCCCTTATGGTGTTTCTGTATTTTGAATAAAACTGACCTTTAATTTTCCTTTTTAGTCACTGTCTTTTTATAATTTTGGTGTCATAAATTGGGTTTCAGATATTTCCCTCTTTTTCTTTTGAGTTTTTATATCTACCTTAAATGTACGTATAGATGTGTTAGGTGAAACTAATAGGAGATGCTATGTGTTTGTGGAAATATTTTGTACTATGGGTTCAGATTTTTTTAGCAAAATAGAATTCTAGCAGTTATTTCTTCTTGAATCATTTTTAGTAAATAATTAAGTAATATATTTACATGAATAGAACCATTTTGTCTAAGTTTCAAATTTACCAGCATAAAGATATTTGTTACATTGTTTATTTTTTAAATCTCTAATGAATCCACAGTTATATTCTCTTCTTATTTTTGGTGTCTATTTATCTTCCTCTTTTGTTAAAGTTTCCCTGCTGACAAGACTCTCCCTCATCTCTCATTGGTCTTCCTGGAGACTTATGAATTTTATTGGTATTTTCAAATAACTTTTAAGCTTTTAAGTTTTTTGATCCTCTTCTATATATATATTTTTTCCATTACTTTGTGCTTTCCTTGTTATGATTTCCTTCTGTCTGTACTCTTTGGATTTATTCTTTGTTTCCTTTTCCACTTCTTAATTAGGATACGTAGCTTATTAATTTTTGGCCTTCCTACTATTCTATTTAGTATTAGAAAGTTTCTTCTAAGTATTACTTTAACTACTTCTTACACATGTTTCTATGTAGCATTTTAATTTTTGCTCAGTCTTAAATATTTTAAGATTTCCATTATGATTTCTTCATCTCATGGTTTATTTAGAGAATATTTGTATATTTACATATGCATGATTTGGAGTTATCTTTTTTGGTTATTATAGGTTTCTAGTTAAAATAAGTCATTGTCAGAGCCTATAATCTGTATTAAGTCAGTTCTTAAAGTATGATGGGAGTTGTTATGGCAGAGATTGCTAGTTCTCCACCAAAACATATTTTATTTATTCCATGTTTTTCATGATATTGCTAGCATTGTAGTTAGACTATGTTTCTCAGCTTCCTTCATAGCTATGTGTGACAATAACACTATATTTTGCCAATAGAATAGGCACTTACATGGTATGTGCCTATGAATTATTTCTTAGAGATACTTAGACTTTCCCCACATTTTCAAGGAAGGATACTATTTTGATCATTAATGTAGAGCTTGATTATATACCTGTGTTAATCAACACGTTTTTGGAGAAACGTCACTTGATCATCTGACATGACAGAACTGGATGTCCTTCCACATTTTGGTTTGCTCTCTTGTACCTGTGCCATGGAATGAGAAAAAAATGTCTCAGCTAACCTCTGATTCAGTGAAAGACATGAGGATCAGTGCTGCTATAAAAGGGCTTAGCCAATAGCAGCTCATCTCCAACTGACCCACAATATATAAGCCAGATAAATCTTGTTGTATACCACTAAGATGCTGTGGTTGCTTATCTTACGACACTGATACAATGCCCCTACCATGGTATGGTCCTTAAAGGAGCATCAGGCTTGAACTGCTTTATATTCCTTTATCTTCAGTTTATATGGATCGAGGAAGTGCTTATAATCCATCTGACTGTGCAGACAGACAAAGACAGTATCCTAAATGGATGAACCCAAAAGGAAAGGAATCCTGATCCATTATGCTCAGCTGTGCATGGACTTTGATCACTCACCTTGGGAGAATTACTTGTGGGAGGATTATTTTCTATTTGTGTCAGTCCATCCTTTTTGAGATCTGTCAGCTTTAGCAGCTTAATTTGTATCCTAATATACAAGTTCTTTGGGGCTTCACAGGTGGTTCAGTGGCAAAGAATCTGTTTGCCAGTGCAGGACACTCAGGAGACATGGTTTCAATCCCTGGGTCAGGAAGATCCCCTGGAGGAGGAAATGGCAACCCACTACAGTATTCTTGCCTGGAGAATCCCATGGACAGAGAAGCCTGGCAGACTACAGTCCATGCAGTTGCAACAAGCCAGACATGACTGAGCATGCATGCGTGTGTGCACAAGTTCTTTATAAACTAGTATATGGTCCATTTTTGTAAGAGTGTGTATTTGGGAAGAATGTATTTTCTAATTTTGGAGTTGAGAATTTCATATATATTTAATACAATTGGATTTTTGTATATTCAAATCTGTATCTGTATTATATTTTGGTCAATATCAATATTTGAGTAAATTGATGGATTTTTCAGTCTTTTCCTACAAGTTAATCAATTTTTACATTAAACAGTTTTAAGTTATTTTATTATATGCTTACAAGTTTAGAATTATTATATTAACTAGATGAACTAAAGCACCATTCATAGTAATCTTAATCTTTTTTTCTATTATTTTCTTCTTAAAATTTTCATGAATTTTAAACCAACCTTCATAATCAATACTGGCCTTTAAATTTTCTTCCAATGTTTTTATACACATATATACAGTATATATTTAAATTAGCATTGAAATGATTTTAAATACATTTTTTCAAATAAAATGCTAATTTATACCTTTGCACAGTTTTATATACTTTTGTTGGTTTATTTTTCATCTAACATCCTAAGCCTTTCTCATGACAGTATATTGATATATTCTTCAGACAGATAGATTTGATATCCTTATAATACTTCACTATTTGTCTTTTTTGTTATGATTTTATCTCCTTATTTGTACTCAATTTGGTTGTTTCCATATTGTTTTAAATAATTCCATGAGGTCAGTCAGTCCTTGTACATAAAAGCTGTGTTCATGTCTCTATTTCCTTAGAATAGAACTCGAGTCAAAAGATTACAAAAGGTGTTTGTTCTAGACTTCATTTTGAAAGTGAAATATAAAGAGATTCAATTTAAAGTCTGTTGCTTTCATTCATTTTTATTTTACACACTTTCTTCTTTACCTCAATGCTTTGCCTTGTGGTCTATTTTCTATGATACAGCTACTTTATTCTTCTTTGATTAGTATTTACTTGGTACTTTTAAAAATCTATTTTAACATTTCTCAGATATGTTTAGTTGTTGTCTCTGATAAATAGCGTATGCAATTTAGGTGATTTTGTTCATTTACATTTTTGTGTTCTACATTTATTGTGATTATTAATATATTTGCCTTGCTTCTGTCATCTTTTTGCTATTTATCCCATGGAATATATATCTTATCTTTTTATGCTTTTATCTTTCCATGCTTTAAAATACATTGTTTTTTTTTTAACCAGGTATTTTTCCTTTTTCTGTTTCTTTAGTGGTTACTCTTAAGAATTTAGCATGCGCATGTAATACAATCTAAGCTTAGTTACCTGAGTAACACAAAGTTTGCAAACCCTAAACAAAATGTTGCATATTTGCTTTTTTTTTCTTTTTCTTGGATCTGGTACTTGCTTCAATTTCTGTTACATAGCAAAACAGGCATTATTATTTTATAAAAAGAGTTGAACTTATAAATATAATACTTGTTTAGATTTGTCTACAAATGTATTAATTTCATTGTTCTGACTGTATTCAAGATTTCTTCTTTGCCTGTTTTGTCTAGCAGTTTTACTATAATTGGTATAACATTGTTTTCATTTATCCCATGGGATATGTTATGATTCTTGTGTTTAGGTAGCAGGATTTTTCTGTTGTTGTTTGTTTGTTTCTCAAAATGTTTCATTCATTACTGTAATAAATATTGCCTTTCCTTCATTAAAAAAAAAATCCTTCCTTCTAGGATTGTAATTAGATATAGGCTATACTGTCTCATTCTATCTTCCATACTTCTTAACCTCTTTTTCCTGTTTTTTTTTTTTTTTAACTCTTGACTCTGTGCTGTGTTCTCAGAGATTCTTTAGTCTTATTCTTTATATTTATTGCATTCTCATTTTTAAATCTAGCCTTTGTGTTTTAATATGGGAATTTATGTATTGTCTTTTACTTTTTTTTTATGAGATGACCTGTGTAAAGTTTAGCTTATTATCAACCATATTGAAGTTACAAGGTCCTCATAAGTGTTACTAAGACATAAAGCCAATATTATGTCTCCTTAATACCATTTAAATATCCCATCTAAGGAAACTTGTTTGCTCTTTTCAAAATTCTGTGCCATGCATGATATGACATCAGTAATGTCTCCCATTTTCTACTTTATTTTATTATTTTTAAAATTTATTTATTTTTTCCTTTACATTATCGTGTTGGTTTTGCCATACATTGACATGAATCCGCCATGGGTATACATGTGTTCCCCTTCCAGAACCCCCCTCCCACCTTCCTCCCGATCCATCCCTCTGGGTCATCCCAGTACACCAGCCCTGAGCAATTCATTTCACATATGATAATTTACATGTTTCAGTGCCCGTTCTCCCATATCCTCCCACCCTTGCCCTCTCCCATAGAGTCCAAAAGACTGTTCTATACATCTGTGTCTCTTTTGCTGTCTTGCATACAAGGTTATCGTTACCATCTTTCTAAATTCCATATATATACGTTAGTATACTGTATTGTTGTTTTTCTTTTTGGCTGCATTTGTTTAAGACAATTCCTGATAATTCTTGATAGTTCCTTGCTGCTTACACTTGTATATACTTTTTATTTCTGTAAACATTCCTAAGATACTGTTTCCATAGCTTATGGCTGGTCTACCATTTAGTCTCCAGATTGGAGTTCTGGTTTGGCATATGTCATCATGGCTACTCACTTTTTGCATGTGCTTACTGCTTATAGCTCATATGTTAGTTCCATAGTTTTATCTTTGCCTCCTTTAACTTTTGTGTAATGCATCTGTGAAATAAAATTATGTCTTACTTGGTTTTTAGTTATTTTCCAGTGGGAGAATCCTTCAGAGTATGTAGTTTAATATGTTTCTGAGTCTAGTATTTAATTTTAGCAGTTAAACTTCTCATTTGATATGTCTCTTAGGAGGATCCAAGTAAATGACAATCCATTTTTAACATATGGAGGAAAATAATAACAAATTTTAATTGCTTTTGTTTGAAATAAAAATATTTTATACTCAGTGGATAAACTGAACTCTTAATTAGAATAGTCCTAGAGGGCATGAGAGATGGGAAGGGATTAATATATATATATATAATTTTTATTAGTAGTAAATTTAATATATAGTGGGCTTCCCTTGTGGCTCAGCTGGTAAAGAATTCATCTGCAATGCGGGAGACCTGGGTTGGGTAGATCCCCTGGAGAAGGGAAAGGCTACCCACTCCAGTATTTTGGCCTGGAGAATTCTAGCCAGTATTATGGCCTCTAGTATTCTGGACTATACAGAATAGGGTCGCATAGAGTCAGACACGACTGAATGACTTTCTTAGTATATAGTTTACTATATATGTCATTTTGTTACCTTTTTCAATAGTTTTTAGTTTTCCAACTTTTTTCTACATATTATTATGAATCAAATAGTAGAGGCTTAATAACAGAAGAAAAGACACATAAACTGTGATTTTATTCTTGCATCCATTCTCAGTGTGGGAATATACAAAAGAAAAGGGAAGAATAGTGCTTTTGATGATTTTATGTGTTTGATCAAATGATTTTTATACTGAGGAAGAAAAAATCATCCTGTTTCACTTGATTCTAAACTGCTAACTTTGGAATATTAATGTGTAATATTTTATTTAGCCATATATTAATGTTTATAACTTGTAAATAGGTAATTTATAGGGTACGTTTATGAGCTAAAATAATTCAAAGCATTGAGTTTTAATTAATAAAAATATACATTTATAACTCTATTTACTTAGAATGAAGAGTTTTACCCTGATATACAGAAAAGGTTGAGGAGAAATCAGATATAACTAGATATTTTTACTGTAAGCACCCACTTAACCTTTATGAACCAAAGTGTTTATCATCTGTAGGCCCTTAATAAATCCTAGCATAGTTCCCATATTAACTTCTCTAAGTTACTTAGAGTGATATTTTGTACCACTGATAGTTATATTTATTTGGCTTTTTACTTTCCCTACTTTATTCCCCTTCCCACCTGCAGACTCACCATTTTTTGAAGGGCTGTAGGCTCAAGTCTGAGACTGATGTTATGTCACAATGAGACTGTAACAACAGCAAAAAAAAAAAAAAAAAAAATCCACCATAGTATAAAATTTAGAAGAGTAGGAAAAGAATATGATAAGAGAGCATACTGAGGAGGGGTAAACAATAGTGTTACAAAGATAAGATTAACATTGAAAATTTGTAAATCATTAATTTCCTCACTCAAAGAAATGAGTTATAAGGTTAAAATTAAAAGTCATTATGATATTTTTAAAAGATCTAGAGTACTGGACTTACAGTACTGGATTCATTGGGCTTCCCTGGTGGCTCGGCAGTAAAGAATCAGCCTTTCAATGAAGGAGACATGCGTTTGATCCTTAACTGGGTGAGATTACTTGGGAGAGGAAATGACAACTGATTCCAGTGTTCTTTCCTGGGAAACCCCATGGATGGAGGAGTTCAGCTGGCTATGGTCCATGGGGTCACAAAGAGACAGATATTGCTTAGCAACAAAACAGTAACAACAGCTGTATTCATACATGATCTATCTGTAATATGAGGATCTTTTCAATATATGATATCAGATACTCTTGAATTATCTTGAATAATGCTATTAATTAATATGTTGATCCAAGAGTGTAAATAGTTTTACCAAAGCACAAAAGAATAGGTTAATGCTGTTACCATTATTAATGCATTTTCTTAATATCTGGCTTCTAGAAAAAAATGCTATGCTATTCCACAGAAGCTCATACATTTAAACTATACTGAAGTGTTTGCATCTTTATAATGGTATCCATAAGATTAGATATTATTTCAAAAAAATTTTAGAATATCAGGCTGTTGAAATATTCCTTCAACAGTAGTTAAGAAAATCCAATAATAATCTTTGCTCCTAAGAAAACTATTACTTTGTATGCACATATATGTGTTTATGTGTGTATGTGTGTGTGCGTGTGCATGTCCAGTCGCTCAGTTGTATCCAACTCTGTAATCCCACAAACCATAACCCGCCCAGCGTCTCTTTCCATGGGGTTTTTACAGGCAAGAATACTGGAGTAGGTTGCTATTTCTTACTCCAGGGGATCTTCCTGACCCAGGGATTGAACCCTCATTTCCTGCAAATTCTTCAATGGCAAGTGGATTCTTTACCACTGTGCCACCGAGGAAGACTTTCATATGTGTATATCTACATGCTAATTAAAATAGTTGAACATCCCATTATGTGCCAAAATTGTACTAGGTATATTTTATATATGTTTCCTAAATTAAATAGACCTATTTAAAATTTAATAGCCTTCTTATAAAGAAAATTACATATACTATTCAAAATAATTATTAACATTTGTTATTAATGTATATTTTAAAAGAGTAGTTTTAAAACGATGTGCTTGTAGAAGTGAGTTAGTTCATGTGATGTGCTGTGCTCAGTCCGACTGTTTGAGACCCGATGGCCTGTAGCCCACCAGGCTCCTCTGTCCATGGGGATTCTCCAGGCAAGAATACTGGAATAGTTTGCCATGCCCTTCTCCAGAGAATCTTCCCAACTCAGGGATCAAATCCAGGTCTCCTGCATTATAGGCAGATTCTTTACCATCTGAGCCACCAGGGGACTTAGTTCATAGGTTTATGGTAAAGTAAATGGTTTAAAAAGACAGAGATGTAAATCATTGAAACATATATATTACCATATGTAAAATAGATGACTAGTACGAATTCAGTGTGTGAAGCAGGGCATCCAAACCCAATGCTCTGAGGCAACCTAGAGAGATAGGGTAGGGAGGAAGGTGGGAGGGGGCTCAGAATTGGGGGACACATGTGTACCTATGGCCAGTTCATATTAAGGTATGGCAAAACCATCACAATGTTGTAAAGTAATTATCCTCCAATTTAACTATTTTTTAAAAAAGGAATGCTTAAGTTGATAGTGAGCTGAAAAGATGGCAGTGTAAATGAATACAATAGGGATGTGTGGTACTCTACACATCACCTCTCAGAATTATGGACCTGACTACATACGTCATTGGTATATTTGGCTATTACATCACAAGCCCAGAATTTTACCACTTTTCTATCTGATGGTGTTTAGCACCTCTTATAAGCACACTGTCAGTTCTCTGTGATACTTTATAATGCAAGCAAAGTTGTGATTGAAAACCCTGGATTTGGAGAAATGCAAGAAAGTAGGTGGTCAGTTTATATCACAGTATCATTATTTGCCAAATATCTACATTCTTGATGTTTAACTGTGTACCTAAAGCATAAAGGAGTAGTTAAATGTGCTTTCCTATTCCATTCATATCTCCTCAAAGAACCATACATTTATGATTTATTTTAGTCACTCTTTTCTAATTGAGAAATTACGAAACATTAAATGCAAAGTATATGTAGTAGATAGTTGCCAAGGATACATCCCCAGGAAATCATGTCTCCTAGTATTCATACTGTAGTTAAGTCCCTCCTGCAATGTATCTGGGTTAACCCTATGTGACCAATGGAATGCAGCTAAGTTGATAATACATGACTTATAATACTAGGTCATAAAAAGGATGACAATTTCTGGAAGTGTCTCTTCAATACTCTAGTGGTGGGGATAACTGGCCACCATGTCCTGTGAGGAGGCTCACTGTGTGGAAAAGCCACAAAGAGAAAAAAGATAGAGGCTTGGCTAGCTGTTCAGCCATCCCATCTGAAGCACCAAATGTGATTGAAGAAGCTGTCTCGAATATTAAACCTGTCAAGACATCAAATGACACCAGCCTTAAACACTGTCTGATTATAACTTCAGGAGATGCACCACATAAGAAGCATCCACCTGAGCCCAGTCAACCATTAGCAATAATAATACATGGTTGTTTTAAGCCAGAAAATTTAGAAGATTTCATTAACACAAGAGATAACTGAGTATTGGGTTAGCATTTGTGAGAAAGAGAGTCAACCTCTATTTTTATTACTTCACCCTAAAGCAACATCCTTTCATTATGGTCATTTCCAAAGGCAAGGTATTCACTATTCATGGGGTGACCCTCTTCATTTTAGAGTAGAATGTCAGGCATCATCTTTATTCTATAGTAACTGTTAGCCAGTCCCCTGTAGATTTCTCTCTAAGATCCATAGAATGTGCCTATTACTTCTTTTTACTAAAGCTCATCAAATATTTAAATGTATGATCCTTTATTTGTGCATGTATATATTTCAGCTTTGTCATTCAGCTTCTTCCTTTCTAATTCCCTTCAACAGTCCCTTCTTTCTAAGTCCCTTCAACTCTCTGGAGCCCGTTTAGAATACTCAAACAAAAATACTGTTGGCTTGACAAGTACAAGCACATGATACAAGAACTCTAAGGTTCTGAATCAGTTATTCTGATTGCTTTGTTATGGGATTGTAGTGTAACATTTTTTATTCTCTAATTGACTAGATAATCATTAAAGTTTTAGTATGTTACAGACAGCTTTATATCATTTAAATTTTAGAATTTCCCTATATTATTTTCTTTGAGCAAGGGAAATATTCTTTACTTAATTGTTCTCTTAGGTTTTAAATATTATTATTGTTGTTATATGTAGATACTCTTTTAACTTTAAAGCTCTAAAATTATCCCAGGAGAAAAAATATGCTTTCTTTTAGAATTAATTCCCTGGAACTAATTTATAGTTTATTTTTAGTCGAGTTTGTCTAATTATATGAAAATTGCCTCATGATTTTAAAATTAGTTCTTGAATTAATTTTTTACAGAAAATATATAAATCTTAGTTCTTTATAAAAAAAGTATTCATTTTTAAATTACATTTTAAACATTAATTTTATGATATTTTAGATAAAGAAATTTGGGATTTTCAAATTCTCTTTTCAAAACAGAAAAAATTAATATGAAAATTCATTGTTAAGGGACAGTTATTTTTCTCCATATCAAAACTATCACATGATTAGTTTGACATAAATGTGATACATTTCCAGTCTTGTGATATATTTCCAATGCAAATATTTAAGCATTGTGCCTTAAATAGGAAGCCAAGACAGTTTGATTTATGTTTAATGTCAAATAAATAATAACTCCTGATAAACTATTTGACCTAGATTCTTCTAAATGATAAATTGGAGATACAAGCTCTAATTTTTTTGTACCTAATGTACTGCATCTCTATATAAGTAAATGATACCCCTGCTCCATTCTTGGTGAAGAGTTCTATATGATTTTGTGATGTAGTAAAATAAAAGCACATTTGACTAAGAATCTGGTGAGAACATTTGGTTTTACTAAAATAAGTTTATAGGTTTTGACAACAATCCCTTAGGAGTCTATGTGTTTGTAAAACAAAGTATTTTTGTTTTGTATCTTTCTCTCCTTTATTTTAAATTATTCCTTTTCCCTATAGTTAAAAATATTAAGGAAAATTAGTAACTTATATCTTAATCTAATCAATAATTTCTCACAATAATTTAATCAATACATTATTTTTTAATAGTGGGCTTCCCCAATGCTTCAAGCAGTAAAAAATCCTCATGCAGTAGAGGAGACACAGGAGATTCAGGTTTTGCCCCTGGGTTGAGAAGATACCCTGGAGTAGGAAATGGCAACCCACTTCAGTATTCTTGCTTGGGAAATCCCATGGACAGAGGAACCTGGCTGGCTACAGTCCATGGGGTTGCAGAGTCAGACACAACTGATCACCCAGGCACTGGATAAGTAAAACAACAAATTTAATATTCAGGTAACATTTACTCATAGAAAGTTGTTATAAATTAACATAAGCATTTAATAAAGATACAAGATAGGTTTTAAATACTAAATATTTTTAAGATTTTATCTTTTAGAGTAGTTTTAGGTACACAGAAATACTGAGAGGAAGATGCGCAGATTTCTCAAGGTTTCATTTTCTCCACACATGCACAGCCTCCTCCATTATCATCATTTCCCACCAGAGTGCTGCATTTGTTACAGCTGATGAACCTACATTGACTCATTATAATCATCAAAGTCCATAGTTTACCTTTGGTTCCTCTTGGTTTTATACATTACAGAGGTTAAACAAATGTATAATGACATGTATCCATCATTATTATATCATATAGAATATGTTAACCACCTTACAAATTCTCTGTGTCTCATCTATTCATCTCTCCCTAAACCTGCCCCCAACTTCAGGCAACCAATAATCTTTTTTACTCTCTCTATAGTTTTGCATTTTCCAGAATGTCATACAGTTGCATTCATGTAGTATATAGTCTTTTCAGATGAGTGGCTTCTTTCACTTATGAATATGCATTTGTTTCCTCTATGTCTTTTCTTGGATTTATAGCTTATTCATTTTTACTGCTGAGTAATATTCCACCATCTGGATGTACCACAGTCTATCCATTCACTTAATGGAGGACATCTTGATTGCTTCCAAGTTTTGGCAGTTATGAACAAAGCTACTGCAGGCATCCCTGTACAGGTTTTTGTGTGGACATAAGTTTTCAGTTCCTTTGGAAATGTCCAAGGAACATGATGGCTGGATTGCTTGATTAGACTATGTTTAGTTTTGTAAGAATGTGCCAAAATATCTTCCAAAGTGACTGTACTGTATTGCATTCCACTGGCCTATAGTCAGAGTTCCTGTTGCTTCATGAACTCCCAGCATTCGTTGTTGTAGCACTCTGGGTTTGGTGTTTCTAATCAGTGTAGTAGTACCTCATTGTTGTTTTAATTTGCATTTTCCTGATGACAAATGATGTAGAGCTTTTTTCATATTTTGATTTCCACTCCATATATCTCATTTTGTATGGGGTTTGTTAAGGTCTTTGGTCATTTTTTAAATTGTATTGTTGGATTTATTACTGTCAAGTTTTAAGAGTTCTTTGTATATTTTGGGTAATAATCTTTATTCAAATGTGTGTTTTTCAGTTATTTTTTGCTAGTCTGTGGCTTGTCATCTCATTCTCTTCACATTGTCTTTGGCAGAGTTGAGGCTTTTAAATTTAATGGTATCTAACATCAGTTTCTTTTCTTTTATGAGTCTTGTCTTTGCTACTATACATAAAAATGCATCATACCCATGGTCATCTATATTATCTTCTATGTTATTTTTTAAGACTTTTATAGTTTTGCATTTTATATGAAGTCTGTGATGCATTTTGAATTAAGTTTTCTGAGGGGTGCAATATCCATGTCTAGGTTGATTTTGGTGGATGTTCAGTTGTTTCACCACCATTTATTGAAAAGACGACATTTGCTTTACAGTATCGCCTTTGTTGCTTTGCCAAATATCAGTTGACTATATTCATGTGGGTGTATTTCTGCGCTCATTATGTGTTCCACTGATTTATTTCTGTATTCTTTGTGAATACTATGGGCTTCCCTGGTGGCTCAGATAGTTAATAGTCTGCCTGCAATGCGAGAGACCCAGGTTTGATCCCTGGGTTTGGGACGATCCCCTGGAGAATGGAATGGTAACACACTACAATATTCTTGCCTGGAGAGTCCCATGGGCTAAGGAGCCTGGTAGGCTACGGCCCATGGGGTCACAAAGAGTGAGATAGAACTGAGCGACTAACACGTGTGAATACTATACTGTCTTGGGGAGTTTGTTTACCAGTGAGAAGGGTTGGTTAAACATGAAATGGTGTAAAGAGGAGATAAATGGAGAGAGTAGGAGCCCACGTCTTGAATGGTCATCTACCTGGCCAGGACATCATGCACACTGAATTTGTTAGCTTGAAGTTGCCCAGAAAGCATCAGTACCAGAAGCCCTTCCTTGATTGGGTCAGGGAGAAAATATGAGAGATTTTGTCTTTTCAGAAGTCTGAATAGAGTGTATTTCCACAGTCGTAGCCTGTGGTAGAGGGGGAGACTTAAAATATATCTTAATTCTTTCACGCACACATTAATTGCTTGAGAGCTGTTTTTACAGACTTACAGAATGCATTAGGGGCCAGATCTTTGTGAGGCTCAGAAATATAGTCCCAGTAGTTATAAACTTGCTTTTAGGAGCAGAAAGTAGGTCATAGACTGAAGTAGTTATTGGTAAACCAGAGGTTTAACTGTGAACACCATTCCAGTGCCTGTGGCCTGATCTTGGTGTTATGAACACTTAGCACAACACCTGATGTTTTAGACAGTATTACTTGCCTTTTTTCTCACACCACAGGACTATGATAAAATATTTTTATGGCCAACTGAGGTAAAAAAAGATTTCAGTGATGAAAGAAACAAGACTTTAGGTTCTTGGTATCCCTATACCTCTCCGAGGGGCTAAAAAGAATCAATATTGAGACAGGGTGCTCAGGGCTAGTGTACTGGGATGACCCTAAGGGATGGGATGGGGAGGGAGGTGGGAGGAGGGTTCAGAACGGGGAACATATGTTCACCCACGGCTGATTTATGTCAATGTATGGCAAAACCCACTACAATGTTGTAATTAGCCTCCAATTAAAATAAATAAATTTTAAAAAAAAATCAATTTTGGGGTGTGGCCATAACCCATTTATGACAAACCAATTGGAAAGCTCTCTTTTGAGGAGTACAGATATGAGTTATAAGTAATATTCCAGCTATTAAGGGTGCTTGTTTTTTTAGGGAAATGCCAGGAGAAGGATGTTAATATGACTAGTAAGGGAAGGGGAAAATATCCCCACTTATTTATATAGTCCTTAGATAGTAATTCTTTTTTCTCTACTCAAGTTCTTAGAACTGTAAGTTACATCAGTTCAGTTCAGTTCAGTTACTCAGTCGTGTCTGACTCTTTGTGACCCCATGAACCACAGCATGCCAGGCCTCCCTCCATCACTAACTCCCAGAGTCTACCCAAACTCATGTCCATCGAGTTGGTGATGCCATCCAGCCATCTCATCCTCTGTCGTCCCCTTCTCTTCCTGCCCTCAATCCTTCCCAGCATCAGGGTCTTTTCCATTGAGTCAACTCTTTGCATGAGGTGGCCAAAGTATTGGAGTTTCAGCTTCAACATCAGTCCAATGAACACCCAGGACTGATCTCCTTTAGGATGGGCTGGTTGGATCTCCTTACAGTCCAAGGGACTCTCAAGTCTTCTCCAACACCACAGTTCAAAAGCATCAATTCTTCGATGCTCAGCTTTCTTTATAGTCCAACTCTCACATCCATACATGACTACTGGATGTCGAAACCAGCTCAACAGGCAGGGTTTCCAAAAGTGCGATAGGCGAGAGAATGAGAAATGAGAGACAAGCAAGGCTCAGGGGACCAACACTGCTTCAAGGTGAAGGTGCTGAACTGCGTCCAAGCCAGCTTTATTATACTTTCAGCCGTGAATGAAAGAATATGCTGGGAGTTAAACTACAACTCATGTGGCCTTCAGGGCCAAAGAACAAAATGATCATTAATCATTGAGTAATTAGGAAAAAGTGATCAATTACAAATCAGTTTTAAGCCAACATTTAAGCCACTCTCCTGTTTCACTTTCATCAGGCTTTTTAGTTCCTCTTCATTTTCTGCCATAACGGTGGTGTCATCTGCATATCTGAGGTTATTGATATCTCTCCTGGCAATCTTGATTCCAGCTTGCACTTCTTCCAGCCCAGCATTTCTCATGATGTACTCTGCATATAAGTTAAATAAGCAGGGTGACAATATACAGCCTTGACGTACTGCCTTTCCTATTTGGAACCAGTCTGTTGTTCCAAATCCAGTTCTAACTGTTGCTTCCTGACCTGCATACAGGTTTCTCAAGAGACAGTTCAGATGGTCTGGTGTTCCCATCTCTTTCAGAATTTTCCACAGTTTATTGTGATCCACACAGTCAAAGGCTTTGGCAAAAATTTCCATAAATTTGGAAATTTACGCTTATTTTCTGTATTTCTAATACTTATCATGTCTATTGCCTGAAGTATATAGTATTCTTATTTTGAATTTCACTGATTTCCTATTCTGATAAGAGCTGGTAGCTTTAATATTTAGATGTTAACTTTCCTATGCAGGTTTTTATTTTATTTCTCTTCGCCTTTTTATTTCCTCATGTTCTGTTCCTTTTTTATGTCCTAAAGATTTTTTCCAAATCTCAAACATTTCATATTATATATTTAGAAATCCAATTCCTCCCTCCCCCTCCACACTAGCCCCTTGCTTCAGCACTTTCCTGGGGAACTTTCTTACAAATCTGTCGGAATGGTTAATCTTTAGGTCAGGTGCCAAAATGTCATTCTGACATCTTCATCTGCTGCTTTCCTGGATGGGTGATTTGTTTCCTTATTAGTTGGGTTTACTTTCATTTTGTTAATGTACTTTATTAAGTCACTTCCTAAGAAAATGGGCGATTCGACGAAGGATAAATTCCAGATAGAAAAATTTTGACTCGGAACTTTAAATGAATTGATCTGTTTTGTTCTAGCATCCTGCAATGCTAACAGGAAGTAACTAATCTAATCCTATTTCCTTTTACGATTTGGGTGTTTTTAAAATTTCCCTGTGTAAATCTAGATGCTAGTTTTTTTCTTTTTCTAACTCAGTATTAAGTAAGCTATTATCATGTGTTGGGAAATATATTGTCTCTTTTTATCTGTTTTCTTTTTCTTAAACTCCTGACTGCTTGTTCATCTATATTTATCTGTTTCATTTATATTTTCTCATCTTCCACGTTTTCCTTTCCACTGAAAATTTTATTTTGAGAACGATCTGTTTGATTTAAAATAGTTATTTCTTGCTTTGTGATTTTTTACAGCCTCGTGTTCACGCTTAAGCAATCTTAATGAATGTATATGCTATGTAAAATAGATAGCCAGTGGGAATTTATGGTATGATGTGAGGAACTCAAACCACTGCTCTGTGACAACCTAGAGGGGTGGGCTGGGGTGGGAGGTGGAAGGGAGTTTCAATACAGAGGGGACATATATATACCTATGGGTGATTCATGTTTATGGCATAAACTAACACAATATTGTAAAGCAATTATTCCCCAATTAAAAATGAATCAAGTTTAGAAAATAGGAACTGGATTAAACTTTTGCATTGGACAAAATGTTCATTGGGTTTTTTTGGAAAAACTCAAATAATTTGTCTCAATTACTTGAGAAATGTGTGAATTTTTCAATGAGCATGTTATTTAAAAACAACCTAATTTATTAATGAAAGAAAAAGAAGGTTTTCATCTCTCCTTTTCCATGGAGGGTTTTTTCCTAAATACTTTGCAGTTTCTTGACTCGGTTGTTGTTATTCAGTCACTCAGTTGTGTCTGGCTCTGTGACACCATGGACTGCAGCCTTGACTCAGTAGTATAATACAATTTTACATTTCCTTTATCTGCTGAAGCAAAATAACTCAATATCTATTGTCCAGGTAGATTTTCATTTCACCCAGACCTATAGTTTTATACAAAGTATATTTCCTAACTTCAGAGAACTTCACAACTATTCTCAATAAGAAATTCTTTAGGCAATGCCAGGAACGAACCCCATGAAGGAAATTCTGCTTTATTACTAAATAGCCTTATTCACAAATTTCAGTGCCATGGTATGCTCCATGTGTATCTATCATTGTATATTTTGAAATATATATATATAATGAAAAATTTTAATGAATGTACTATATTTTTCAAGGGTAATAATTAGATTTTTGTATTATCTTTGGATTCTGGCACTACTCATTTATCTAGAATTTACTGTAATGTTCTTCATCCTGTTCATGACACCAGTTGTCTTGCTTTTCACACTGTCCACACTATTTGCTGAACCCAGGGTAGGCAAGCTGTGAGCTAAGAGGCTGGAAGAAGACAGGAGGAGTCATAGAAACTGCAGACACATTTATTCTCTTCTGGTTGGCACAACACCCTCAGAAGCAGATATAACATAACATAACATCACACAGCCTCTCTCTTGGCTGACACAGCAGCCATAACAGTAGAGCTGTATTCTCACCTCATGGATGACCCAATGGACACAGCAATGAGGCAGCAGTGAGACCACCACTTTTTAGGTGGCGCTCACCTATCCCTACAGCATAAAGTAGCTTGTGAGTCTCTCATGACACACATGGGCAGTACTATAAGTGATCTCAGCTGTTACATAAACCTTGTGATGTGCATAAGCTGTGCTATAAGTGATCTCAGCTGTTTCATAGTCATTACTTACAAAACGTGGGGTGAAAGAGCCTGAACATGCCATCTTGGCTAATTTGCTCTCTCCCCATACTTGCTCTTATTTTTAAACTGTTTTGTCATCTGTAATGGTGTAGGATTCCCTTAAATGGCCTCTAATTATTGATCTAAGTTAACTTTTAAGAATAATTCAATATAAAATCTGAGTGGGATCTCCTCTTGCAATTATTTGGGTTTGTCTTCTGGCAAGCTTGGTGCCTGGTAAGTTAACAGACAGCTGATCATTGCTCTAAGCCTTTTAAATACCAGAAGTCAGAGGGTTTTGCTCCAGGTGTCAACACTTAAACTAATTACAAATTGACTTAGTTTGTACTTTTCACAGCATTTTGATCAGTTTTTTTTTTTTTTTAGCGGTAAACATTCTTTCTCTGAGATCTAAATGCTTGGCTCCTTATGGGTCTATGCTGTGGGATAACTGTGGTAAAGGTGAGGAGAGCAAGGAAAAGTGGGAGTGAAAGGGAGCCAGCTATTCTGGGTGGATCGGTGAACCCTCTACTGTTAGCCCCTCTTACCACTGCTGCTGTAAATAAAGTTTCTCGGCTTTTCCCTTATCCCATTCTCTCTGTGAATATGCAGAGTGAGTCAACAGTTGACTCTAAACTGAACTGCCTCCAAGAATATTCTGGGCTGGAGTTCTCTTTCCTCACTTCCTTCATCAGTATTTTCTAATCATTTTTCCCCTTTTCTCAATATCCCATTTTTTTTAATCTTTGTGGAATTATACCTTTTTGTTTTCCTTTATATTAAACATTTTAACCATTGTCCTTTCTACTTGCCTTCTCAATCTACCACCATTTTCCTCTCTAATACATTCATATCAGTATCACTTCAGTTGCTCAGTTGTGTCTGACTCTTTGCAACCCAATGGACTGTAGCACGCTAGGCCTCCTTGTCCATCACCAACTCCCAGAATTTACTCAAACTCATATCCATTGAGTCAGTGATGCCATCCAACCATGTCATCCTCTGTCATCCCCTTCTCCTCCCTCCCTCAATCTTTTCCAGCATCAGGGTCTTTGGTGGCCAAAGTATTGGAGTTTCAGCTTCAACATCAGTCCTTCCAAAGAATATTCAGCACTGATTTCCTTTAGGATGGACTGGTTAGATCTCCTTGAAGTCCAAGGCACTCTCAAGAGTCTTATCCAACACCACAGTTCAAAAGCATCAATTCTTCAGTGTTCAACTTTCTTTATAGTCCAACACTCACATCCATATATGACTACTGGAAAAACCATAGCCTTGACTAGACAGATTGTTGTTGGCAAACTAATGTCTCTGCTTTTCAATATGCTATCTGAGTTGGTGATAACTTTTCTTCCAAGGAATAAGTGTCTTAATTTCATGGCTGCAATCACCATCTGCAGTGATTTTGGAGCTCCCCAAAATAAAGTCTCCCACTGTTTCCCCATCTATTTCCCATGAAGTGATGGGCCAGGTGCTGTGATCTTAGTTTTCCAAATGTTGAGCTTTAAGCCAACTTTTTCACTCTCCTCTTTCACTTTCATCAAGAGGCTCTTTAGTTCTTCTTTGCTTTCTGCCGTAAGGTTGATGTCATCTGCATATCTGAGGTTATTGATATTTCTCCCAGCAATCTTGATTCCAGCTTGTGCTTCTTCCAGCCCAGTGTTTCTCATAATGTACTCTGCATATGTTAAATATGCTCACATAGAAGATTATTTTAGGAGCGGTAATGGAGGTCAAATAAAAATAAGGGATGAGAAGGAAGATATTTATAAGAAAGGATCATATTCTGAACTTTGTGATATTTACATGGCACTTATGACTTGAAAGGCCTTGAGAAATAAAGCCAAATGACATTAAAATGGTACAGTTTCTGAAAATGGATGTTTTTTTTTTCTTTAAAATAATTGTGCATTAACACACACTGCTTTTTTTTTACATTACATATATGCTTCTTATTGTTTTATGGACTACATTGTGGTTAGGCAGATTAGGTTATAGGTTTTGAATCCAAAGTGTGACTTAAAAGAACTTGTTGAGCATCAAAATGAAGGCAGTTTAATAATATGAGAGATCACTGTGAAGAAGTCATGTTGTGGGCACATCTTATTTCAATTACTGTCATAATTGAACTGTTTGTGGGACTTTCACATGCAAAAGGATACCTTAAGGGAACTAGTTACATATATACACTTTTGTTCATGTCCCTAAAGTGGGTTAACAAGTGACAGGTTTCATTTATAGTGATTTCTATGGATAATATTGCTTTCTCAATTAATACAAGGTAAAGTTAAAATATACATTTATTTCATCAAACATTAAACAGTAAAAGAAATATTCATTGGTTTACATTTTTTATTTATACTATTTCTCAGTAGCATTGTTGCCTAGAGTGTGATATATCTCCTACTGACATTTGTAACATATGTCAAAATGGCAGTGATGTTTATTGCTTTCTTTTGGAACTTATTCTTCACACAAAAGTAAACCCTGGATAGATGAGTTTGATCTGATGATGAAGGATAAGAGCAGTGATATGAATTGTTTGGATAATCTATCACAAGACACTGTCAGATAATCCCCAGAGAGTGCACTTACACTTTATATGCTGTATTTTTCTTCAGAGACAGTTATTACCCATTTTTGAGATGACAAAAAGAGAGTAAAAGAAAATAGTTTGCTGTATGAGGCAAAGATGAGTGTATTATCACTCACAAAGAGTGTTGTTATAAGCTGGAAGGCACAGAGACACATTTTTATTTTAAAAGACAAAGGCCAAAAAGGTATTCAGAGTTTACACAACAATGAAGAATGTGAGTGTGGAAATCACAGTTGCCTTAATACTCTTGAAAGAATTTAAAAAGTTTTCTGAGTTCATTCTATGCAACTATATCTTGAATTATTCTGTTACAATATGTTCTTAATAGTTCTTATAACTATATAAGTTCTGCATATAACTATATAATTCTGTATAATGTAAAACCCTTATAGTGTCTCTTGAAGTGTCAAATAATTGCTATAGAATGACATCTGTGTTAATTTTAGTAACTTTTTCTTTTTAAAAAATTCTTTTCTGAAAAATTGATCATGGTTTCCGTAAGGTACTTTTAAAAAAGAAAGAAATAATATCTTAAGCATGCATGTTCACACACATACACAGAACCATGAGCCTGGTTATTTGGTGTATAAATAGGAAAACCAGTATTGGTACCAGGTATCACAGAGCCACTTCCCTCTACTGTTGTTCCCATACTCCCAAGTGTGCTATTCTCCAATGTCTGACCCAAGACAGAAGATTCCTTAGGCTATGCATTTTGCTGCTTTGCTGACATGAAGTTAATGGCTATTGTAAATCAAAGTTTAGCCCTCTGAATACCATCTCATGGAGTCCTGGTCTCCAGAGGTGGATGCAGCCTCAGTCTAAGATGACAGTTCAGACTTCTTAAATATTTCCCCTTCCAGCCCCAGGTCTTATCCATCAGAGTAAGGCTATCTTCTCTGTAGTATATACTACTTTCACCTCAAACACTTAAGGCTTGTCTTTTATTGATGCATTTCTTCATGGGACTCAGACAGAAGAGTAATGGGATATGGCTACTGTTGGTTTTCTATCTTTATCTTATTTGGGGAAATGATTCATTCTTCTCTCTGAGTCATGTTGATCATGACAAAATTATCTCTTATGGCACATTCTGAGCCAAAACATTCTTGCCACTTAAACCCGAGCATTTCTCTGGCCTTACTTTTTATTTTCTTCTCCAAAGGTGGAACTGTGGGGAAAAAAAATAGTTCACATTAAAAGAACAAAATCTGCTTTACTTTGTTCAGCTCCCAATAGTAGGTATCAGTTCAGTCGCTCAGTCATGTCCGACTCTTTGCAACCCCATGAACTGCAGCATGCCATGCCTCCCTGTCCATCACCAACTCCTGGAGTCCACCCAAACCCATGTCCATCGAATCGGTGATACCATCCAGCCATCTCATCCTCTGTCTTCCCCTTCTCCTCCTGCCCCCAATCCTTCCCAGCATCAGGGTCTTTTCCAATGAGTCAACGCTTTGCATGAGGTGGCCAAAGTATTGGAGTTTCAGCTTCAACATCAGTCCTTCCAATGAACAGCCAGGACTGATCTCCTTTAGGATGGACTTGTTGGATCTCCTTGCAATCCAAGGGACTCTTAAGAGTCTTCTCCAACAAAATAGTTCAAAAGCATCAATACTTCGGTGCTCAGCCTTAAAAGACTGTCCAACTCTCACATCCATACATGACTACTGGAAAAACCATAACCTCGACTAGACGAACCTTTGTTGGCAAAGTAATGTCTCTGCTTTTCAATATGCTATCCAGGCTGGCCATAACTTTCCTTCCAAGGAGTAGGCATCTTTTGATTTCATGGCTGCAGTCACCATCTGCAGTGATTTTGGAGCCCCCCAAAATAAAGTCTGACACTATTTCTACTGTTTCCCCATCTATTTGCCATGAAGTGATGGGACCAGATGCCATGATCTTAGTTTTCTGAATGTTGAGCCTTAAACCAACTTTTTCACTCTCCTCTTTCACTTTCATCAAGAGGCTCTTTAGTTCCTCTTCACTTTCTGCCATAAGGGTGGTGTTGTCTGCATATCTGAGGTTATTGATATTTCTCCCGGCAATCTTGATTCCAGCTTGTGCGTCTTCCAGCCCAGTGTTTCTCATGATGTATTCTGCATATAAGTTAAATAAGAAGAGTGACAATATACAGCCTTGTCATACTCCTTTTCCTATTTGGAACCAGTCTGTTGTTCCATGTCCAATTCTAACTGTTGCTTCCTGACCTGCATACAGGTTTCTCACGAGACGGGTCAGGTGGTCTGGAATTCCCATCTCTTTCAGAATTTTTCACAGTTTATAGTAGGTATAGATACATGTTAAAAACTATTTTAACACAGGATTAATTTACCTTAGAATTAAAGGCATAGTATAACAGGGTAATGAAAATCAAAGACTGGAGAGGATAGTGTTTACACTCAGATGCCAGGTTGGTCACATACTAGCTCTGTGGCCTTGGTTCAAGTGGAGAGATTATCTGTGCCCTAGTGTCTCAAGAAGCCCTTTGTTTATTTCTCACCTATGTGATTTATAATAGTGTGTTATTGAATAAAGATGATGGTGGTTTAGTCGTTAAGTTGTGTCTGACTCTTTCTGACCCCATGGACTTTAGGCCACCGGTTCCTCTGTCCCTGGGATTTTGCAGGCAATAATATGGGAGTGGGTTGTCATTTCCTTCTCCAGAAGATTTTCCTGACCCAGGGATTGAAACTGGGGATTCTGCATACTTACTGCTTTTCTTCCATATATATTGCAAATAATTTTGGCAGTTTTATATTAGCCTTTTCATTTGTTTTTATTGTTTATGATAATGTCCATCAGAAAAGCTTTAAATTTTTATTTTGTCAAATTCATCACTCTTCTTATTTTACTGGATTTTTTCTTGATACTTTCATAAAAATTTTTCCTTAAGAGCTTTCAAGGTGTCACTATTAGTAAAGAATCTGCCTGCCAGTACAGAAGACAAAAGAGACATAGGTTCAATCCCTGGGTCAGGAAGATCCTCTGGAGTAGGAAATTGCAACCCACTTCATTCAGTATAATTGCCTAGAAAATCCAATGGGCAGAGGAGACTGGTGGGTTATAGTTTATAGGGTCACAAAGAATCGGATATGTCTGAGTGACTGAGCACATCTGGTATCAGGTTATAATCCAGCTCTCTTTTTTCCTATGTCAATGAAGTGACTTGTTTTTCATCAATTTATACAGATTTTTAAAATCTACAATTTGCACAGACCGAAAATGTTCTCAAAATTTGTATTATGTGTTAGAATTACTGATTCATTTTACTAATGGTGGTATTCTTACCCATATTTTTGCTTCTCTGTCTAGAAGGTAAATATTATAACCTTTTTTTCTACTGCCATCATCTCTAAATTTTCTCCGTGAGCTGTCCTTAAAAGGTTCGGACTGACATCTATCTGTCTATCTATCTATCTATCTTCCTGCTTTGAAAGGCCTCACTCATTGGGATATTTTCTTTGATATTTTGCTTTTTGAATTGCCAAAATGTTTTTTTTTTTTTTGTATTGTAAATGGATTTAAGGATGGAATGTCAAAAAATTCTTAGTGGATTTGTGACCCCAAAGCAGTGAAAACAAGGACAATTATGCTACTCTCCAGGGATAATTGCTGTATTATATTCAAGATATATTCCATGATATTTCAAATTTAGTCATCAAAACTCTATCTTATCTGCTTAATAATGATTGTTTAGGAAAGATTGACCTGGTGACTATCATTATTTACTGCAAATTTTCTTTGCTGTATGAAAAACTCATGTAATAGTACATCTTATTTTCTAGATAGTGATTTTTTATTTTTTGAGGGAAATATGTACACATTCTTTTCTAGATAGTGATTTTTGAGTGAAGACTAAAAGCACTTATCTCTTTATGTAGTTAAATAATCATAAGCTGATATAGAACAATGAGATAAAGTATGTTTAATGATTATTTCATTTTGTTGGGTTTTTAAATCCTTATGAAGTTCAATATAATTTAGTTTAAGATTTATTAAATATAAAACAGATTTATAGAATTGTCTCACACTGTGCCTATTAAGTTCAGTTTCAGTTCAGCTGCTCAGTCGTGTCCAACTCTTCGTGACCCCATGGACTGCAGCACTCCAGCCTTCCCTGTCCATCACTAGCTCCCAAAGCTTGCTCAAACTCATGTCCATTGAGTCCGTGATGCCATCCAACCATCTCATCCTCTGTCGTTCCCTATTCCTCCTGCCCTCAATCTTTCCCAGCATCAGGGTCCTTTCCAGTGAGTCAGTTCCTCATTTCAAGTGGCCAAAGTATTGGAGTTTCAGCTTCAGCATTAGTCCTTCCAATGAAAATTCAGGACTTATTTCCTTTAGGATTGACTGATTGGACCTCCTTTGAGTCCAAGGGACTCTCAAGAGTCTTATCCAACACCACAGTTCAAAAGCAGTTCTTTAGCACTCAGCTTTCTTTATAGTCCAACTCTCATGTCTGTACATGACTACTGGAAAAACCATAGCTTTGGCTAGATGGACTTTTGTTGGCAAAGTGATGTCTCTGCTTTTTATTATGCTTGCTGTCCAGGTTGGTCATAGCTTTTCTTCCAAGGAGCAAGTGTCTTTTAATTTCATGGCTGTAGTTACCATCTGCAGTGATTTTGGAAACCACCAAATAAAGTTTGTCACTGTTTCCATTGTTTACCCATCTATTTGCCATGAAGTGATGGGACCAGGTGCCACGATCTTTGTTTTCTGAATGTTGAGTTTTAAGCCAATTTTTTCACTCTCCTCTTTCATTTTCATAAAGAGACTCTTTAGTTCTTCTTCGTTTTTCTACCATAAGGGTGGTGTCATCTGCATATCTGAGGTTATTGATCTTTCTCCTGGCAATCTTGATTCCAGCTTGTGCTTCATCCAGCCAGGTATTTTGCCTGATCTGCTCTGCATATCAGTTAAATAAAAAGGGTGACAATATACAACCTTGACATACTCCTTTCCTGATTTGGAACCAGTCTGTTTTTCAAGGTCCAGTTCTAACTGTTGCTTTTTGACCTGCATACACATTTCTCATTTAGGACTGAAAATAAATTTTAACTCAAAAGATTATGTCAAATTATTTATTGTAATGTTTTCATTAAATAACAAATCATATGTATTTCGGGCCAGAGTTGTCAATCTTTAGAATCCTAATACAACTCACTAGTATTGTAATCTTGAACAAGTAACTTAACGTGTCTGGAACCAGCTCACCTTTCATGTAGTTATCCTTCTCTCCATTATATTAAAGACAGATATGCCTTTATCTGAGCTTCCCTGGTGGCTCAGTGGTAAATAAGTCACCCGCCAATGCAGAAGATGTGAGTTTGATCCCTGGTCTCAGAATATTCCCTGGAGAAGAAAATGGCAACCAACTCCAGTATTCTTACCAGGAAAATTCCATGGACAGAGGAACCTGGTGGGCTATGGTCCATGGGTTTGCAAAGAGTCATATATGATTTAGTGACTGAACAGCAATTTGCTTTATATCTTTTATCCTTTATATCTTTTTAGTTACTGATAATAAACTTGATGTCTAAGAATTATCTTAAGTCCTTCTTAGATTTTCAGTCAGATGTAGCTGAAAGTACACTGGGCTTGGAGTCATAAGCCCTGAGTTTTAGTCCAAGCACTGTTATTTATCAGCTGTTTAATGTTAAATAAATCACGTAACATCTTAATATTAGTTAAAATCACTTAGCATCACCAACTCAATGGACATGAGTTTGAGCAAACTCCAGGAGATAGTGGAGGACAGATGAGCTTGATGTGGTATATGGTATAGTCCATGGGGTCCCAAATATTTGGACATGACTTAGTGACTGACAACAACAAAAATCACTTAATTACATTTTGCTGAAGCTTTTTATAAGTTAATCAGAAGGATTATGAGTAGGACTAAATAGTTTATTGAAAGCAGTCTAGGGGTTTTGAAAGTTGATGGAGTAAGGAGAAATGTTGGTGGCTAGAAGAGGAATTGGCTAGGCAAGGAGATGACATGAAAGATCAATGTGGCTCTTTTCTGAAAGTAGTCAAAATTTTTTGAGTCCATACATTAAGCAACAATGGTATTGGGCATTTAGAAAAAAGTGTAGTACTGTGGACTTCTGATACTTTATCATTAAATCTATAAAATTTAAGACAAATTAAATTACTTTTAATTTATTATATTTTCTAATTATAGAAAATAACAATAAAATAATTAAATTATTTTATTCTCATCATGCTATTAAACTTGCCTTAATGTCTTATCCAGTCAGGAAGTTAATGAGTTATTTGAGGGTCAGAAATACTGGTTGTATTGTACTACGTATTATATTTCTTCATGTTACCCACAGCTAGCTAATCTTTATCTGAAATGCTATTCGTTTCCTAATACCATTTAATTCACTTTCAAATACCATTAAATTCCTTTACTTTTGTGGGAACATTTGAATTAATCATGATTAGTGGCAACCCTGGACTAAATCTTTTACATGTCTTCATCTGCACTCTTTCTCTTCTCAGTATGACATGTAATACTTTGCAAAAATGAAAGCCCTCTTAGTCTTCAGGCATTTTCATGAAAAGTATGAGGTTGTGAGTCATATTGCCCATGCCTTGTTTCTAACTTGGGGCCTTTTGCAAATGAATTTCTCTGATCTTTGATTTTATCATCTCTAAAATCAGTTTTATAATAACCACTTTAAAATAACTTTTATTAGAGTTAAATAATAAAATGTCTATAGAGTTTAGCCAGGTGCTCAGCACTTGACAAACTTTCATATTATTACTGTTAACAATCTTTCTATATTTTTATAGAATCTTTCTATATTTCAGTTGTTTCTTAAAAATATCTTTCTCTTCATTTTGCAAGCTTTGCCTTCTTCCTTAAACCCAATTTATTCTACCAAAAATCCAGTAAATTAAGAGTAACTACAGCCCCCCCCCATAAATATATCACTCAGTCTTATAAACCCTTGACCTGTTCTTCCTCAGTGAGATTTTCCTTTGAACTCCAATCCCACAGTCATGCCCCAATATTTTATTTAACATGGTTAGAGAAATTTGAGTGCTTGAATTAGGGAAATTCTTGGTAGATCTTGATTTATTTTACTTTGATATCAAAGTGCTCTCTCCGCCTGTTACTTTTTCTTACTTGGGCTGTCTCTGCAACCTGGGAAGGCCCAGAAGTTTGGCGTTCCCACACAGGGAGTGGAACCCAGAAGACCTGGGTGAAAACCAGGAATCCTGACCTCTAGTATTAGCTATAAGATAGGATAGCATTGTTAATGCAATCAAGAAGCCCATATGTCAGTTCTGGATCTGAGGGGTTCAAGTGATGCTATCATGTTTCCTTTGTTTAACTTCAACTCTTGTCTCTTTCCTAATTTGCACTTCAATTTACCTCACTCTTTTGGCTCTTGGAGTCTGACTTTATTTTCAGATGTGTGCTAGTAAGGAGTTATGCCCCCTATCATTGTGCACTGAGTCTTGTACCAAATTTCCATCACCTTCTATGAGCCTTCTTTTGGGTGCTCTGATGTACCTCTTCCCTTCCTGTGACTGGGCCTTTGCATATACCCTAACTCAGCTTCAGATCACCTGCTTTTGAAAGTGGGGTACTATATCTGCCTAATAGAAATTATTCTCTAAATCATGACTTATTTTACTTATTACTAATGTAACATAAAAGATAAACCACAGAAGTTTTCAGATTGGTGACCCAGAATGCATCCATGTGTCCATGTGCCTCAAACTCCAGGGGACAGACACTTCTAAGTCTGGGAGCTTAACTTATATATCTCTTCATCTGGCAGTTCATTCATTTTCTTTTAAGTAAACCAGTAACCTAGCAAGTAATGGGGGAAAAAGAACATAAAAATACACCATATAAGGTATTAGAATTTGAGTTTTATTTGGAGAGACCTTTTTGAATTGACTACTTTTAAGACTAATGTATTCCTGTTTACTTTGCATGTCAGCTTCCTCAGTGAAGTTTTTTCTGACTCCTCATTCCAAGTCATGGTCTTTTGTTATTCTCTGCTTCGTTTCTTTTCTTCTTAGAACATTATCTCAGTTTATAATTCTACATTTATTACTAATATTTTGATTAATATCCCTTTCCCTCATTGTAAGCTCTGAGAGAGCAGGGGCTCTATTGATTTTTGCTCATTACTTCATCTCCAACCCACCATAGGGTCCAGCTCATAGTGAGAAGTGATTTTTGAGCATATGAATATAAAGAGCTATTAAGTGCAAGAGCTGGGATTTCAAATCAGATTTGACTCTAAAGCCACTATTCCATGGTAATGATATATTTTTAGCTTATTATAATAATTACCACACTGAATGTTCAGAATTTGTCTTGGACATACCTAATAGTAATATATGAATGCTTAGCTTTTCTAGTTTAACCAGACTATTTTTTTTCATAATTTGTAATAATACTAATGAAATGAAGAATCATAATGAGAGAGATGGTGGATGCCTGTGGAGAATTTGGGAGGATGAGACACTTACAGGCAGACCCAGTGGTCATCTCTGCCAGTCTGTTTGTCTTTTGGAGGTCAGAGGGCAGAACACAGCACCTGGTTCCAGTTCTGGGGGGACTCAGGCCTGAGGTGTTGAGTGGGGCAATGACTGCTTAGCTTGCTTCTGTCTTGGCCCAGCCACAAAGTGGAGTAGCCCAGTGAGTCAGTAACGATGAAATGGTTCCAGGGGAAGAATATACATATATCGGAGAAATGTTCAGGTGGATTTTATGTTATTTACAATTGTGCCCAAAAACATTTCAGAGGGAAGTGGAGGAGATTTTGCATTAAAAGTGAGTTGATTGCTGACAGGATTTAAATTTTGTTCTGATTCTATTTATCCATTTTCCCCCTTTTTCCTTCTATCCCTGTCTTTTTATTGCTTCTCCTTCTTGCTCTCCCTGTCTCTACCGTGACTCCTAAGACTTTAGTATGTAAATGCTGTACATAGCCAGGAATGGCTATGTGGGTAATGTGCAACTACAATTCTGTACTGAAATTGAAGTCATGCACTATTATCTGCAGTCTTTTCTCTCTTCACTATGAAGATTATAGTATTTTTATGCAATAGAAAATACAGAAGAATTTTGCTGTATTAATTTCATTACTTTGCTTTGATGTTAACAAAATGTTGATCTATTTTAATAAAGCATGTATATTCTTTTCAAAATCGTAACACTTAAACACATTAAATAGTATTCATTTCTGTTGGCTTTTAATATACCCACTTATATTTCAGTTTGTAGAATAATATCAAGGCTATATTTTCTCTATATTTGTCTTTCAGTTTATAACTTTGATTCTTATATATTTAAATGATATTTAATAAGACTAAAGTTGACACTGTATTTATGTTCTATAAATGTGATGACCTCGAAATTTCTTTGGAAATATGACCCCAGATTAATATCATAGGTTAGATTTACTTCTTTATTTTTACTCATAATTACTCCCAAATTAGAAATATTTGGTTGCTAGGTGGACAATTATAGTGCTTAAGAGTGACTTCATGAGCAGCCTGAGGTTGCCTATTAACCAGCGATTCTGGATGAACGGCAGGATTCATTGTTGCAAATATGTAAGGCAGTTCTTCTCATAAGCCTGACATAAGGCTGAGCTCCTCTTTCATAGTTTTCGTAATGCACACCCAAACCTAAAAATGGCGTGGTCATTTTGAGCATGCCCCTGGCTTTAAACCATGTATTATCTTGTTTCTTTCTTGCCTGATTAGAATGGATGAAATTTTGAAAACCAAGCACAAATTGCTTCACGAGATTGCATTCAACTAATTTAGCTATGTTTTCATTCTAATCTGAAACATATATATTCTTCCCATCTGTCAGACATACATTTATTTTAGATGCTTAAATTGTATTTTGTCTATGTCTGATGATTTAGCCTAATTCTGTGTTGTAAACTTCCAAAGTCATTCTAAAGACCTTGAAAACATCTAGTGTTAATTCTAGTTTAGTGGAAAAACAGTCAATAAATGTGTTGGGTTTTGAAATCTCAGTTTCAAAATCACCTAATTGTCAAATGCCAGATAATAAAATCTGTTTGTTCAAAAACTGACCTTTACCTATTTCTCTTATCCCATTAAATATAGAGAGCCTTAAAGTTCTCTTATCACTAATTAAATTTCTAAAAGACTATGGTAAATTTAAAGTTTTACCTTAGAAAAAAGAAAAATTCAAATGTACTTTTTTGCATAAGGCATTTTATGTTATATATTATAGCAGCAGCAGCATATTATTATTATGTAGATAAGATTTTTCATGTCACCAATCAAGTGGTCATGTATGGATGTGAGAGTTGGACTATAAAGAAACCTGAGCGCTGAAGAATTGATGCTTTTGAACTGTGGTATTAGAGAAGACTCTTGAGAGTTCATTGGACTGCCAGGAGATCCAACCAATCCATCCTAAAGGAGATCAGTCCTGGGTGTTCATTGGAAGGACTGATGTTGAAGCTGAAACTCCAATACTTTGGCCACCTGATGCGAAGAGCTGAGTCATTAGAAAATACCCTGATGCTAGGAAAGATTGAGGGCAGGAGGAGAAGGGGATGTCAGAGGATGAGATGGCTGGATGGCATCACTGACTCGGTGGACATGGGTTTGTGTAGACTCCGGGAGTTGGTGATGGACAGGGAGGCCTGGCATGCTGTGGTTCATGGGTCACAAAGAGTCAGACATAATTGAGTGACTGAACTGAAGTGAATTGCTAGTATATTTAGAAGAGTTTGAATTCTATAATTGCACACTTTCTTCATCAGGTTCTTCTTGTATGTTCAAGTGCTATGAGAAGTTTCTAATCTTGAATTCCATTTGTAATCTACACAATAACCTGAGATAACAAATAATTAATGGTATGCACTTTAATTCCAAGCTCTACTAAGGGGGTCCTATTTAGTAAGTGTGGTTGGGGGAAGAATATCAGTGGTTAGAAAGAGATCTTAGTAGAAGGAAGAAGCCTGACTATATATCTGAATGCATGTGATTGAGTCTTGGAAGGAATATGGGTTCCCAAAGTGAGGTCAGAAGTGGGTTGGAAGCCAGTACTTTTATAGAATTATATAACCTTCAACCATACCCTACAATATCTAAAAGAATATGAGGGTCTGATACCAGAAAAGTACAAAGCAAAGCATGTTACTATTAGTGGATTAAGACTGCTTCCAAAAATCATAGATTAAAAAAAGTCCTTCCCTTATGACCTAGCAATGCCACTGCTGGGCATATGTGCTAAGTCGCTTCAGTCATGTCTGACTTTTTGTGACCCTGTGGACTGTATGCTCCTCTGTCCATGGGATTCTCCAGGCAAACATAAAGGAGTGGGTTTCCATTTCCTCCTCCAAGGGATCTTCCCCACCCAGGGATTGAACCTGCCTCTCTTAGGTCTCCTGCATGGCAGGCGGGTGCTTTACCACTAGTGCCACTGAGGAAACCAAATTGAAAGAGAAACATGTACTGCAGCACTATTTACAATACCTAGGACATGGAAGCAACCTAGATGTCCATCGGCAGATGAATTGATAGGGAACTTTTGGTACATAGACACAATGGAATATTACTCAGCTATAAAAAGGAACACATTCACGTCAGTTCTAATGAGATAAATGAACCTGGAACCTATTATACAGAGTGAAGTAAGTCAGAAAGAGAAAGACAAATATTGTATATATATAGAGTTTAGAAAGACAGTACCGATGATCCTCCATGCAGGGCAGCAAAAGAAACACATAAAAAGAACAGACTTTTGGACTCAGCGGTAGAAAGCGAGGGTGGGATGATTTGAGAGAATAACATTGAAACATACATTTCTGTATGTAAAATAGATCACCAGTGCAAGCTCAATGCATGAAGTAGGGCACCCAAAGCCAATGCTCTGGGACAACTGGAGGGGATAGGGAGGTAGGAGTGTGGTTCAGGATGTGGGGGACACATGTATGCCTGTGGCCAATTCATGTTGACGTATGGCAAAAACCATCATAATATTGTAATTATCCTCCAACCAAAATAAATTAATTAAAAAAATCCTTCCTTTGAAGTTAAGTCATACTGATTAAACCTGAAATGAGCAACAGGAAATTTTTATTCAGTCTCTTTCCAAACCGGCAAACACACACAATCTGGCCAAAATCCTTGCCAGAAAGGCTATGGTAGATTATCATTCCTCTCAGAGTGGGTAAGCTTAAGTCTCTTAGATTCTTCAAAGTTGATATATCTGTGCTCACATACACACACTTAGTTTTCTTTTCTTTAACTGATGTGGTATATGCTTTTCTTAGTACATATTCCATGCATTGTTTTGTAATCAAATTTTCTGTCTCTTGACTTTTAACAAAGATCCTCATATAGAAACAAACAAACAAAAAAACTTCCTGCCTCAGAAACTAAGGAAGAAACTATAGAAAGAGAAAAGTGGCTGTATATATAGAGAGTGAAGTGTAAAGAAAAGGATCAAATTGAAAGAAGCAGAAAAGAATGAGTTAAAAGATTCCATGGATCATAAAGCAGAAAAACTGAATTCCCAGAAATAGGAGACTGAGCAAACCCAAGTGTTTATGACACTGTGCTTGTGTGTTTTCAGTCGTGTCTGGCTCTTTGTAACTGTATGGACTGTAGCCCACCAGGCTCCTCTGTTCATGAGATTTTCCAGGCAAGAATACTGAAATGGGTTGTCCTTAACCACAATTTTAGTAATTTCTTTCCCTGGACTTTTTTTTTTTTTGTAAACCTACTCTTAAAATGAAGTATAACATGCATTCAGAACAAAAGAACACAAAGTTGTAGTTAGTCCCTCCTGTAGCCTCCTCATTTCTGTTCCCTCCCTTCTCCACAGCACTAGCAACTCTCCTGCCATCAAATACTGTGTCATATATGCCTGTGTTCAAAATGTATATGAATTCATACAGGGTGTATGACTTTGTGTCTGGCCTCTGCTACTCAAAATTTGTTCATGAAATTACTCCATGTTGTATGTAACTATACCAACTTGCATTTCAGTTGTAGTTAGTATTTTATTATATGAATAAACTGTAATTTATTTTTCTATTCCACTGTTTATAGACATTTATTTATTAGGGATTCACTGTTGTTCAACTTTTAGTCTTAGACTAATACATATTAAAGTTGTCACTCTCAGCCCTTTTGCTGAAGCATTTTCAGTCATCTATGGTTACATGAAGTTCCAGTAGATTTCCTCAAGAAAGGCATGGGTACAGTATTCTCTAAATTCTTACATGTTTGAAATTGTTTGTCCATAGCTTTGATATGTGAAGGACAGTTTGGCTGCATTCAAAAATTTTGGTGTAATACTCAATTTTATTGAACACTTTTTAAAAAATGGTATACTATTTATATTTTCTATTCCAGTTTGTTTTTTGAAAGGGGAAGGCCAGTCTACTCTCTGTCTCTCTCACTCTCTCTCTCCTTCTTTTTTTCCTATGTAAGTTATTTGATCTTTCTTCCTTTACTTCAAAGCTATTTTAAAAAGAGGTCTAGTAGTTTTACTAGGTTATGTCTTAAAGTTGACATTTTGGGTTAATGTTTCCCAGTTGTCATTGGACTTCTATGTAGATTGCCACTTTCTTAAAATTTATAGAAAGTTGTCTTGAAGTTCAGTCTTAAATATTATTTCTGTTTCATAGTTTTATTTTACTTCTCTGTATACTACAATCATATAGATGTTATCCCTTCTTGCTCTGTGCTCCATTTCCCTCACATTCTTTGAAATTGTGTACTACTTTCTCATTTTTGTCTTCTTGATTGTTTTCTACCTTTCTTGACTACTGCTTAATAAACCTTTGATTTGTATCTCTTTTTTTTTTTCATTTTTGAGAAAATTTTGTCTTTTTCTTCCATTTCCTTCTTGAGTTCGGTCAACTTTGTTTTTATTTCTTCTTAGCTTGGTCATTTCTGTTTTTAACTTTTAAATTTCCAATTCAAGATACTTTTCTTTCAAGTGCTTCTTTGAGTGCATTTCAGTTCAGTTCATTTCAGTTGCTCAGTTGTGTCCAACTCTTTGCGACACAATGGACCGAAGCACGCCAGACCTCCCTGTCCATCACCAACTCCTAGAGTTTACCCAAACTCATGTCCATTGAGTTGGTGATGCCATTCAGCCATCTCATCCTCTATCATCCCCTTCTCCTCCTGCCTGCAGTCTTTCCCAGCATCAGGGTCTTTTCCAGCGAGTCAGCTCTTCACATGAGGTAGCCAAGGTAATGGAGTTTCAGGTTCAACATCATTCCTTCTAATAAATATTTAGGACTGATTTCCTTTAGGATGGACTGGTTGGATCTCCTTGTAGTCCAAGGGATTTTCAAGAGTCTTCTCGAACACCACAGTTCCAAAACATCAATTCTTCAGTGCTCAGCTTTCTTTATAGTCCAACTCTCACATCCATACATGACTACTGGAAAAAGCATAGTCTTGACTAGACGGACCTTTGTTTTGAATCATATCATGTAATTTTCTTCTGCTTCATGTTGTTTATGAAGGGGAATTTCCATCAGTTCAGATGTGACCAATCTTTTTTTCTAATTTTTTTGAGTAATAGCCCTATATGTATCAGTTTTTTCTTCTGTTCATTTTTGTTGATTTGACGTTGTTTCCAAGATTCCTAATTCACTAATGTCCTTTTCTATCTGTATATCAAAGCTAGTTTCTTTACTCTAGATTTTTTTTAATCATGGACAGAGTTAGGTAGCCTATAATATTTGGTTCCCTTTGGTTTTGGAAGTGTTAGTTACTCAGTTATCTCTGACTCTTTGTGACCCTATGAACTCTAGCCTGTCAGGTTCCTCTTTCTATGGAAGCCCTGGTGTTGTAGGATCCTAAATTTTTTGACTTGCATTTTTTCCTTTTCTCTATTCATCTGCCAGGATTTCTCTGTTGGCTCAGATGGTAAAGAGTCTGCCTTCAATGCTAGGTAATCTGAGTTCAATCTCTGGGTCAGGAAGATCCCCAGGAGAAGGGAATGGCAACCCACTCCAGTATTCTTCACTTCAATGCTAATACAAATTAATATTTTTACCTTTTCCTATGATCTCAGAATTTTATTTATTCCCTTTAATTTTTTACTATTCCACTGTTGTCACATATCTTCATTTTTATGTACTTAAACTCTATAAGAATTGATGCTTTTGAACTGTGGTGTTGAAGAAGACTCTTGAGAGTGCCTTGGACTGCAAGGAAATAAAACCAGTCAATCCTAAACGGAATCAGTACTGAATATTCATTGAAAGGACTGATGTTGAAGCTTAAGTTCCAATACTTTGGCCACCTGATGTGAAGAACTGACTCCTTGGAAGAAAAGACCTTGATGCTGGGAAAGATTGAAGGCAGGAGGAGAAGGAGATAACAGAGGATAAGATGATTGGATGGCATCACCAACTCGATGGACATGAATTTGAGCAAGCTCCAGGAGTTGGTGATGAACAGAGAAGCCTGGTGTGCTGCAGTCCATGGGGTTGCAAACAGCTGGACACGGCTGAGTGACTGAGCTGAACTGAAAGTCTACAAGACTTCATTTTTATTGTTAAGATAGTCAGTTTTAGTGAGTATGCTCAAATACTTACCTGTTTAATTGCTCATCATTCCTTCATATATTCTTGAATTTTCTTCTGAAATCATTTACCTTCTAGTTCAAGATTAAAACATTTCCTTCAGTGTAAACCTACTCATTAAAAAAAAATCTCTTAGTTGATTTTATCTGAAAATGCCTTTATTTTATCTCTAGTTTTGAAAGATAATTTTGAGTACACAGTGTGTGCGTGTGCTCAACCGTGTCCGACTCTTTGCAACCCCATGGATTGTAATCCGCCAGGCTCCTCTGTCCATGGAATTTTCCAGGCAAGAATCCTGGAGTGGGTTGCCATTTCCTACTCCAGGAGTACCCAGTGCTGGGATGGCAAATACTATCTTAAAGTATTTTAAAATACTCTTGCATCATCTTTGGCTTCCCTTGTTCTGTTGAAAGGTGGGTTGTGATTCTTACTATTCCTCCTCAAGTACAATATATCTTAATTTCCCTCTGGCTTCTTTAATGATTTTCTCTTCATCTTTGATTTTCAGCAGTTACTTTATGATATACATGTGTGTGGCTTTCCTTTTATTTATACTGCATGTGGTTTGCCATTCTTTTTGAATTTGTGGTTTGATGTTTATTGATTTGGAAAATTTTCAACCTTTATCTCTTCAATTATTGCTTCATCATTATTTTCTCTTTATTCCTGTGCTGCTGCTGCTGCTAAGTCACTTCAGTCGTGCCCAACTCTGTGCGACCCCATAGACGGCAGCCCACCAGGCTCCCCTGTCCCTGGGATTCTCCAGGCAAGAACACTGGAGTGGGTTGCCATTTCCTTCTCCAATGTGTGAAAGTGAAAAGCGAAAGTGAAGTCGCTCAGTTGTGTCCGACTCTTAGCGACCCCATGGACTACAGCCTACCAGGCTTCTCCATCTATGGGATTTTCTAGGCAAGAGTACTGGAGTGGCTTGCCATTGCCTTCTCCACTCTATTCCTGTATGGTATGGCAATTTACATTTTATAATTTTTTCCCTTTTATTTTCTTTGTATCTTATGCTATTTTCCATATATTTAGTCTCTCCCATTGTCAGCTAGGTCCTTTCCTTTGGATCCATCATCTAGTTCAGAAATTATTGCAATATCTGTGACTTATTTCTTCATCATATGCATTTCTGATAGGTAAGTTTTTAACGTCCATCATTTCTGTTGAGTTTGGGTCACATTCTCTTAGTTTCATTTGCCCATTTTTGTTTGTTTTTGATTTTTGAGTACCAGTTTCTTTAAAAAAATAGAAGTCTGATTTGAAACTGAAGAGTGATATTATCTTTTCCCAAAGAGAATCCATGCTGACATCTTGCAAGCACTCTCAGTGGCATATGACCTTATTCCAATTATTATTAAGATGATTCAGAGTTTATCTTTGGTCTTTGGAAGGTCAATTATATTTCTGGTTCATTCTCATTACTCAGATTCTCAATGAAAAGCCTGGTGTGTTTACAGAACCTGTTCTTTGGCTGGATTCTTGCCTTCAGTTTTAGTTCTTGTCTCAGTTTCTTAGCCTCTTCTATTAAAACTGTCTGACAGCTAAAGTTTCAGGAGAAAATGAACTCCAATGCTAGGCTCTCCCCCATGTATCTTTCTTATCTTGAATCTTGATTCCACTATTCTTCACTATTTTTAAACACAAATGATTTCAAAGACACCTAAAAAATATTTTACCATATTTTCTAGTGTTTTTTTTTTCAACTGGAAGATTGTTCCACGTATCATTCATCATTATTGAAATTCATCTGTGAGGTTGTTGTTGTTGTTCAGTTGCCCAGTTATGTCCAGCTCTTTGCAATGCCACAGACTGGAGCATACCAGGCTTCCCTGTCCCTCACCAGGCTTCTCTGCCCCTCACCATCTCCCAGAGTTTGCCCAAGTTCATGTTCATTGCATCAGTAATCTGTCCAGCCATTTCATCCTCTGATGCCCTCTTCTCCTTCTGCCTTCAATCTTGTCTAGCATCAGGGATTTTCCCAATGAGTCACATTAGATGACCAAAATACTGGAGTTTCAGCTTCAGCATCAGTCCTTCCAGTAAATATTCAGGGTTTATATCCCTTATGATTGACTGGTTTGATCTCCTTGCTGTCTTTCATGAGTCTTCCTCAGCACCACATTTTGAAGGCATTGATTCTTTGGCATTCTGCCTTCTTTACAGTCCAGCTCTCACAACTCTAGTGACCACTGGGAAGATCATAGCCTTGTCTATTTGGACTTTGTTGACAGGCTAATGTCTCTTTTTCAACACACTGTCTAGGTTTGCCATTGCTTTCCTGCCAAGAAGCAATTATCTTCTGCTTTCATGGCTGCAGTCACTGTCCACAGTGATGTTGAAGCCCAAGAAGAGGAAATCTGTCACTACTTCCACCTTTTCCCCTTCTATTTGCCATGCAGTAATGGGGCCAGATGCCATGATGTTAGTTTTTTCAATAGTTAGTCTTAAGGCTCTTTCACTCTCCTTCAGTGTCATCAAGAGGTTCTTTAGTTCCTTTTCTCTTTCTATCCTTAGGGTGGTATCATCCACATATCTGAGGTTGTTGACATTTCTCCTGCCTACCTTGATTCCAGCTTGTAACTCATCCATCCTGGTATTTCTCATGATATGCTCCATGTGTAGGTTAAAAAAAACATGGTGACAGGAGATAACTGTCTGCTTTGAGGAGAAATACATAAAACTTAGATTTTTATTTTTATATGTAAGGTATAACACCTATTGAATAATTTAAAACAGTGTATTTTTGTTGAAAACTGTAATGTATTTTTTTGAATTGCATTTTTTTTCCCCAGAAATTTCAATTCCTTCAGTGTCTGCAAAAGTCCAGTGTTTTATCTGGTCTTCCTATTCCTTCATGGTTTTCTACCATTCACTTTTTTCTATCTTTCCTTCTTTATTTACTTTATACCCTCTGCTTATGTGTTTTCACATGCATTTGGGTTTCATATTTTTAAACTCTCTTTGTGTCCAAAATATCTGAAACACTATTGATTTTCCCAAAGTCAAATTCTTTTTATATTAATGCATATTATTCACCACCATCTTATTCAAATACCATTTTCTGTCCAAAAGACTATGATTCCCTTGAGTTTGGAATTAATTGGTCTGTAGTGCAAGAACAAGTCTAATTATTGTATCAGGATAGATCCCTATCAGAGAGCTTGCTCCCTTCTGGTTGTCTCACTCTGCTGAAAATTACCTGGCTGTAAATTAATGGGTTTTATGTTGCAGGAACACACAGATAGGGATGAGGCAACCTTTTGAGAATGTGATTAAACTAATTTTGACCAGAGGACAAATGTTTGAAATCTTTGAAACATAGGTTATCTTGAATTATTGTTAGCTACTCTTTGACTTTCTCAGGCATATGTAGTAGATTAGACCTATATAGGCATGATTAGAAGTTAAAAGGTAGAAGTTGAGTCAGAATACTTCGATTCTGAAAGATACTATTAAAATATCAGTGCATAATGTCTTTAAAAATCATATATACAGAGTGCTACTGCTGGTCATTGTAAATGAGTAGGTACATTTTTAGAGTCACTAAATCTTTAGTACTCATTATCATTCCATATTGCAAAAACTGAATAATTCTCTAATGTTTTTTCAAAATTAAAATTGAATGAGTTAATATTTTTATTAAATTACAATCCTTAATTTAACAGCATTAAAGTCAGTATAAGAGAACTGAGGTAAATGTTGCAATTTCAGTGTCAAAAATGCATGATTATTCTTCACTTTGGAAGCTCGTCCACTAGAGAATATATTATGCTCTGAATGTAACTAGACAGGTCATCCAATTCAGTGATTTCTAGCTGGTTAAAAATATCTTTGGGTAGATTTAACCTTTTTATGACTTATTCTTGATCTCTGTTTCATAGACATTATATAATTGCTTGTTTTTAAATGAAAATTATAATGAGAGGAATAAAATCCAAAAGTCATTTAAATGTCCAGTTCTATCAGTTTACATGTGGCTAAGTGAGAGAAATTAATAAAAGCTTAGAAAGTTTCATTCCTTTCAAGTAAAACTGCTGGTGGAGAATTGCCTTATTGTATACACCTAAATAGATTATGTCCTTTATTGGAAAATATCCAACTCATTGATTTTTGTGATCTTTCATTTAATTGCTTGTATTTTGTGTCAGATAGGATTTTAAAGAATATTATAACCATTTCCTTACAATAGTGAGCTGATCTGATTTAAAACAATTGAGAAAATAAACATCTCTGTTTAAATAGCTATGTATAAAGAAATAGCTAGATACCCTGTGAGTGACCCTTTGACACCTGTAAATCCTGCTTGTATTTTGTTTAGCATCTGTTTAGGCTCCTGGGAACTATGGGAGCCACTAGGATGCCTTCCAATGCAACAGGAGCATAAGCAACCCAGCTGTGTGCTCTTTGTGTCAGCTGGCTGCCCTCCAGAAATGTGTATGGTAAACAGAAAGTTATTTATGACTTTCCTAGAAGGGAAATTTTTGCTGAGAGAACACACATGAATAGGATCATTATTCCCATTTCTCAGAAATGGTCTGTGGAAGAGAGGCATGTGGACTTAATTCTTTGCTTTTAAAAACATAAGTTTAGGAAGGCTGTCATAGTGTTATGTTTTGTACATGAAGAGTATTACTGAAATGGTTACTTTAGTGACAGATGAAAACAGTAATAGGTTGACTTGGTAATGGGCAGAAATAATGAGACATTCCAAACCTCTCAGTGTGTGTATTCATGTCTACTAGTTTGAAATTTGTGTGTCTTTTTGCATGCACACGCATACACATACACACACACACACAAACACACACACACACCCCAACTCATATATCTCAGTGGCTTAGAACACTAAAACAAGTTATCTCACATACATGAAATGACCATTGTTCTTCAGCAAAGAGGCTCCACTAATCATCAGCACTTAGGAATATAGGTCAGTGAAGAAGCTCTTGTCATCATGTTCATATATCAGGGAAAGGGACCAAAGGAATAGCAGATCTTATGCTGGCATTTCAGGCTGGTACCCAGAAGTACCACATGTATCTTTTGCTCACATTTCATTGGTCAAGTAAATCACATGGCACACCCAAGTTCAAGAGGGCAGAGATGTGTCATCCTATCCTGTATTATTTCTATATCGTACATGTATTTAGTATAATGCTTTTCCAAGTGTTAAAAGTAACCTCAATTCCTTCTAGAAAAATTTGAAAATGTGAAATGAAGACAAAATAGGTAGCATACAGAGTTAGTTACCATTAATATTTTGACACATTTTCTTTTGTTTCCTCACACATATGAATATGTAGGTATATCATACATATATCCACCATATTATGTGGATTCTTTGTATTCCATAAATATTCTTTGTGAATATAATTATTTATAGCTAAATATTGTCCATTACCTAGATGTATAGTATTCAATTAACTAATCCCTTTTTTTAAAATTTAGGTGTTTTTAGTACTTATCAATAATAAATAATGGTCCATGGATATTTTATTATATACATCTTGGCATGTTTATCTGAATATTTTCCTAGAATACATTTTTAGAAATAGGCTTATTGATAAAAGTTTTTTGGTCATTTCTTAATAAATTTGATACATATCATCAAATTTCCTGCTAAAAATTACTTTATATAAATTTATATTTCTACTTGCTGTGTGTTAGAGTACCTCACCAATTTATCATTTAAAAGTATAGTTTACCAGTTTGTAAATGAGTAACACCTCGTTTGTTGTTATGTGTGTATTAAATAATTAGTGAGACTGACTATTTCTGCATGTTTACTGGCTACTTTATGGGTGATTTGTGTATCTATAGACTTTTTTCTTTTTTTCCTCTAAGAATTTAGTTTTTATGATTTATTTTAAAATATCATTCTGTACTTTATATTATTACTTTTAAATACCAACATTTTTCTTGAAGTCTTTCCTTTGACATTTTTTAATATTAGAAATTTAAAAAATTGTGTAATCATTAAAACTGTTTTTACTTCACAATTTCTTCCTCAGTATTATGCTTGGATAGAGCTTCTGTACTCCAAAATAATATATTTACTTACATGTTATTTCTGGTTCTTTCTTGATTTCTTTTTATTTAACATTGATCTTTAATCCATTTGAAATTAATTTGGGAGCAGGATAAGATGCAGTTTTCTGCCTTTTGTTCCCAAATAGTTAAACTAATTTTCACAATTTTATTCATTAATCTATATTGAATATTCTGGAGTCTAAGTCATAAAAAATGTAGACTTATCTCTCAAAAAAACCACCAGAGAGATCCCACCAAAGATCTACATTAAAAATTATTGTGTTACTGAGTAGAAGTTATTCATGCAGAACTTTATTGGCGTAGTTAAGAAACTATTCTTAAGTGATCTCATCGAGGTATTTTGTTGCTTATAGCAGATTAGAAACTGCACAAAGAGAGAGTAAAAAAGAGCAGAAAGTGCTGTAATTATTATAATTAGGAGACCAAAAAACTAAAGAGTGGACAAAGTTGTACTATTCAACTGTAGTATTCATAATTTTTACCAAGTCACTGAGGGAAAAATAAATAGTTTCATTATCTTTGCTCTTGTTTAGGAAGCTCATTTAAAAAAAGAGAAAAGCTTAAATCAACAGGCTTTTATGAAAGAACTGAAAAAATATGGTAAAATGAATAAGATTTTGGAGTCAAACAAACTTGTATTTTAATTTGAGATTCTTAACCTAAAGAATCTATGACATTGGAAAAGGGGTTAGATTATTTTAGACTGATTTTACTCATCATAAAATGAGGATGATAAACAATCTTTGTATGTCCTTGTTGTAATCAAAGTGATATACAATCTCATCATGTTCATCTTTATCCACCTCCTCCTAACCTCCAAGCCTGTCTCAAGATGATTTCTTGAAAAGTCCAAATACAAAAAACCTCGTATAGCAAAAGCATTCTTGAGAAAGAAGAATGGAACTGGAGGAATCAACCTACCTGACTTGAGGCTATACTACAAATCCACAGTCATTAAGACAGTATGGTACTGGCACAAAGACAGAAATATAGATCAATGGAACAGAATAGAAAGCCCAGAGATAAATCCACGCATCTATGGACACCTTATCTTTGACAAAGGAGGCAAGAATATACGATGGAGAAAAGACAACCTCTTTAACAAGTGGTGCTGGGAAAACTGGACAGCCACTTGTAAAAGAATGAAACTAGAACACTTTCTAACACCATACACAAAGATAAACTCAAAATGGATCAAAGATCTAAGCATAAGACCAGAAACTATAAAACTCCTAGAGGATAACATAGGCAAAACACTCTCTGCCATAACCCAAAGTGGGATACTCCATGACCCACCTCCCAGAATATTGGAAATAAAAGCATGAATAAACAAATGGGACCTAATTAAAATGAAAAGCTTCTGCACAACAAAGGAAACTATAAGCAAGGTGAAAAGACAGCCTTCAGAATGGGAGAAAATAATAGCCAATGAAGCAATGGACAAACAATCTCAAAAATATACAAGCAACTCCTGCAGCTCCATTCTAGAAAAATAAACGACCCAATCAAAAAGTGGGCCAAAGAACTTAACCGACACTTCTCCAAAGAAGACATAAAAATGGCTAACAAACACATGAAAAGATGTTCAACATTGCTCATTATCAGAGAAATGCAAATCAAAACCACAATGAGGTATCACTTTACACCAGTCAGAATGGCTGTAATCCAAAAATCTACAAGCAATAAATGCTGGAGAGGATGTGGAGAAAAGGGAACTCTCTTACACTGTTGGTGGGAATGCAAACTAGTACAGCCACTATGGAAAACAGTGTGGAGGTTCCTTAAAAAACTGAAAATCGTCCTGCCATATGACCCAGCAATCCCACTGCTGGGCATATACACCGAGGAAACCAGAATTGAAAGAGCCACATGTACCCCAGTGTTCATCGCTGCATTGTTTACAATAGCCAGGACATGGAAGCAACCTAGATGCCCATCAACTGACGAATGGATAAGAAAGCTGTGGTACATATACACAATGGAATATTACTCAGCATTAAAAAAAATTCATTTGAATCAGTTGTACTCAGATGGATGAAACTGGAGCCCATTATCCAGAGTGAAGTAAGCCAGAAGCAAAAACAACAATACAGTATATTAACACATATATATGGAATTTAGAAAGACAGTAACGAGAACCCAACATGCGAGACAGCAAAAGGAACGCAGATATATAGAATAGACTCGTGGAGTCTATGGATGAGGGTAAGGGTGGGATGATATGGGAGAATGGCATTGAAACACGTTAACTATCATATGTCTAATCAATCGCCAGCCCAGGAGTGATGCTTGGGGCTAGTGCATGGAGATTTCCCGGGGGGAGGGTGGAGGGGGAGAAGAGGGAGGGGGGTTCTGGAGGGGGAGCATATGTAAATCCATGGTGATATCATGGCATTGTATGGCAAAAACAATAATAATAAATAAAAAATAATAATAATTTAAAAAAAAAAAGGAAAGAAAATTCCACGTAGATATGGCATTCTCTTCAGAAATTTCAGGAGCTGTCTGTTTGTGGTGTATAGTTAAGCCAAATGGTTCTTTTAGGCTAGAAGAAAAGTTAAGTCTTAATTCATCAATAGATCTTAGTTAACAGAGTCCAGTTGGAGACAGAAGAATACTGGCATAGATACTGGAGTTATAGGACAAAGAAGAAATGACTGAGACCTTAGGGCCAGAAAGATAGAATCTGATTCTTGGTCCCACCACTGAGCAGTTAGCTGAATACTCCACTGACCAGCTCCTACCTGAGCTCTATTTTTGTCCATCTGTCAAAGAGATAATACCCAACATGCAGAGCTATTGTAAGAATTTGGCACAAATAAGTAGGTTAATCTAGAAATATACTTGAAGAATGTGGCAAACTGGAAGAGTTCTCAAGTGATAATTTACTGGTTATATGTTTTATTTTTGTTAGTCTTTTTACTTTACCCTAATTTGATGTGGATCAAAGTAAGAATGACTCAGGGATAGCTTTTAAATACATAAGAACTATTTGCTTGATATCATATACAGAAGTAACTTTAAAGAATTATTAGTTTTAGGAGTATTCCTAAAAAGGCCTAAATACTTGTGAAAACAGCATTTTGCAAGTATAATCTTCTCTACAATCTAAAGCCACACAATGCAAACACAGATGAAGGTCAACCAAGAACAAATACATAAGTAAAGTGGAAGGCTTTCCCTGACTTACTCTCATTTTTATGCTCGGGCTGTGAATGTCAATTAGCTCAATCAAGTCTTGCAGATAATGTCAGCTGTCAGTCATTCCTAGGTAGTGATGTGTGAAGTTTGTCAGCAGGCAATGGACTACCTGAGTGATGAATGAAATAATGAGGACACGGAAGCCTGAACAAAACTTCCCTTTTTCTGGTAAATTCCTCTCAACATAGGAGTTTAAGAGAAGGAAGAAAAAAATCACATTAAAATTTATTTTACAGCAGTATTCATTTAATGCCATGTCTACTTTAAAACATTCATCCTTTAACCTTGTAGTTTTTAAAATTAATACAAATGGCAAATAATTATGTGGTGTGTGTTAGTTGCTCAGTCATGTCCAACTCTTTGCTACCCCATGTACTATATATATATAGCCTGTAAGGCTCATCTGTTTATGGAATTCTCCAGGCAAGAGTACTGGAATGGGTGGCCATTTCCTTCTCCAAAGGATCTTCCCTACCCAGGGTTCAAACCTACCCCATCTCCAGCATTGCAGGCGATGCTTTACCACCTTAATTATGTGCCTGCAGTTGTAGGCACATAATTAAGCATCATAATTTTCATCTGTAGTAGTCAGTGTAAGCAACAGTAGCTGCTACAAGAGGTAAGACCCAAAACCCAAAGTGCTTTTTATAACTAAGGTTCATGCTAACTGTGGGTAGTGTTACAACTCTGCAGAGCTCTCTTCCATTCAGTGACTCGTGTATATTGGCATCCATCTGGTAACTGCATAATCTGGAAAATAGTCCTCCAAAGTTCTTGTGGGAGGTGAAGAGAAACGATGAGCTATGTTGGGATGTTTAAAGGCTATGACTAGAAAAAACTTACATTATTTCTACTCACATCCTGTGTTTCAGAACCCTGTAACTTTAACTCAGTTAAACTGTAAGGGAGGTAGGGAAATGTGAAAGAACTCTTAATAGTCTCTGCTGAATTAACCAGACTTATTTTATTTTAACAGTCGTTTAAAATCTAAGGTTTTAACTGTATCATATCCAGTTGAGGTAGGTTTGAAAATACTAATCACAAGTTTCCTTCCAGTGAATAAGCGCCTTTTAATTTCATGGCTGCAATCACCATCTGCATTGATTTTGGAGCACAAAAAAATAAAGCCTGACACTGTATCCACTGTTTCCCCATCTATTTCCCATGAAATGATGGGACCAAAGGCCATGATCTTAGTTTTCTGAATGTTGAGCTTTAAGCCAGCTTCTTCACTCTCCTCTTTCACTCTCAGCAAGAGGCTTTTTAGTTCCTCTTCACTTTCTGCTATAAGGGTGGTGTCATCTGCATATCTGAGATTATTGATATTTCTCCTGGCAATATTGATTCCAGCTTGTGCTTCCTCCAGCCCAGCATTTCTCATGCTATACTCTGCATATAAGTTAAATAAGCTAGGTGACAATATACAGCCTTGACATACTCCTTTTCCTATTTGGAACCAGTCTGTTGTTCCATGTCCAGTTCTAACTGTTGATTCCTGACCTGCATACAGGTTTCTCAAGAGACAGAACTTTCACAGCTTCATCTTTCAGGATTTGAAATAGCTCAAGTGGAATTCCATCACCTCCAATAACTTTGTTTGTAGTGGTGCTTTCTAAGGCTCACTTGACTTCACATTTTAGGATGTCTGACTGTAGGTGAGTGATCATACCATCATGATTATCTGGGTCCTGAAGATCTTTTTTGTACAGTTCTTCTCCAAAATCACTGCAGATGATGATTGCAGCCATGGAATTAAAATACACTTATTCCTTGGAAGGAAAATTATGACCAACCTAAATAGCATATTTAAAAGCAGAGATGTTACTTTGCCAACAAAGGTCCATCTAGTCAAGGTTATGGTTTTTCCAGTAGTCATGGATGGATGTGAGAGTTGGACTATAAAGAAAGCTGAGCGCTGAAGAATTGATGCTTTTGTTGTTGGAGAAGACTCTTGAGAGTCCCTTGGACTGTAAGGAGATCCAACCAGCCCATCCTAAAGGCGATCAGTCCTGGGTGTTCATTGGAAGGACTTATGTTGAAGCTGAAACTCCAATACTTTGGCCACCTTATGTGAAGAGCTGACTCATTGGAAAAGACCCTAATGCTGGGAAGGATTGGGGGCAAGAGGAGGAGGGGGCAACAGAGGATGATATGGCTGGATGTCATCACTGACTCTATGTTGGGTAGACTCAGGGAGCTGGTGATGGACAGGGAGGCATGGGGTGCTGCTGTTCATGGGGTCACAAAGAATCGGACACAACTGAGTGACTGAACTGAACTGAGTCACAAGTTTGAGGGCATTTAATATGTGTAGACTAGATTCTTTATATACATTATTTTATTTGAAAACTTAACAAAATACTATTCATGTCATAAAATATTCAAACAGTAAAGAAAGGTATAATATTAAAAACAATTCTCTTCAGTTTACTCTGTTATTATTGTTATTATTGCTGTTTTTATTGTTCTTTGTGACCATGTGGACTGTAGCATGCCAGCCTTCCCTCTCCTTTACCATCTCTGGAGTTTGCTCAAACTCATGTCCACTGAGTCGTTGATGCCAACCAACCATTGCATCCTCTGTCATCCCCTTCTCCTCCTGCCCCCAATCTTTCCCAGCATCAAGGTCTTTTCTAATTTACTGCATCCATTAATGATAACTATTTTTTTTTCTTATTTTGGCTTAAAACCACACTTATTTATTAAGTCACAGTTATGGAAAGCAGAAGTCTGAAATCAAGGTTTCAGGGCTGGTTTTCTTCTGGAGGCCTTAGGGGAGAATCCTTTCCTAGACTTTTCTAGCTGCAAACAGAGGCTACTTAGATTCAGTGGAACATGGTCCCTTCCTTCAACTTCAAAGGACATCACTGTAGACTCTGTTTCCATCATGACATCCCATTTGCTGATCCTGAGCCTCCTGCCTACTTCTTCTATTTTTAATTTTTTTCATTGTTTTATTGTTTTTTTAATATAATTTTTTCCTTTTCTAAATTTAAGTATAGTATATACAAGTGTTTCAGGTATACAGAAAAACTGATTCAGATATGTTCTTTTTCAAATTTTTACCCACTATAGGTTATTACAAGATATTGAATATAGTTCCCTGTGCTATATAGTAGGTCTCTGTTGTTTATCTGTTTTATACTAGAAGTGTAAATCTGTTTATCCCAAAATCCCAATTTATTCCTCTCTCTGCTTTACCCCTTGGTAATTTTAAGTTTCTTTTCTGTGTCTATGAGTTTATTTCTGTTTGTAAATAAGTTCATTTGTATTATTTTTTTAAGATTCCATGTATAAGTGTTATCATCTGATATTTGTTTCCCTTCTCATTTACTTTACTAAGTATGATAATCTCTAGATTTATCCTTATTGCTACAAATGGTATTATTTCATTCTTTGTTATGGCTGAGTAATATTCCATTGCATGTATGTATGTACAATATTTTCTTTATACATTTGGCCATTGATGGACATTTAGGTTTCTTTATGTCTTAGCAAGGAAATGTCTGCCTACTTCAGTGTTCTTGCCTGGGAAATCCTATGGACAGAGAAGCCTAGTGGGCTACAGTTCATGGTGTCTCAAAGAGACAAACAATTTAGTGAGTGAACAACAGCAACAACAACAACCACAATCATATCTTAGCTTCCACATCTTATAAATAGTGCTACTGTGAACATCCACAGCTACCTCCCCTTTTAAAAAATTTTTATTTTTTATTGAAATCTAATTCATTTGCAATATTATATTGGTTTCAGGTACACAGAAGTGATTAAATATTTTTATATATTATACTCCATTTAAAGTTATTAAAAATATTGGCTACATTCCCTATACTGTACAATACATCTTTATAGCTTATTTATTTTATACTGTTGTTTGTGTCTCTTAATCTTCAATCCTCGTTTCTCCCTTCTACCTTTTCCTCTCCCCACTGGTAACCACTAATTTGTTCTGTATATGTGAATCTGTTTCTGTTTTACCATATTCATATTTTATTTTTTAGATTCCACATATAAATGAGAATAGAGTATATTTCTTTACCTGTCTGACTTATTTCACTAAGCATAATGATATGTCATTCATTTTTATGGAAATAGTTCATTCTTCTTTATGTCCAAGCAATATTCCACTGTTAATCACTAAGTTGTGTCTGATTGACTCTTAATGATCCTATGGACTGTTGTCCCCCAGGTTCTTCAGTCCATAGACCTCTCCAGGTAAGAATACTGGGAGTAGGATTGCATTCACTTCTCCAGAGGATCTTCCCAAAACAGGGATTGAACCCAGGTCTCTTGCATTGCAGACAGATTCTTTACCATCTGAGCCACCAGGGAAGCCTACCACATATTCTTTATTCATTCATCTGTTGCTGGACAATTAAGTTGTTTTCATATCTTGGCTATTGTAAATAACACTATTATAAGGGAGTGCATCTTTTTGTTAATATTTTTGTTTTCATCAAGTATATACCCCATAGTAGAAATTCTGGATCATATGGTCTTTCTATTTTCAGTTTTTCAAGGAACCTTCCCCAAAATGTTTTCCATAGTGACTATGGCACTTTAGATCCCACCAAGCATGCTGGAGCAGTTGTTGGAAACTGACCACTGGGCAGTTACAGTCTGCTTCCTTTGCCTTATCTGGGCACTGAGCAAGCATGTATGCACTCTTCACAAGCAGAGTCTAACTTTCTTACAGCTCCATTGTCAGTCCCACTGGTTTTCAAACCAGCTAAGTGTATCTTGGTGCCATATACCCAATATGGGCATTCAACTGCCCACCCCCAGGAAGGGCTGTCCAGCCCATGTCGTCCCACTCCTCTTCTGTGTCCCCACCTAGGGGCTCAGTGCCAGTCCAGTTGCTTCTCTTCCCTTCCTGCCTGCCTACTTGTGGGTCTTCTTCCAGTCTCTGTTTTCAGTGAGAATTGTTCCATGTGGTTGAATTTTGGATCTGTTCATGGGGGTTTGTGACCTTCACATTTTCCTGCTCTTCTATCTTGATCTCCTCCTCGTGACCACCATTAAGATTCTTGTTCTCTCTCTCTCTAAGAAATGTGTCACAATACATTAGCCCTTACCTGTGTAGATCCTTTGTTTATTTTATAAAAATTGAATGATTTTAATATGCCATTCTATACATTTTAAAGTTAGTAATATAGAGTTAATTTTGCAGCAGTACATGTAAATTTAGAGTGATATTTAAAGTGTTTGACAAGTCAACATTAGAGCATGAGCACTGACCAATCAGAATAGTTGCTGGATGTAGGACGGGAGAATGGTCCTGGAGCCCTAGGTGTGGCAAAAATCACTGTAATTAGGACATTGTAATGAATAAATTGGGTCAGGGGATGTACCCAAAGGAGATAGAGTGTGGGTGTAAGAGGAATATGGAGTATATGCTTTGGGTATCGGGTGTTTTCCAAGTAGTACAAATATCTTTCAGTATTTTAACAACAGGGCCCTAGGGTTATAACAGTAATGGATGTACTTCAGTGTATATAAAGATGGTATAGCAGAATAGTCCCATAATTTTTACAATAAATCAAGGTATTGATGCACAATTAAGTTGTCCTTAATATCTAAAATTGTAAGAAATGCAGCATATTAGAAAATAAAAGCAAACCACAAAAATAAAAAAAAAACAAATGAAAAAAGAAAGCTTGTGTATATAATTTGGTGAAATATTGAGAGATTATCCATAAGACAAATTCCTAACTATGGAATTGCCAAGTCAGTTTTTCCTTTGATTGATATTGCTTTGAAAATGTCAAGTCAGTTTATAGTTATCCCAAGTGAAGAAATGTTTTCTGTATCTTATCCAACAGTTTGCATTATTACATAAATGACCCAATCAAGAAGTGGGCCAAAGAACTAAACAGACATTTCTCCAAAGAAGACATACAGATGGCTAACAAACACATGAAAAAATGCTCAACATAACTCATTATCAAAGAAATGCAAATCAAAAGCACAATGAGGTACCATTTCACACCAGTCAGAATGGCTGCCATCCAAAAGTCTACAAGCAATAAATGCTGGAGAGGATGTTGAGAAAAGGGAACCCTATTACACTGTTGGTGGGAATTTAAACTAGTACAGCCACTATGCAGAACAGTATGTAGATTCCTTAAAAAACTGGAAATAGAAGTGCCATATGACCCAGCAATCCCACTGCTGGGCATACACATTGAGGATACCAGAATTGAAAGAGACACGTGTACCCCAATGTTCATCACAGCACTGTTTACAATAGCTAGGATATGGAAGCAACCTAGATGTCAATCAGCAGACGAATGGATAAGGAAGCTGTGGTAAATATACACAATGGAATATTACTCATCCATTAAAAAGAATACATTCAAATCAGTTCTAATGAGGTGGATGAAACTGGAGGCTATTGTACAGAGTGAAATAAGCCAGAAGGAAAAACAGCAATACAGCATACTAATGCATATATATGGAATTTAGAAAGATTGTAACAATAATCCAATATATGAGACAGTATAAGAAACACAGATATATAGAACAGTCTTTTGGACTCTTTAGGAGAGGGCAAGGGTGGGATATTATGGGAGAATGGCATTGAAGCATGTAAATTATCATATGTGAAATGAATCGCCAGCCCAGGTTCAATGCATGATACAGGTGCTCGGGGCTGGTACACCGGGATGACCCAGAGGGATGGAACCGGGAGGGAGGTGGGAGGGGGATTCTGGAAGGGGAACACATGTACACCCATGGTTGATTCATGTCACTGTATGGCAAAACCAACACAATATTGTAAAGTAAAAAGTCTTTATTGAATTTGTTACAATAAAAAAAAGAAAAAAAAACTTATATCTTTATCCAATTTGGTAATTGAAGGATTAAAGAAATATTCCATTCTTGCTTAGTCATCATTTTGTAATAGCTGAAAACTTGTTAGATTTGAAGCCCATTTAGGCAAATGGGCTCAGACTACATTCAGAAAACTAAGATCATGGTATCTGGTCCCATCACTTTATGGCAGATAGATGGGGAAACAGTGGAAACAGTGGCTGACTTTATTTTTCTGGGCTCCAAAATCACCACAGATGGTGAATGCACCCATGAAATTAAAAGATGCTTACTCCTTGGAAGGAAAGTTATGATCAACTTAGACAGTATATTAAAGAGCAGAGACATTACTTTGCCAAGAAAGGTCCATCTAGTCAAGGCTATAGTTTTTCCAGTGGTCATGTATGGATGTGAGAGTTGGACTATAAAGAAAGCTGAGCACTGAAGAATTGATGCTTTTGAATTGTGTTGTTAGAGAAGACTCTTGAGAGTCCCTTGGACTTCAAGGAGATCCAACCAGTCCACCCTACAGAATATCATTCCTGGGTGTTCATTGGAAGGACTGATGTTGGATCTGAAACTCCAATATTTTGGCCACCTTATGTGAAGAGCTGACTTATTTGAAAAGACCCTGATGCTGGAAAAGATTGAGGGCAGGAGGAGAAGGGGACAACAGAGAATGAGATGGTTGGATGGAGTCATCAACTTGATGGCCATGAGTTTGGGTGGACTCTGGGAGTTGGCCTGGCATGCTGCGGTTCATAGGGTCCAAAGAGTTGGACACGATTGAGTGACTGAACTGAACTGAACTGAACTGAGACTTAGACCATTATATCTCCTACTGTGGGCAAGAATACCTTAGAAGAAATACAGTAGCCATCAGGTCATCAGAAAAGTCCAATATACAGTACTTGGATGCAATCTCAAAAAAGACACAATGATCTGTGTTCATTTCCAAGGCTAGCCATTCAATATCATGGTAATCCAAGTCTGTGCTGTGTCCAGTATTGCTGAAGAAGCTGAAGTTGAAAGGGTCAGTGAAGACCTACAAGACCTTCTAGAACTAACACCCAAAAAAGATGTGGTTTTCATTATAGGGGACGGGAATGTAAAAGTAGGGAGTCAAGAAATACTTGGAGTAATGGGCAAATTTGGCCTTGGAGTACAGAATGAAGCAGGGCAAAGGCTAATACGGTTTTGCCAAGAGAACATACTAGTCGTTGCAAACACCCTCTTCCAACAACACAAGAGAAAACTCTACATGTGGACATCACAGGATGGTCAGTACCAAAATCAGATTTATTATATTCTTTGCAGTCAAAGATGGAGAAGCTCTATATAGTCAGCAAACACAAGACTGGAAGCTCACTGTGGCTCAAATCATGAAATCCTTATGGCAAAATTCATACTTAAATTGAAGAAAGTAGGGAAAACAACTAACCATTCAGATATGACCTAAATCAAATTCCTTATGATTATACAGTGGAAGTTAGAAATAGATTCAAGGTATTAGATCTGATAGAGTGCCTGAAGAAGTATGGATGGAGATTCGTGACCTTGTACAGGAGGCAGTGATCAAGATAATCCCCATGAAAAAGAAATGCAAAAAGGCAAAAAGGTTGTCTGAGGAGGCCTTACAAATAGCTATGAAAAGAAGAGAAGCTAAAGGCAAATGAGAAAAGGAAAGATATACCCATTTGAATGCAGAGTTCCAAAAAATAGCAAGGAGAGATAAGAAAGCCTTTCTCTGTGATCAGTGAGAAGAAATAGAGGAAAACAATAGAATGGAAAAGACTAGAGGCCTCTTCAAGAAAATTAGAGATACCAAGAGAAATTTTCATGCAAAGATGGGTACAATAAAGGACAGAAATGTTATGGACCTAACAGAAGCAGAAGATATTAAGAAGAGGTGGCAAGAATACACAGAAGAACTATACCAAAAAGATCTTCACAACCCAGATAATCATGATGGTGTGATCACTCACCTAGATCCAGACATCCTGGAATGTGAAGTCAAGTAGGCCTTAAGAAGCATCACTATGAACAAAGCTAGTGGAGGTGATGGAATTCCAGGTGAATTATTTCAAATCATAAAAGATGCTGCTGTGAAAGTGCTACAGTCAATATGCTGGCAAATTTGAAAAACTCAGCAGTAGCCACAGGACTGAAAAAGTTCAGATGCCAAAGAATGCTCAAACTACCACACAATTGTACTCATCTCACATGCTCACAAAGTAATTCTCAAAATTCTCCAAGCCAGGCTTCAGTTGTATGTGAATCCTTAACTTTCAAATGCTGAAGCTGGATTTAGAAATGGCAGAGGAACCAGAGATCAAATTGCCAACATTCATTGGATCATCAGAAAAGCTAGAGCATTTCAGAAAAACATCTATTTCTGCTTTATTGACTATGCCAAAGCCTTTGACTGTGTGGATTACAATAAACTGGAAAATTCTTCAAATGATGGGAATACCAGACCGCCTGACCTGCCTCCTGATAAATCTCTATGCAGGTCAAGAAGCAAGAGTTAGAACTGGACATGGAACAACAGACTGGTTCCAAATTGGGGAAGGAGTATGTCAAGGCTGTATATTGTCACACTGCTTATTTAGCTTATATGCAGAGTACATCATGAAAAATGCTGGATTGGATGAAGCACAAGCTTGAATTAAGACAGGCAGTAGAAACATCAATAACCTCAGATATGCAGATGACACTACCCTTATGATAGAAAGTGAAAAACTAAAAAGCCTCTTGATGAAAGTGAAAGAGGAGAGTGAAAAAGTTGGCTTAAAGCTCAGCATTCAGTAAACTAAGACCATGGCATCTGGTTCCATCACTTCATGGCAAATAGAGAGAGAAGCAGTGGAAACAGTGACAGTCTTTATTTAGGGGGTTGTGCTCCAGAATCACTGTAGATGGTGACTATGGCCATGAAATTAAAAGATGCTTGCTGCTTGGAAGAAAAGTTAACCAACCTAGACAGCATGTTAAAAAGCAGAGACATTACTTTGCCAGCCAAGGTCCATCTGGTAAAGGCTATTGTTTTTCCAGTAGTCATGTATGGATGTGAGAGTTAGACTATAAAGGAAGCTGAGCACTAAATAATTGATGCTTTTGAACAGTGGTTTTGGAAGGATACTCTTGAGAGTCCCTTGGCCAGCAAGGAGATCCAACCAGTCCATCCTAAAGGAAATCAGTCCTGAATATTCAATGGAAGGACTGATGCTGAAGCTGAAACTCCAGTACTTTGGCCATCTGGTACGAAGAGATGACGCATATGAAAAGACCCTGATGCTGGCAAAGTTTGAAGGTTGGAGGAAAGGGAACAACAGAGGTTAAGATAGTTGGATGGCATCACTGACTCAATGGATGTGAGTTTGATCAAGATCTGGGAGTTGGTGATGGACAGGGAGGCCTGGAGTGCTGTAGTCCATGGGATTGCAAAGAGACACACAAAACTGATCGACTGAAATGAACTGAGACGGCTTGCTTGTATGTGGATTAATTACTATGAGTTTGTCTTCTCAAATGTAAAATGAATATATTATAAATATCAAAACAGTTTTTTCTGGTTTGTTATTCCAGATTAATTTAGAATAATTTTCTAAGGCTCCTCAAAAGTCACAGTGAAGTTTTTATTTGAATTGTATTAAATATTTAAATCAAACTTCTCAAGAACTTTGTTAATAGGCTTCCTGAGTCCTTCGGCTATCTATATTAAATCAATCCCTATCTTGTATCTCTGAATAAAGTATGTTTTTCTTGAGATTTGCTTAATTTCTTACTAGTATTCTATGAGGTATTGTGTATTTCATTGTTGCTAGATTTAATGAATGGTTTTCTTTTATATCTTCTGTTCATTAATTGCATATATGAACATTACTACTTTTATAGTTGTAGTACACTTATAGTAATATGATCTCTTTATAGTTCCCCTTTACCATTTAGCTTTATATGCATTTCCTATCTATCTCTAATGTCTATCAAAGTAAATTACAATATATGAAATATGATAACTTTATCTACTTCATTCCTATAGTTTTATTGCATATTTCTTCACCTTAATATCTTCTACATATTTCTACTCTAGCTGTTCTTTTCATTTATACTATTCCTTCTTGAGACTGAGTCCTTGCAAGGGAGGGAGTGTATTCTACTTATATTTGTGGTCTGGTAAAATTAAACTAATGCCTGAGATGAAATAAACACTCAAATTTTTTAAGTGAATGCCTGAGTGAATAATTTTGAGCTTCAGATTCTAGATTGTTGTAGGTTATTCTCATGAACGTTAGCTCTATGGAAAGCAATAAACAAGACAGAGAAGCAGACAGGAGTTAAATGGCATAGATACAGAGCCTCGGTACCCAAGAGACTCCCGTGGAAGGAGACCAAATAGATAATTGACTTCCCAATCAGGATAGATACAGGGGATTCCTAACTGATACATCATTGAAATGGAGAGAAAGTTACCCATCTGATCTTCCATCCTGTGAATATAAGCAGTAAGGCTGTATTAATCCCAACTGGCTGGCCAGTGAAGCAAGAACTCCATTTATTATTGATCCTGTGACAAAGAGAGATAGCCAGCAGTTAACCAGATATGAGATTGAATTCTGACAGGTTGGGTCATAGTAAAGTATTCTGTAATCAGTATACCATAATAAATTAAACCTGGGATTTGATTAAGAGAAAGTATTTTATAATAAATAAGTAAAGTATGAAATAACTCAATTAATTTACTCACCAGTTGAGATTAACGTGACACTAATTACAGCAATAATAAAAATAAACACAGAAATAGCTAATGTTTATTAAGGATTTATTAGATACCAAGCATGTGATTGGTGCTCTACAAGATTATCTCACTTAATCCTCATAACAGTCAGTGAATTCAGTATAATTTTGGTTGTATTTTACAGGTGGGAAAATGCAGTTTAGAAAGCTTGGTAAGTAGCTTAACTAAATTCACATACTAGTATGTGGTGAAACTGAATTGTGAGGAAAAGTCACAATTATCAATCACTACTTTTTTTCACATGTAGAGCTTTAACATAAAATAAATACCAATGTCAGAGCCTTACTTTCAGGCATTATTACTTAATTGGTCTGGTGCTATTCGTGATATTGGTATTTTGAAAAAAGCTACATGGTGATTTCAACATGTACTGAGTTGAGAACCACTGACCTATCAAGGCCCATTACTGAGACTTTAGCTTTGCCCTCCAGTTGTACCTTGTCGATACAAAGGAAGGGTAATAGTCATATAATTTCAAATAGTTTTAAGATTTATTTTCATTCCTCTACCCTCTATGCATTGTCCTTATTTATGTATCCTGTGTTTACCTTTCTGATCCTGCCTGCTAATTGATTGTCTCCTGCCTGCTATTGTCTCCTGGAATGTTTCAGTATACACCCTGGGTTATAAAATATCTTATGTTTTGCCTCTGCAAGTACATCTATATTGAGATAGGATTACTATTATTATGCCTTCACTGCTCTTGTAAATCTTTCCCTATATTCTTCTCAGCTTTATCAAACAGGTTGTAGTTGATTAGGTTTCTTAAATGCCTCATTGTATTAGTTTTACTAATGATTGGTTTAACAATGCTTATACAGATTGCTGTAAATAATAAGTTTCTGGTTCTAGATATTTCCATGTAGCCAAAAAATTATACTAAGACCGAATTCCCACCACCTTGCTATATTTTCCAATGTAATAATTTACCCTTCCTCCATTTCCAGCCCAGGCAATATTATTAAAATGAAGTGCCATCACAACAATAGGAAAATGGGTAGAAGGCATATACACCCACTTGAGAAAAAATGAAGTACAAAAAGAAATACAAAAATAGTCAATCTAATCAACTGGTGAAACACCAATGAGATAGTTTTATATATGAATTAGCAACATTTTTTTCAGATTTTCTATGTATAATTTGTATATTTATTATTTCACTGTTCATGATGTCATCATGATTGAATACATTCTCTACAAGGGAGGCAATTTTGTCTGTTTTGGTCGGTGATATATTGTAAGATCTGAAGCCAATGCCTGTCCTTACATAGACAATAATAAATATTTCCCAAAGAAATAAATACTTGTGTGAGTGGGTCCATAACAAAGATGTGTGGTGTATTGTATATATTATTATATAATTGTCAGGAGTGTGAATTCATGTAATAATTCTAAAGAGAAGTCTGTGAAGGGGTATCATGTTTTTAAAAAAATATATATTTTCTTTGAATGATTATTTACTTACGCTTCTAAACTGTGCTTTAAGAATGCAATCAGTAAAGTGGAGATTTATAGATAGAAAACCATATTCATAGCATTGATAATCATATGGGAAACAAATATAGCTTATTTTAAGTAAAATGTGGTATTTGCATTCTTTCAAAATAGACTCCTGTGAAAATGCAGTAATACAATATTAAATGAAAGATGGAGGGTAGATAGTAGATCATGGTTCCAATTTTGTAAAAACTGAGATACAGAGATAGACAAGTTGGTAAACCAAAGTGAAAACAGTAATTATTATCACTCAGACAATTTCTCAGAGCTACCAGGGAATCTAATAGTAGTAAATCTGGTAGTAAAAAATGTTTAATTTTTTTCTTTGTAACATTATAAAATGCATAAAATTTCTAAAAGAATGTGTTAATATATTGCTTTTGTGATCAGAAAGATACTTAATTTATTAAAGTTGTCTTTATCATTTTCCAAACTCTGAGGATATATTAAATAATCTGTTACAGTGTAACCTTCACAGGGCCTTTTTATCTGCTTTGTTCATTAGTGGATTCCCCATACCTAGAATAATGTTTGGGATAAAGTAGTACTCCAAAATACCTTTTGAATAAATGAATGAATGTGCAAACAACTAATGTGTCTCCCTCTTTTAAAGGCAATTTTTAAGTATTAAGGACTAATCAGTCCCTTTTTCTGTAGAGCTGAACATCTGGTGGCTCAGTTGGTAAAAAGTCTTCCTGCAGTGCAGGAGACCCAGGTTCAGTTCCTGGTTTGGGAAGATCCCTTGGAGAAGGAAATGGCAACTCACTCCAGTATTCTTTCCTGGAGAATTCCATGGACAGAGGAGCCTGTAGGCTATGGTCCATGGGGTCACAAAGACTTGGACATGACTGGATGACTAACATTTCACTTTCAAGTGCTATTCATGGGATGTCCCCTTCCCACTGAGGAGAGACTGCTTTCTCAGGGGCTGAAAATTATCTTTTTCAAAATTATCTTATCATTTTGGAGGGAAGTGACCAATACATGGCAGATGTGGATTCTAATGTATGTGAAATTTAAAATGATTACAACAGAAATCTTTTATCTTTAGTAAGTAACTTTAAATTATCCCAGTGTCCTCAGATGTTAAGAAAGCCATCATTGTTAGTGAATGTTGTTATTTTGTTATCAAATGAAAATATTTTCAGTTCCCCATCTATAGAGAACAAAAGGAATACAGAAACAATACTGTTGGGTATGGAAACTTACTGAAAAAGGACAATAGACCAATAATATATAAGAAATGCTATATTGTGTTTCATTGTAATTCAGTAAAAGGATGTTTGCAAATAATTTTTACCATGTAGCATGCAGTTTAGATTTATGCAATTAGATATATGCCTTATTTAAAATTTTATATTTATTGCATATTTTCTCAAAACTAAAATCATGAATGATGGATTTAATAGTAACATTTGTTTTTTCATAAAATATTAAATAGGACTGTATCAATATATACAATGAGTTGTCTATTTTACACAGAGTTCTTGCTTTACTTTTTCTCTAGGATTCAGAATTTCCTACGCATATGCAACCAAATCCAAACCTGGGTTTAGGCAAAGAGAATCTTTGTCCAGCAAAATTTGACTACAACCTGAATAACATATTCAGACTTCATGAACTTCCAGTGAGCTGGTAGGATTTTTGATGTTTTATTAATACCTTTGAGGTTTTATTGTCATGTCTACATTTTGATGCTCTTATAGCTGTTTATGACTAAAGTGGTTTGCTCTTAGCCTGTATCTGAAATTACTGCTTGTAACACTGGAAGAATCTGCTTTAAGCTGCTGCAAAAACCTCAATACTAATTGGTTTAGGCACTTGGTGGCAGTAGAGCCTAAGTGCCCGACTGTGCATATTTAATGCAGAGGTTGCAGCTCTGGGTTACAATGAAGCACACATTGTTTTTAGAGACGTTTGTAGGATTTATTTTAAAAATAGGATCTCAGCAACTATGCATTTCATTTGATTATTTTACTTAAAATTTTACCAGTGTACCTTTTTTTCCTTATTAACACATTGTTTTGTTTTCTTTTGAGGCTCATAGTTTTGCAAACCATAATCACATCAGCATGAAAGTGAAGCTTATTATTTGGTATTTATTGAAATGTACTATTTTATGAATCTGCATATTTATAGCAAATGCTTAAAATCTTATAAAATTTATACTGCTCTTATTCAGAGTGTTTGAGGAAAATATTTCTGTGAAGAATCAGTAAATATACAGTCTATCATAGATTTCTATGGTAGATTAATTTCTTACTAAGTGGTAAGCTTTTGTAAATAATCATAGATATATCATTTTGATTACAGTTTAGGTAAGTAATATTGTTTTATTGCATTTGTTCATATAATCCCAAGTTTATTATTGACCTTTAAGAACTATAAGATTTGTTCAAAAATACTTGATAAACATGTTCATCATAATAACTCCTGTTATGTTTGAAAGAAAATGAAAAGTGAAAGTGTTAGTCACTCAGTTGTGTCCGACTCTTTGTGGCCCCATGGACTGTAACCCACCAGGCTCCTCTGTCCATGGGATTCTCCAGGCAAGAATAGTGGAGTGGGTTGCCATTTTCTTCTCCGGGAATCTCCGCGACTCAGGGATGGAACCTGGGTCTCCACATTGCAGTCAGACTCTTTACCAAATGAGCCACCAGGGAAGCCCCTGTTATGTTTAATGAGGACGAATGTCTCAGAAGAGAATATTAACCAACTCTAATAACTTACACTTACCTGTGATGAGGTTTTCATTTGCTCTGGATGACCTTATGTGGAATTTACTTTCTAAGACCCATTTGTTTGATTATTTGCATGTACCAAGAATACATGGTACCCTGCTTATGAGCACAGTGGATATGATCTTATCTGCCATGATCAAAACCTGTAGGTTAATGAATTGAAAAAGTTTGTTAGTAAAATGAACTATAATAATGATACATTCATTCCTTAAGTAGTCTATTTCAACTTAAAACAGTTCATCTGCACTCACATCCCAGTCTTTTGATGTAAGGTCATGACTTTTCTTTGATTAAGTGACTGTTGATTGAAATTCTACATCATATTTGTTTCCAATAATGCATCACTAACAAGTTCAATTTTGTAATTTCTGTAATCTAAAACAAGAGCTTGAGACACTCAGATTATCTCCTCACTTTTCCACAGCACTATTTTAATTTCCATTGATAGCAATTCTGCTTATCATACTCATCTTTCATACAACAGGCTTTTGAAGAGTTAGTAACAAACTCCTTTGATGCTTTGTGATCCTGGACGCAGCTGGTAGGAGCAGCCTGTGCTAGTCTGCTGGTGCGCAGTCTGGGATCTCTGAACAGTCTAGGTACTGTAAGCACAGCCTACAGTGACTAATGATTATGTGAAGGTTAAGAAAGAAGCTTTTACTAAATGAAAACGAGGAAAAGAAAACATGGGAAACATTTGACTCTTAGTCAAAGACAAAATCTAGATTTCAGCTGAATTTATTTGCAGCCTTTGAAAAGACAGCTGCCCTGATAACTGTTACTGCAACCGAGGGAATAATTTTTCTGTCATAATCTTCACTAGTTAGCCCATTAGGAGAAAAGATTCTAGCATTATGAGTTAGACAGTAAGAAAAAAAAGATCAATTGTGAGTAGAAAATGATAATCACTAATTTTCCGGAGTAACATACCTCAAAGGAAAATTAAGCTGTGACTTTGGGGCAACTCATTTCCCTGGGAACCCCCCTCTTTCTTTTTTTCTTTGACTGTTTGTTCCTTTCTGATTTGTCTCACTTTCTGCTTTCTGATACAGCCATTTCTTTTTGGTCCCAGGTTTGTTTTTCTCTCTCCCACCTCATTTTCTTCTACTGCTTTCTCTGTACTCTTATTGTATACCACCAATCCTTAACTAGCCATAATAAAAAAACTCAACTGCCATAATAAAAAACTCAACTGTAAATTTCTAGTGTTGCTCAGATAATTTCATGTTCTCTGCTCTTAATTTTAAAACCAAATCACCACACTCCCTTCAGTCCTTATATACACACAGAAGTTTGGTACTTTATAGGTCTTTAATGTTGCTCAGTCCATTGGTCATGTCCAACTCTTTTGTGACCCCATGGACTGCAGCACTCCAGGCTTTCCTGTCCTTAACTATATCCCAGAGTTTGCTCAAACTCATGTCCATTGAGTCGATGATGCCATCCACTCATCTTATCCTCTGTTGCCCTTTTTTCATCCTGCCCACAGTCTTTTCCAATATTAGGTTCTTTTCCAGTGAGTCAGCTCCTTTGCATAAGGTGGCGAAAGTATTGGAGCTTCAGCTTTAGCATCCATCTTTCCAGTGAATATTTAGGGTTGATTTCCTTTAGGATGGACTGGTTGGATCTCCTTGCTGTCCAAGGGACTCTCAAGAGTCTTCTCTAACACCACAGTTTGAAGACATCGATTCTTCAGTGCTCAGCCTCCTTTATGGTCCAACTGTCACATCCATACATGACTACTGGAAAAACCATGGCTGTAACTATGTGGACCTTTGTTGGCAAAGTGATGTCTCTGCTTTTTAACACACCGTCTAGGTTTATAATAGCTTTTCTTCCAAGGAACAAGTGTCTTTTAATTTCATGGCTGCAGTCACCATCTGCAGTGATTTTGGAGTCCAGGAAAATAAAGTATGTCACTGCTTCCATTGTTTCCTCATCTATTTGCCATGAAGTGATGGGACTGGATTCCATGATCTCAGTTTTTTGAATGTTGAGGTCTTTAATAGGATAACGTTCATTGACTTAATTATATGTTTCTTTGGAGAATAAAGAAAAATTTGTTTTATAGGTAGCTGTGAATTTATTTTTATATTAAATTACCATGAATGTAAATAAAGTTCTTCCTCTATGGTGTATAGGTTTCTTAACTTCATTAAAATAACAATAATAGTAATGACAATGATAATGAATGAATAATAATAGCAATAAACCATTTTAGTAAGCATCTATAAATGCCAGGATTCAGCTGTTTCCCCCTCTATGTCTCTCGCTTTGTCTCTGCTTCTTTTATATACACATTCACACACACACAGATGAGGCTCAGAAACCTTGTGAATCACAAAGAAAGAATTTGTAGCTAGTTAACTCAAAAACAAACCATAAACTAGTGGATAAGTCCATACATTATATTAAAGAAAAAGACCAAGGAAATAGTTTCTATTTTTACAATCAAGCATACAAATTTGTCAGTAACCAAAACTATATAACCCATGAGTTGGCCAAGATACTTTTTCCCCTGACAAGTTTAACCTAGAATAATTGCTTTAAACTTAGATATTAAAATAATTCATTAGATTGTTTTTAAGTGCAGAATTTGCTAATTATATATTCTTTCCCTGGAAAACACAGATTTATTAAAATGTATTTTGCTGGATTTTTCTAATAAGGTCATAATGAAATAAATGCATATTAAATAAATTTCATGTAATTTAAAAATTCTTAATGTCTTACTAATTTTCATTTTTATAGAGTGCAGTTTCATAGGTTGAAGAAACAGAAGGGTTTTAAGTCAGATTAGTTAACAGAATTTTTCAATTCTAAGATAGCTGTCTTTCTCCTACTTTTACAAGATGGTTCCCATCAGCCTAGGATATTAACTCCCGTTAGTTTAAAAACAAACTTTTTCTCTTGACCAACCATTCCCCTCCCTGCCCCCACCAAACCTATGCTGTTTCCTCAAAAGCTACTCTGCTCATTTCCCTAAAAAGGTTGGCAGTAATGCTGATTGAACTAATAATTTCTACTCAGTGTTCCCATTCAATGGAACTCCCTTTCTGTCTACTCTGGAACTCTCGTCAGTCATTGGCTGCCGCCATACCCAACACCAGTGGCCACTCACTCATTCCTCTCTTAGTTGCAGTTGATACAACTCACTACCCCTGTGTTTACTCTCTTAACTCCATTATTTGCATGGTCCTGGTCTTCCTGCTGGGCCCAGGCTGTCCTGCTCAGTGTCTTGTCAGCAGGCTGCTTCTCTTCTGCCAGACTTCTGGCTGGTAATTGCCCTGGCTCAGCCTTCATCTTTTCACAGTCTACACTGTTTCCTGTGGCCTCTTCCAAGCTCAGTCTTTAAGTACTCACCATAGAGTATGAAATCACAGCCCACTCCAGTATTCTTGCCTGCGAAATCCCATGGACAGAGGAGCTTGTTGGGCTACATTCCATGGGGTTACAAAGAGTCAGACATGACTGAGCGGCTGAGCACACAATGATAGATAATCCCCTTAGGGCGATATTTCTACCATTGACATCTCCCTTGAGCTGAACACCTAATAGGCTTCTCCAAATTATCATGTTCAGAAAGAACTCTTGTTTTCCCTCAGAAAACTGGCTCTCCTGATCTTCCCCATTTTGCAAAAGCAAAATGTGAATTTACATGAACTTACTCAAGCTAAAAGCCTAGAAGTAATTTTTATTACTCATTCTGTCACCCTGCAATTCCCACCATTAATCCAAGAGTCAGTCTGATAGGCTTTGCCTCCAAAACATATTTAAATTTTCCCATTCCTCTCTATTACTATGTCCATATCTCACACTATTGCTAAAGCCTACTAATTCATTTACTTCATGCTAGCTAAACCTATCTTTTAAAAATATAAATCAGATGATAAGATTCACTGCTTTCAGTACAATAATGTCTTCCCCCTGTTTTAAAGTAAGATCCCAAACTTCATACTGAGGCCTATAGCACTCTGCTATCCACCTCTTGTTACACTGACCACATACTCTCCCTGCTTCCTTGTTCAGAATCCTAAACTACCCAATCTTATCCCTATTCTGCAAATCTTCCACACTTATCTCTGCCCCTAGGTCTTTACACTACCTCTTCCATCTATTTGAGTTGTTACTTCTCCAGTTTGTACATGCCTGGCTCATTCTTATCTCTAAAATATCAGTTCAGGTGTTACCTCCTTGGGTAGGCAGTTCCTGAAATATTTAACTAGTGTTTTACTCCTCATTCCTTCAGTTACTGTCAATCCTAACATTCTATTAATACTTTATTTCCATCATGAAATTCAGCAGGCATGTGGTATACGTTATTTTGAAGTATTTTATAAAGTAATTAGTTTCCAATTAAAAAAATAAATTAATTTACCAAAAAAATGAAAAAAAACATGAAATCTTAGTGTTTTTCTAATTTATAGATGGCAGAGACTGGCTAAATACTCACCAATTCAGTTTCCCCCTCCCTGGGCCCATTGGAAGATTCTATCTCCCAGCCTTCTGAAGTGAGTCATCTCTTAAGTCTTCCAATAGGATTCTCTGCTCTCTCCAGTTTCATCCTCATAGCTGGAATCAGCAAACATTGAAAGTGACAAGTTGTATGCTAGAAGGCATGTGCATCTCTGAGTCATGTGTTGCTTGGGGAGTTTTCCAATTGTCATCAAGCTTTGCCTGGCGTCCTACCTTAACTTCCTAACTAATGCACAATATTTTTGTGAAATATATGAGTTGGGATATATAAGATTAATGAAACATTTTTTAAAAAGAGAGGCTGAAAGTGCTTTCACATTTACTCATTCAACAAAAATGTATTTAGCAATTGTTAGGTATTAGGTACTACTCTGGACCATTAACTAAATACATAGAAATCTGTTTCCAGCAGCTTACATTTGTTACAAGGAACAAATAATAAACCGATAGTGAACACATATATGTTCTTGTATCTTTGATGACAATAAGTGCTACAGAGAAATGCAAAGCAGACAGAGGGACATGGAATAGAGGGTGGCTTGAGGTTAAATACAAGGGGCCAGGACTGTTCTGAGAAGCTTGACATGTAATAAAAACCTGAAATGGGTGAGGAAGTAAGACATACATCAAATAAATAAGAAAATTAGAGTTGAGGAAACAACAAATGCAAAGTCCTATCCCGTGAACGTCCATAGAAGCAGTCATCAGAAATAAATAAAAAGCAACTAAGTAGCTTTTAATGCAAAAAAAATGGGCATTATAGAAATGTAATTTTTTAGCATGGGTCTATATATTTCTGGTAGCATGTCCAGAATGTTCCAACAAGGAGTCTGCTGGAAACAGAGTAAGTTAACTTGGATTAATAGAAGAGGAGAAGAAAATGAAGTTAGGTACTTAGGGACCAGAGAGAGTGAGACTTAAGTCCTCATGGATCATAGTAAAGAGACTGTGAATTTTATTCTGAGAATGTTGGAAAGCTATTAGAAGATTGTGAGAAGAATTATGCAATTTGGCTTATATAACAACAAGATGTTCTGACAACTGTGTGGGAATTAGACTGTCAATGGAGGTTAAGAGTAGAAGCTGGTAGACTAGTTAGGAACTATTTCAGTAATTTAAGAGAGTTATAAAGATATTCTGGCCTAGGATGATAGTGTTATAGAGACTAAGTGGTAAGGTTTTTAGTTTTTGATGAGAAAGTGAGCAGGATTTTTGGGTAGTCTGGGTATAGAGTGAGAGAGAGAAGAATTATGGATGACTCCAGGGTTTTTGGTCAGATCAAATGAAGATAGAGTGGCCATTAATTTCAAAGCTAAGAGAGGGCCAGGTTTGGAATGTGGGGTTGGTCATGTTAAGTTTGGGATGCTTATTAAACTTGCAAGAAGACTTAGAGGTGAATGGGACCCCTTAGGCTCTGCTGTGAACACAATTCACAATTGCATGTGCTGCCTGGCAAGTAGTTAATTTCATGTCAGTACTGTCCCATGCACTTGCATAGAAGCATCACTAGAAATAAAGAAAAGGTGACTAAGTGGCTTTTAGTGCAAAAAAATGGGCATCATAGAAATGTAATTTTTTAGCATAGATCAATATTTCTGGTCTTCTTTGGGCTACCAATTATATATGTTTATAAGGAATCATCACTATATTTTAAAATGTATTTCCAAACTAAATATTAGATCATTTTTATAACTATAAATTTAACTTGTATTTTACAATGTATATTTATAGAAAGAGGATCCCTGGTGGCTTAGTGGTAAAGAATCTGCCTGCAATTCAGGAGCCACAGGTTCAATTCCTGGGTTAGAAACTTCCCTGGAGAAGCAAATGGCAACCTACTCCAGTATTCTTGCCTGGAAAATTCCATGGACAGAGAGCCTGGTGGACTTCAGTCCACGGGGTTACAAAAGAGTCAGACACGACTTAGCGACTAAACAGCAATTTACAATAAGCTGAATTTTGTTATTTTCATGATGTTTATATCCCTTAAACAACCAAGCAATATATTAGAGCAAAGTATATATTTAAACTTTGAATTATCAGAAGAAAAGAACTTATAGTCTCTTGAAACATCAAGAAAATTCTCCTTAGACAGGTAATAATTATATGCAGTAAAAATATTTGTAATCACTACTTACAAGGAGTATAAAGAATATTTTAAAACATTTTCTGTAGTATAAAAATATAGTCTGTTGGTTTTGTGGTTTACTATCAAAGTACTAAGGTATTCAGTTATCTTCCATTAAATAATGATGATATTTATGGCCTAAACTTTTAAAAAGGAAGAGGTACATAAATTTACAGTAAATGTAAACATATATTTTTATGACCTATTTATCTCTATGGATATGTTCCATAAATAAATACATCATCTAATTAGGAGATCAGATTCTCAATTTATTTCAGATTGTCTTTAGTGCCCTTGCTTATGTCTGTCTTCAGCTTTAAACTAAGCTTGTTTAGGCACTTTGGATTTGTTGAGCAGCTGTCATCTTCCAGAATGTGTTCTGATTTGTTTTCTGAATCAACTTACAGCTAAAATTATGGAAAGACCTCTTCATTGGTTATGCATGTTGCACAAAGCATTTTCAATTCCAGGGCTGAATAGACTCAGAGAGAGACCGACAGTTATCCTTCTGGGGCTATAACAGGTTTTCATTCTGTTTTAATTATCTAGATCCATAATAATAACCACAGTGACCTACAAGAAGGTATTGTTGGACATATTATAATTATATATAGCAATTATGTGTAGCACAACAATGCATAAAATCCCACTTGTTAATTAAGGTTGGTAAAAATGAAACTATGCTTGTCTTCCTTAGGACGTGACTTCACTTTTTGAAAAAATATAGTTCTTCAGTTTTTACCTTAAACTCTTTTCTGGGGTGTATTATTATGATAAAGAAAGTCAAATTTCCATGGAATGACAATGCAATAATTTTCCAATAAATATGGAAACTATTTCTCACTCTACTTTCTTGCTTAGCTGCCTGCTATTAATAGTAAATAGTATTTCCTATTATATAATAGAAAGGGAAATGGAAGTTTACAAAAAGAGTATAATCCTTGAAATACAGAATGTTAGGGAAGATGGTTTAGGGCAGGTATCAAAACACTTTTCTTTTCAGCAATATATTTACTGTTTCAAGCTATATCATAATCACACATATACTAATAATTCAGTTTAATGAAATATAAGTGGTTTCAGTAATTTTTGTCATTACTAGGGGTGTCTTACTTAAATTTGCCAAGACTTTGTCTTTAATCCATGCTAAAGTTGATGCACGTGGAATGATAGCTCATAATTTATTTTTTTCCTTACTGTTCATAGGTATATGGTGAATGAGCTATAAATATCAGTGCTTGTGACAGTAGATTTAAATTGTTAGCCAACTTTGGCAGTTTTTTATGAGGCCATGACCAAGATGAAGTTATCATGTTCATTTTATATGATTTCTTTTTTCATATCAAGTGTTTTATAATCTAAGAGTAAATAGTAAAACTTTTTTATTAGAGTATACATCCAACACAGGTAACAATCCTTGTACTTTGAATCCAACTTTAATTTAAAATTACTGATGTTATCCCAAGTCAATGCTATTAAGTCAGTGAAAGTGAAAGTTGCTCAGTGGTGTCTGACTCTCTGTGACCCCATAGACTGTATAGTCCATGGAATTCTCCAGGCCAGAATACTGAAATGGGTAGCCTTTCCCTTCACCAGGGGATCTTCCCAACACAGGGATCAAACCCAGGTATCCTGATTGCAGGCAGATTCTTTACTACCTGAGTCACCAGGGAAGCAGAGAACCTCATATCATCAGGCATTTCAGGTTGCATGTTTTGTGAGCACCTCAGAATTAATAGTTTTCAAAGGCAATTCCGTCTTCTACCATCCCCTCCCCTCCACCCTCACTTCCTTCTTTCTCCTATTTTGGCTTGCATCATTATCGTCTATATCATCACCTAAGATGATCTGTGAATGTTTCGTCCTCCTGACCACTTACTATCACATTCAATCAGTCATTTAAGTCTGTGTATTCTGTATCCAAAATGAGTTTTGCACTATTCATTTCTCAGTCCGTCAGCTAACACTTAGGCTACTGTAACCTCCTCCTACTGATCTCTCTGCCTCCAGTTATTCCTTCAACTTTAATTTATGCACTTTACTGCCATTAGAGGAATCTTTCTAAAAGTATTGTAAGATCTTATTTTTACTTTAAAATATTTTACTATATTTCAAGCCCTCGAGATATGCTTGACTCATCTCAGTCTAGCTCCAACCTGTTTTTCTAGCTCTTATTTTACCCCTAGCCTCTATACCACTATGGTCTAGACTCATTCTTTTCACATGTTCGTGTGTTAGCCATGTTCCTTTGACTGGAAACATATCTCTCCTTTTTTTTCTGTTTGTAAATAACAAGCGACCTAAAGAATTTCCCACATATAAATCAACCCTCCTTTCTGCTCTCTTGGTACTTCAGTTCAGTTCAGTTGCTCAGTCCTGTCCAACTCTTTGCGACCCCATGAATCACAGCAAGCCAGGCCTCCCTGTCCATCACCAACACCCGGAATGAGTTGAGTCCATGTCCATGTCCACTGAGTCGGTGATGCCATCCAGCTGTCTCATCCTCTGTCATCCCCTTCTCCTGCCCCCAAACCTTCCCAACATTAGGGTATTTTCCAATGAGTCAACTCTTGGTACTAGATGCATAATATTAAAGGGTCATATAGAACAGATCGTATAGAATCCCAAAGATGGTTTATTTATATGTTTATGTCTCCAAACCCTCAACAAGGACTCTTGAGGGAACAGACCATGTCTCATTATTAATAGCCCATGACATATAGGAGGTGCCTAGCATGTATTGAAGGAATGAATACATATTGTTGTTCAGTCACTAAGTCATGTCTGACTCTTTGTGATCCCATGGACTGTAGCCTGACAGTCTCTATGTCCATATCCATGGAGTTTTCCAGGCTAGAATACTGTGGTTTTAGTCACTAAGTCAATGTCCAACTCTTGCCACCCCATGGACTGTAGCTTACCAGGCTCCTCTGTCCATGAGATTTCCCAGACAAGAATACTGGAGTGTGTTGCCATTTCCTTTTCCAGGGGATCTTCCCAACCCAGGAATAGAACCCCATTCTCCAGCATTGCAGGCAGATTCTTTACCAACTGATCTACAAGAGATCGAATCCACATCCCCTGAGCCATCCCCAATAGATTAGCTATAAAAAAGATTCTCACAGTAACTAGAGCTAATTCTGTCATGCACTCAAGACCCAGTTCTTTCACATTTGTCAGGAAATATAACAAAGGTTCCTTTAATACAGACTGTCTCCTTTGTCAGACTTTCTACTATTCTTATTCTTACTTGTCTGTACCCTCAACATGTCCTTTCTCCTCTCAGATCCTAGACATTTGACATTTTACTATTCTTAAGACTCTTTTTGGATTCATGACTCTTCTGCTCTTCCCTCACTCAGTTGCCCTCTTTAATTTGTTTCTGATATCTGACTACTCAGTAGCTTTTAACTCTGATGTCGTTGACGCGGAACCTGGGCTTTCACTCAGTCATCTTCCAGATCTGTTCCTTTTCCATCCAACCTGATTTCCTTGGCAACTATATATTCCAAATTGTTCAACATCTAAGGAGTGAGGATATATCTGACAAACATGAAAAATGTTTTCATGGAGGAATTCAGCAGCAAATACAAATTTAGAATATATTGCCTAGAATGTATGAATGTTCTAGAATGTATCAATGAACTTAAGACTTTGTAATTGATATAGAATATGTGAGAAGGAAAATTAGGCATTCCAGACATCTTTGATATCTGAATATCATGAATATGGGCACGGGATAGTAAAATATAGTTAAAACCACCTCTCATTTTCAGTTATATCACAGTTGAGAAGGAGGGGCATTGATTTGGTCAAAAAAAGGACATGATTAGGTCACAATGCTGAATCTTGGACATATATGTAAGAGGAGAATAAGTGGTCCTGAATTGGGACATTATAGACATTTCCACTTAATTTTCTTCATTCATCCAGTAATTATTTATTACATCCTTACCATGTTTCAGATTGTTCTAAACATTGGAGATAAATGGAGAGAGAGAGATTGACTGATTTCTGGGTTTCTATTTATCATTGCAGTATTAAGACCTAGAGACCTAGTTATTGACTGCAGGAAGAAGAAGTAGAGAATGATTGGTGTTTTTAATTATTAATTTATTTTTTAATGGAAGGATAATTGCTTTACAGAATTTTGTTGTTTTCTGTCAAACCTCAACATGAATCAGCCATAGGTGTACAAATATTCCCTACCTTTTGAACCTCCCTCCCATCTCCCTCCCCATCCCACCACTCTAATGTTGATACAGAGTCCCTGTTTGAGTTTCCTGAGCTATACCACAAATTCCTGTTGGCTATCTATTTTACATATGGTAATGTAAGTAACCATGTTACTCTTTCAATATATCTCACCCTTTTCTTCCCTCTCCCCATGTCCATAAGTCTGTTCTCTATGTCTTTCTTCATTGCTGCCCTGTACATAAATTCTTCAGTATCATTTTTCTAGATTCTATATATATGTGTTAGAGTATATTTTTCTCTTTCTGACTTACTTCACTCTGTATAATAGGTTCTAGGTTCATCTACCTCATTAGAACTGACTCAAATGCATTTCTTTTTATGACTGAGTAATATTCCATTGTGTATATGTACCACAACTTCTTTATCCATTCAACTGTTTATGGACATCTAGGTTGCTTCCATGTTCTAGCTATTGTAAACAGTGCTGCAGTGAACAATGGGATACATGTGTCTTTAAATTTTGATTTCCTCAAGATATATGCCTAGGATTGGGATTGCTGGGTCATATGGTAGTTTTATTCATAGTTTTTTTTTTAAGGAATCTCCACACCTTCTCCCATAGTGGCTGTATCAATTTACATTCCCACCAGTGGTGCAGGAGTGTTCCCTTTTCTCCACACCCTCTTCAACATTTATTGTTTGTAGATTTTTTAATGATGGCCATTTCGACTGGTGTGAAATGATATCTCATTGTAGTTTTGATTTGCATTTCTCTAATAATGAGTAATATTGAGCATCTTTTCATGTGTTTGTCAGCCATCTTTATGTCTTCTTTGGAGAAATGTCTGTTTAGGTCTTTATCCCACTTTTTGATTGGGTTGTTTGTTTTTCTGATATTGAGTTGTATGAACTGCTTGTATATTTTGGAAATTAATGCTTTGTCGGTTGTTTCATTTGCTTTTATTTTCTCCTATTCAGAGGGTTGTCTTTTCTCCTTGCTTATAGTTTCCTTTGCTGAGTAAAAGCAAAGTTAACTCAGGTCCCACTTGTATACTTTTGTTTTTATTTCCATTACTCTAGAAGGTGGGTCATATAGGATCTTGCTTTGATTTATGTCATCAAGTGTTCTGCCTATGTTTTCCTCCAAGAGTTTCATAGTTTCTGGTCTTACATTTAGATCTTTAATCCATTTTGAGTTTATCTTTGTGTATTATGTTAAGAAGTATTCTAAATTAATTCTTTTACATATAGCTGTCTAGTTTTCCCAGTACCATTCATTGAAGAGGCTGTCTTTGCCCCATTGTATATTCTTACCTCCTTTGTCAAAAATAAGGTACCCATAGGTTCATGGGTTTATTTCTGGGCTTTCTATCTTGTTCCATCAATTTATATTTCTGTTTTAGTGCCAATATCATACTCTTTTGGTGACTATAGCTTTGTAGTATAACCTAAGGTCAGGAAGGTTGATTCCTCCAGCTCCATTCTTCTTTCTCAAGGCTGCTTTGGATATTTAGGGTCTTTTGTGTTTCCATATGAATTGTGAAAATTTTTGTTCTGGTTCTGTGAAAAATGCCTTTGGTAATTTGATATAGATTACATTGAATTTGTAGATTACATTTGGTAGTGTAGTCATTTTCACAATATTGATTCTTCCTACCTAGGAACATGGAATATCTCTCCATCTGTTTATGTTGTCTTTGATTTCTTTCATTAGTGTCTTATAATTTTCTGTGTACAGTTCTTCTGTCTCCTTAGGTAAGTTTATTCTTAGATATATAATTCTTTATGTTGCAATGGTGAATGGGATTGATTCCTTAATTTCTCTTTCTGATTTTTCATTGTTAGTATATTGAAATTCTAGTGATTTCTGTGTATTGATTTTGTATCCTGCAAATTTTCTAAATTCACTGATTAGCTCTAGCAATTTTCTGATACTATCTTTAGGGTTTTCTATGTACAGTATCATGTCATCTGCAAAAAGTGAGAGCTTTACTTCTTTTCTGATCTAGATTTCTTTTATTTCTTTTTCTTCTCTGATTGCTGTAGCTAGGACTTCTAGAACTATGTTGAATAATAGTGGTAAAAGTGGACACCCTTGTCTTATTCTGGATCTTAGGGACAATGCTTTCTGTTTTTCACCATTAAGAATAATGTTTGTTGTAAGCTTGTCATATATGGCCTTTACTATGTTGAGGTAGATTCCTTTTATGCCCATTTTTTGAATAGTTTTAATCATAAATGTGTGCTGAATTTTTTAAAGGCTTTTTATGCATCTATTGAGATTATCATATGGTTTTTAATCTTTCTATTTGTTAATATGGTGTATCACATTGATTGATTTGCATATATTGAAGAATCCTTGCATCCCTGAAATAAACCTAGCTTGATCATGGTGTATGAGCTTTTTGATGTGTTGCTGAATTCTGTTTGCTAAAATTTTGTTGAGGATTTTTGCATCTATGTTCATCAGTGATATAAACCTGTAGTTTTCTTCTTTTTGTTGTCTTTGTTTGGTTTTGGTATCAGGGTGATGGTTGCCTTGTAGAATGAATTTGGAAGTGTTCCTTCCTCTGCAATTTTTTGAAAGAGTTTTAGAAGGATAGGCATTAGCTTCTCTAAATATTTGATAGAATTCTCCTGTGAAGCCATCTGGTCCTGGGCTTTTGTTTTCTGGGAGATTTTTAATCACAGCTTCAATCTCAGTGCTTGTAATTGGGTTGCTTTTAATTTCTATTTCTTCCTGGTTCAGTCTTAGAAAATTGAACTTTTCTAAGAATCTATCCATTTCATCTAGATTATCCATTTTATGGCCATATGATTGTTCATAATAGTATTTTATAATCCTTAGTATTTCTGCATTGTCCGTTGTAAATTCTCCTTTTTCATTTCTAATTTTGGTGATTTGATTCTTCTCTTTTTTTCTTGATGAATCTGGCTAAAGTTTTGTCAATTTTGTTTATCTTCCCAAAGAAACAACTTTTAGTTTTATTAACCTTTACCATTGTTTCTTTCATTTCTTTTTCATTTATTTCTTCTCTTATCTTTATTTCTTTCCTCCTGCTAATTTTTGGGTTTTTTGTTCTTCTTTTCCAGTTGTTTTAGGTGTAAAGTTAGGTTGTCTATTCAATGTTTTTCTCATTTCTTGAGGTAGGATTATATTGCTATAAACTTCCCTCTTAGAACTGGTTTTGCTGCATCCCATAGGTTTTGAGTTGTTGTGTTTTCATTGTCATTTGTTTCTAGAAATTTTTTGATTTCCTTTTTGGTTTCTTCAGTAACGTGTTTGCTATTTAGAAATGTGTTGTTTAACCTCCATGTGTTTGTGTTTTTTACATTTTTTTCTTGTAATTGATACTGGTTTCATAGCATTGTGGTCAGAGGAGATGTTTGATACAGTTTCAGTTTCCTTAAATTTACTGAGGTTTGATTTGTGACCCAAGATGTATGTGGTCTATCCTGGAGAATGTTCCATGTGCACTTGAGAAGAAAGTGTATTCTTCTGCATTCAGATGGAATGTCCTGATGATATCAATGAGATCCATCATCTAATGTATCATTTAAGACATGTTTCCTTATTAATTTTCTGTTTTGATGATCTGTCCATGGTGTGAGTGGGGTGTTAAGTTCTCCTACTATTATTGTGTTACTGTCAATTTCTCCTTTTATGTCTGTTAATGTTTGTCTTATGTATTGAGATGGTTCTATCTTGGATGTATGTATATTTACAATTGTTATGTCTTCCTCTTCAGTTGATCCCTTGATCATTATGTAGTGCCCTTCCTTATCTCTTGTAATCTTCTTTATTTTAAGATATATTTTGTCTTCTATGAGGATTGCTACTCCAGCTTTCTTTTGGTTCCCTTTTGCACAGAATATATTTTTCCATCCTCTCACTTTCAGTCTATATGTGCTGAGGTCTGAAGTGGGTTTCCTGTAGATAGCATATTATGGGTCTTGTTTTTGTATCCATTCAGCCAGTCTGTGTCTTCTGCTTGGAGAATTTAATCTATTTACATAGTAATTATTAATATATATGTTCCTATTGCCATTTTCTTAATTGTTTGGGGTTGATTTTGTAGATCTTTTTCTTCTCTTGTAATTCTTGACTATATAAGTCCTTTTAACATTTGTTGTAAAGATGGTTTGGTGATTGAATTCTCCTAACTTTTGCTTGTTGAAAAGCTTTTTATTTCTCCATCAATTTTGAATGAGATCCTTGTCAGGTACTGTAATCTTGATTGTAGATTTTTCCCTTTCAATACTTTAAATATATCCTACCATTCCCTTCTGGCCTGCAGAGTTTCTGCTGAAAGATCAGCTTTAAATGTATGGGATTTCCCTTGTATGTAACCTGTAGTTATTCTCTTGCTGCTTTTAATATTTTTTCTTTGTGTTTAGTCTTTGTTACTTTGGTTAGTATGTGTCTTGGTATGTTTCTCCTTGGGTTTATCCTGTATGGGACTTTTTGCACCTCGTAGACTTGATTGACGTTTCCTTTTCCATGTTGGGGAAATTTTGAACTATAATCTCTTCAAAAAATTTTCTCACTCTCTTTCTTTTTCTCTTCTTCTTCTGGGGCCCCTATAATTCAAATGTTGGTGTGTTTGACATTGTCCTAGAGGTCTCTGACACTATCCTCAGTTCTTTTCATTCTTTTCACTTTATTCTGATCTTCAGAAGTTATTTCTACAACTTTATCTTCCAGCTCACTGATTCATTCAGATATTCTGCTATTGATTCTTTCTAGTGTATTTTTAATTTCAGTAATAGTGTTATTTGTCTCTGCATGTTCATTCTTTAATTCTTCTATGTTTTTGTTAATTGATTCTTACATTTTCTCCATTCTGTTTTCAAGATTTTTGATCATTTTTACTATCAGTTCAGTTCAGTTCAGTCACTCAGTCATGTCTGAATCTTTGCGACCCCATGAACTGCAGCATGCCAGGCCTCCCTATCCATCTCCAATTGCTGGAGTCTACCCAAACCCATGTCCATTGAGTTGGGGATGCCATCAAACCATCTCATCCACTGTCGTCCCCTTCTCCTCCTGCCATCAATCTTTCCCAGCATCAGGGTCTTTTCAAATGACTCAGCTCTTTGCATGAGGTAGCTAAAATATTGGAGTTTCAGCTTCAACATCAGTCCATCCAATAAACACCCAGACTGATCTCCTTTAGGATGGACTTGCTGGATCTCCTTGCAGTCCAAGGGACTCTCAAGAGTCTTCTCCAACACCACAGTTCAAAAGCATCAATTCTTCTGTGCTCAGCTTTCTTTATAGTCCAACTCTCACATCTATACATGACTAGTGGAAAAATCATAGCTTTGACTAGATGGATCTTTGTTGGCAAAGTAATGTCTCTGCTTTTTAATATCCCAGTTTATTGTGATCCACACAGTCAAAGGCTTTGGCATAGTCAATAAAGCAGAAGTAGATGTTTTTCTGGAACTCTCTTGCTTTTTTAATGATCCAGCAGATGTTGGCAATTTGATCTCTTGTTCCTCTGCTTTTCCTAAAACTAGCTTGAACATCTGGAAATTCATAGTTCATGTATTTCTGAAGCCTGGCTTGGAGAATATTGGGCATTATTTTATTAGCTTGTGCTGCTGCTGTTGCTGTTAAGTTGCTTCAGTCGTGTCCGACTCTGTGCGACCCCACAGATGGCAGCCCACCAGGCTCCTCCGTCCCCGGGATTCTCCAGGTAAGAACACTGGAGTGGGGTGCCATTGCCTTCTCTGTTACTGGTGTGTGAGATGAGTGCAATTGTGTGGTAGTTTGAACATTCTTTGGCATTGCTTTTCTTTAGGATTGGAATGAAAACTGACCTTTTCCAGTCCTGTGGCCACTGCTGAGTTTTCCAAATTTGCTGACATATTGAGTACAGCACTTTCATAGCATCATCTTTTAGGATTTGAAGTAGCTCAACTGGAATTCCATCCCCTCCACTAGCTTTGTTCATAGTTTTGCCTCCTAAGGCCCACTTGAGTCACATTCCAGGATATCTGGCTCTAGGTGAGTGATCACACCATCATGATTATCTGGATCTTTACTATCATTATTCTGAATTCTTTTTCAGGTAGTTTGCCTATTTCCTCTTCATTTATTTGGACTTCTGTGTTTCTAGTTTGTTCCTTCATTTGTGTAGTATTTCTCTGCCTTTTCATTATTATTTTTTTAGCTTATTGTGTTTGAGGTCTCCTTTTCCCAGGCTTCTATGTTGAATTCTTTCTTCCTTTTGGTTTCTGCTTTCCTAAGGTTAGTCCAGTAGTTTGTGTAAGCTTTGTATAGGGTGAGATTTGTGCTGAGGTTTGTTTTGTTTTTGTTTTTGTTTTGTGATGGGCAAGGCTGACTGAGGTGGTAATCCTGTCTGCTGATGATTGAGTTTGAATTTTTGCTTTGTTTGCTCTTTAGATAAGGCACAGGGTGCTACTGGTGGTTGGGTGATGCCAGGTTTTTTATTCAAGTGGTCTCCTTTGTGTGAGTTCTCACTCTTTGATACTCCCTAGGGTTAGTTCTCTGGTAGTCTAGGGTCTTGAGTCAGTTCTCCCACTGCAAAGGCTCAGGGCTTGATCTCTGGTCAGGAACAAAGATTCCACAAATGGTTTGTTATAGCATCAGTTGAGATTAAAACAATACCTAAAAACAAGAAACCAAAGATGAACCCCAGACAAATGGCAGTTACAAAATCAGGCAAATAATAATTAAAATAATGGAATATATACATATACACCCATAAGCAAAATTAAAACAGTTCAACAAAAATAAAGTACAGTAGATTGACCTGGAAAGCAAAGGAAATCAAAAATTATATTTGCCAGTTAAGAACAAGACTAACTTAAACACAAACTGGAAAACAAAACTAAAGCAAGGTGCCAAGTTGGGAATAAAGCAATGAAAACAAAACTAACAAATTTGTTGAGAGGAAATGAAAGAAAGTAAAGAAAGAAAGAATAGATATGCAAAATTAAATAGAGGTAGATGAAGAAGGTTTATATACATTAAAGACTAACTGCAAGGGGAAAAAAACACAGTAGGAAAAGCAAACAAATGAATGTAAAAAAAATAGTTTTAAAAATTAAAATTAGAAAAAGAGAAAAACTAAAAAGAAGAAGAAAGTAAAAAAAAAAAAGAAAACTCCATAGAACTGCAAAACTCTAATGTGGATGCAGAGGTTTATAACAACAGCAATAAAATTTGTGACTGAGAAAAAAAGAACAATAACCTCAAAAGCTTAATTACATTTCAGAGTGACAATAAAATCAAGAACTACAACAGAGGGAGAGAAAAAAAAAATCCAAAAGAACCTATAGAACAAGTCAAAACATAAGAGTAATAAATGTTTTTCTTGAGTCACTGCCATCAGAGTCCTTTCCCTCACTGGAAGCACAGTCCACCATCACCTCTGTAGGATGCCCTGTAACTCTGTGCTGGTCTCTGGACCTGCAGTGAGGGCAGCACAGTTTCTAATCTGGTCTTACTCCTGTGTGTTCTTGCCTCCAACATCCACAGCTATCAGAACTAGTGTGTTTTCTTTTGTGGGAGCTCTCAATGGCCTTTTATATATTCCATAGATACAGAGTCTGCCTAGTTGATTGTGTAGATTTTATCTGCAGCTTGTACAGCTGGTGGGAAGGTTTTGAGTCTTTTTCCTTAGCCACACTGCTCCTGTGTTTTATTGTGGTTTTATTTCCACCTCTGCATGTGAGTCATCCACAGGGTTTTGCTCCTGAGGCTGCCTTGGAGCACTTGGATCTGCCCTATTGAAGGCCAAATGTGAAAGTGGTGCAGCTGCTTGGGTAGCAGGGAATATGGCAGCACCAGTACTCAGGGGAGTTGGCAGGTAGGGAAGCAGGAAATGTAGTGCTTTAGAAGGGTATGGCGACCAGTATTGGCCAATACACTCCAGGATTCTTGCCTGCAGAACTACCTGGACAGAGAAGCCTGGCAGGCCACAGTCCACAGGGTCACAAATAGCTGGACGTGACTGAAGTGACCCTGTGTGCATAAATGCTAGATGTGTTTTGCCTGTAGCAGCTTTGTATCAGGGAGGGTTGAGCATGAAGGTGGTGCAACTGCTTGACTTGCAAGGACTCTGGTGGTGCCAAGTGTGCAGGGACGTGGACTGCCTCCACCACAGGAGTTTTGGCCCTATCAGAGTCTTTTTTCGAACCTCTTGTAGCTGGTGATCAGAAGGCCTCTCTAGCCAGTCTTAGTAACTCAGCCTGTTCAGGCACTTAGAGGCTCCCTTGCCTGGGGTCCTTCTCTGTTGTTCAGCACATCAGGCACATAGAGCCCTCCCGCTCCCCCCCACCCCACGTCGGCTGGGGTCCTACTGTAAATTGGCAAGCCAGGCACTTACAGGGGCACCCTGGGTGGGGTCCTACCCTGTAGTTCAGTGGGTCAGGCATTTTGTGGGCCAGCCTCTCTATTGTTCAGCTGCCAATGCTGGTGTGTGTGGGGAGAGAGAGGCTGTGGTGATGGCTCCACCCACTACACATGAATCAGCACTATTGCCTTGCTTCCATGGTTGCCTGGCTTTCCTCTAAAGGCATTTCCCACTACTTTCTCCTCCCTCACATCCCCTCCATCCATCTCTCTCCATGGTCAACAGCAGCTCTTACCCTGGGATTGCTGCTCAATCCCTAAATTCCAGCTCCAAGCTGCTGTGCCTTCTAGGGTACCTGTGTCATTGTCCAGAGTATATATGGTGGCAAGGACTTTCTGATTCTCATTCTGTTTAGGCTGCCACAGATCAGCTGTTTCACTCTCAGCTTTAAATGTTTCTCCTCTGACTCAGACAGTTGCCCCAATGTGGGGATCAGATCCCTGCTTCAGTTCCCCCACTTGAATAAGGCAGGTCCAGTCCTACAAACATTCCTGTTTGCCCCTCAGTTCCTTCATCCTACCAAGTTTTGTGTGGTTCTGTGTATTCTTTTTCACTGGTCAGGTACTCCAGTCCACTGTCAGCTCATTTTCTGCAGGCATTTATGTGTCTGAAGGTGTATTCCTGATGTATCCATGGAGAGAGATGTACTTCACCTCCACCAACTCTTCCACTGTCTTGTTCTCTCCAGTTGATGTTGTTAATATATTAGGCCTTAAGGGTGGGGCTGCATGGAACAGGGAAAAATGGGGTCCAGCTGTCAAATCTGAGAGCAGAGATTAGATAGTTTGTGTTTGTTCAGAGTGTTTTATAAGAAGAAAGTAATTGGTGCCTGAGAAAAGATGTGGCCCTTCTAGTTTCCCAAAACGTTCTAGCTCCTAATCACATCAGAGCAATGTCTACAAAGGTGGAAGTATTTTAAAATGACTATGTCAGGGGTAATTAGAAATGTGGTTTATGATATAAAATGCAGGTTTTTTCCTACACAAACACATGGGTAATTCTGGAGAGAGAGACAGACCTTTCCCATAGGAAAAAGATAACCATAAATTTCTGATCTCATTATGAAGTTCTACATTAAACATTTTAAAGTTGTTTCTGAGACAGTTCTTGCAGCTGCCATTGCCACCATGTAGATTTTTTTTATAACTTTCATTATGTCACGTTAAACCACACTAGTATCAAAGATTTCTCAAGGAGCCTAACGACTTGGTAATAAATTAGGCATCACTTGGGCTTTCCTCAGTCCTGGGTGTTCATTGGAAGGACTGATGTTGAAGATGAAATTCCAATACTTTGGCCACCTCATGCGAAGAGTTGACTCGTTGGAAAAGACCCTGATGCTGGGAAGGATTGGGGGCAGGAGGAGAAGGGGATGACAGAGGATGAGATGGTGAGATGGCATCACCGACTCGATGGACATAGGTTTGGGTAGACTCCAGGAGTTGGTGTTGGACAGGGAGGCCTGGCGTGCTTGATTCATTGGGTCGCAAAGAGTCGGACACGACTGAGCGACTGAACTGAACTGAACTGGGCTGTCCTCATGGTTGAAGTGATAAAGAATCTGAGACCCAATTCAGTTCCTGGGTCTTGAAGATTCCCTGCAGAAAGGAATGACTACCGATACCAGCATTTTATTCTTGCCTGGGGAGTTTCATGGACAGAGGAGCCTGGTGGGCTACAATCCATGGGTTTGCAAAAGAGGTGGACACGACTGAACAACTATCACTTTTTACTTATGCATCACTTATGTTGATTTACTAATGATATTGAACATTTCTTAAACATAGTGTTAACTGCTTGAGTGATTGTAATCTAGAAATAGGAAGAATTTACCTGTGTTTGCTTTACATTTATGCTTGAGGAAACTCAAATGACCAGCATCAATTGATGAAAAAAAAGTTATATCTATTTCTAAATTTTCCATCTTTTCTTCCTAATATTTTATGTAAAATATCATCAATGGCCACCATTATAATGCCAGAAATTCTGTTCAGAGGAAGCCAAATGTTGTATGTCTTAAAAGCTACTCTTGCTGTTTAAATTTAAGGAATGCTTGAGAAACAACTGCATCATAATTTCTTGGTGATCATTTTGAGAACTTATTTGGGATGGAAAAGTGTCCTTCAGTACATTTAAGCTTGTCTAGTACATGATAGAAAATATGATTTTTTCCTTTTGTTCTTCATAGAGGATGTATATTTATTTGTAATGCTTTTGTAAATATTGAAACTAGATATTAGACTGTATTGAATCTTAGTTGTTCTTAATTTTATTGATTTTAATACTTTTGTTAGTTATCTTGGAATTTATTTTTCTTTTTAAAATGAAAGCAACAAGAGAGAAATTATGAAAACTGTTAAGTTGCAGATTTAGGTATTGGATTAGTCCAAATGAATGAGGTCTTAGGCTGTAAACCAAAGTGACTTATGAATTACTTGAATTTATAATTGTCTATATGAGTATTTCCAAAGTGATTTTCGAATTTAAATATGGCTTTTATCCTGGAGTAATACTACACAGTATGTAAAATCTCTTTGTCCATTTCAGAAGTTCTACCTTAACACAAGGAGCTGCACTCAAGAATTTACTTTTTAATGTTTAACCCAGCACACAATGTCAGTTAGCTGAAAGCCTAAATATTGAAGTAATAGGCTAAATAAAATAGTGGTGTATGAACTAACTTATTAGTCTCTCTTTAGCAGTCAGCTGACATTTGACCTTAAATTGTGGATGATACTGATACAACAGTAATCACAGTGAACCTTTATTGTGAAGTTGAGGCAATCACATTGTTAAAGACTTCTCGAAACATGTTTTATTATTTAATCCTCTTTTTTTTTTGTGTGTGTGTTTTCTTTTTTTAAATTAATTAATTTATTTTTTCCTTACATTATCGTGTTGGTTTTGCTGTACATTGACATGAATCCGCCATGGGTATACACGTGTTCCCTTTCCAGAACCGCCCTCCCACCTCCCTCCCAATGCTATTCCTCTGTGTCATCCCAGTGCACCAGCCCTGAGCACCCTGTATCATGCATCAAACCTGGGCTGGCAATTGATTTCACATATGATAATTTACATGTTTCAATGTCGTTCTCCCATATCATCCCACCCTTACCCTCCCCCATAGAGTCCAAAAGACTGTTCTATACATCTGCATCTCTTTTGCTATCTCGCATACAGGGTTCTCGTTACCATCTTTCTAAATTCCATATATGTGCGTTAGTATACTGTATTTTTGTTTTTCCTTCTGGCTTACTTCACTCTGTATAATAGGCTCCAGTTTCATCTACCTCAGTAGAACTGATTCAAATGTATTCTTTTTTATGGCTGAATAATATTCCATTGTGTATATGTACCACAGCTTTCTTATCCATTTGTCTGTTGATGGACATCTAGGTTGCTTCCATGTCCTGGCTATTGTAAACAATGCAGCAATGAACATTGGGGTACAAGTGTCTCTTTCAATTCTGGTTTCCTCTGTGTGTATGCCCTATTATTTAATCCTCATTAAAATTCTTAGGGAAAAAATATAGGTTAGTTGTTAACATTACAAATGCCAGTGCTAACTGGCTTATATTCATACTGTTCTTCTACTACATATTAACTATGAAACATTGAACAAGTTATTTAATCTCTATTTACCTCTATCCCCCCAAAATGAGAATTATTATTATGCCTAACTCAAAGGCTCTTATGATGTCTAAGTGAATTACTGTTTGTAAATAACTTAGCTCACTTTCAATACTAAATATGCTTATTTAATAATGTATATCTTAGAGGTCTAATAATGTCTAAATTATAATACTTCTGTTAGAAAAGTCCTAAAGATAAAATTAATTTTTAAATTTTTGGTTAGGAGTATTTGGATACCTCAAGATGAAAGAATTTTGTATTTAGAAATTTTCAGGGTTTACTGAAGAATTTAGTTATAAGAGGCTTAAAACTTTTTAAATCTTTTCAAAAATGATATTTAAAAAATTATTTTACTTCAATAGTATAAATTAAGGAATTAAGAAATGTCATGATTTTACATAAACCTAGAGGAATAAAACTGTACCTTTATATTCTACAATGTCAAAATTATTTAAAGGAGTTAAAATATATATTTAATACAGTAAGGAAAATTTTAAAAATTAAGATAACTGGCTGAGAAAGAAACATGATGAAGGGAAAATAGAACAAAAAATCTTAAAATAGTTTATTATTGTCTTGTCGCTCACACTGTTCACTGGACCCTGTGTAGATAAGGCGTGACTGGGGAAGCTGGAAGAAGACTCTAGGAGCCATGGGGACTGCAGACATGTTTATTCTCTCTGGGCAGTAGCAACAAGGAGCCTTCAAAGCCTACTGATATACTAAGACAAAAGTGGCCCATGGCTAAGTGGGTGCACAGACACAGTGCTACCAGGGTCAGCAATATCTTTGTTTACAAAACATAACATATGAGGCCATTAGTGGGTAGGGTAGGAGAGCCTGAGTGATGCCATGTTGTCAGTTAATTTCCCCACAATCCACCCCTTAGGGTCTTCTGTTTACATAGTCTCTGCCCTCTGCAGCTTTGTTCTGGAACACACCACCACCGTTTGCACCCATATTCCAAAACAACAGTAAGGGCTACAACAACACACCACTAGAGTGCAGGCTACACAGCTACTGCAGAGCAAAACCCAACACCAGGTACTGGCCCACCACTCCAGGAGTGCATCTCCTACAATGCGCTGCTCGTCATGGGTTTCTTATGCCATGCGCTATAATGCTACTGTAACATTTTTATAATTATCAGGTATATATACACACTACATTCTGTACCCAGTAATACACACATGACACCTTGTGTTCAGTTCAGTTCAGTCTCTCAGTCGTGTCCAACTCTTTGCGACCCCATGGACTGCAGCATGCCAGGCCTCCCTGTCCATCACCAGTTCCCGGACAAACTAATGCCCATTGAGTTGGTGATGTCATCCAACTATGTCATCCTCTGTCGTCCCCTTCTCCTCCTGCCTTCAATCTTTCCTAGCATCAGGGTCTTTTCAAATGAGTCAGTTCTTTGCATCAAGTGGCCAAAATGGAGCTTCAACCTCAGCATCAGTCCTTCCAATGAATACCCAGGACTGATCTCCTTTAGGATAGGCTGGTTGGATCTCCTTGCAGTTCAAGGGATCTTCAAAAGTCTTCTCCAACACTATAGTTCAAAGGCATCAATTCTTCGGCACTCACTGGCAGTCAGCAAATCAAGTGCCATTAGGTCTTACAAAACAGTTTTCTTCATGTGGTACATTTCTTCATCTAACAAAGTTAAGGCTTAGTGTGTATAATTCAAAGTACAGGCAGCATGCAAAGCAAGGACAGTAACCTGTGCCTCAGTAACTATGACTGCCCCTTGGGGTGAAAACAAGGCCAAGGGGTAGTAATATAAGGGCATCCATTTCACTCGGTACCATGCATGGACATTGTCCCAGTTGAAAGGTCTGTGTGGAAGAGTTGCATAGAGCCAGGTGGGAAGATAGGGCTGGCCCCAAGTACACCATCCAGTCCAATTCTCAGGCAGGTATGGCCATCCTTAAAACCCTCACACCCACAGTGTACCATGAGGGACAGGGATCACACTATTAGTCATTGGATTCTCTGACTCCAATAGCACCAAGATGGGGTATCCATCCTGCTGCTTAAGTACCAGTCCTCTTTTCTACACAAAGGGGCACAATGTCTCACAAGTCAACACTCACAGCCAGTAACCAGGAAAACCCACCCCACAGTACATGTCCTTCCTGGGGATGAGGTGTCCTCCCTTGTTTCTTCACTTCTTGTACAATCAGGTGTTTTGTTCCCTCCCATTCAGCTGTCTTCAGTGTCAACCAGAAAACATTTGTGTTTCCGAGTTCAATTAGGCGGAGTCATGGGCTGAATGCATCAGGGGAGTCCCACGGCAGCTCCAGCAGGGAGCTCAGTGCAGACCCAGCATGCCGACACATTTAGTAACAGCCCATAGCTGTGTCCTCAATATACAATGGCATTGGTCAGGACACACCCACAGGCAAAAAGACACAGAGGTCAAAGGCACTAGCATAGGCAATTCCCTTCCATCTAAGAGGATGCACGCAAGCTTTGTGTCCTGGGAAAGAACAGTTCCCAGTACAGGAGGTTTACCTAGCTTTAGGTACCACACCTTATTTGCTTGATTTCTCACATCCTGTGGCTCCTCATGGAGCATAACAGGGGGACTCATGATAGGCCACAGGGAGAGTACAGATGCACCTTTTGACACTGAGTCAGCTCCCCACAGTCCTGGCCAGGTGACACACACATGAGGGGGCCAGGTGCTTGTCACCCAGGATACAATCTGAAAGTCATGTTGCAGCCCTGGCCCTGTGGGACTAGGAGAGCTACCCACCACATGTGGGGTGCCTTTATTCTCCACGGCCAAGTTCAGTCCACCGTCCATCCTTGTGCAGTCTCTTCTGGGGCTGGCAACAGGATATGACCTTGGATTCCATAGCCAAGCTTTAGGAGAGTATCTGTTGTTGCCACCTGTTGGTGTGTTGGAGCAGCAGCACGATGCAGAAGAGCCTCCACCAGGGCGATTCCACCACCTATGCATGGTTTTTCATTGAGAAGCAATAAACCACCCTCCCCCACCTCCCCAGGCATTAGGTCCACCCCTTCAAGGAGCCAGGGATCAGTAGACAGCCTCAAGCCTTGTTTCAACAAACCATTATATTGCTCAATCAAACACTCTGCCTGTGGGTAGTACAGAACATGAAATACCCATTGAATTCCCAGCCTCTGTGTTCATTTTTTTCAGTCCTGGACTTCCTTTCCAGTGAAATGGGTACCCTGGTCACTGTCTATAATCAGCCATACATGCCATCGGGCAGCCAAGTGCCTTGAGTGTACAGCACTGGTCAGTGGCCTTACACGGCCATGCAAATAGCCACCTATAGCTGTATCTACAGCTGTTAAAGTGAAGCTGGCATTCTCTGATAGTGGCAGAAGCTGTATAAATCTACTTGCCACTGAGTTAAGGGATCTCTCCCCCTTAGCACTTGTCCATCAGTAGCTGCCAGCCTGAGAGAATGAAGAGCTTCCTGGATACATGTGGAACAATCATGACAGGTATCTGCTATTTCTCTCCAAGAAATAGGAAGTTCCCACCCTTTGGTGACTGCCAGCATGGTTTTTGTCCCTGAATGATTCAGGCACCACTGTAGCCAACTTGCTACCTCATTAGGAGGGGCTTGGTCCACCCACAAGACATGTGCTAACGTGTCAGCTTCATCATTCACTGGGCTCACTATAGGCAGATGCCCAGTTGCATGTATCACTGTGTGTGTCCTTTTCATGTCCTAAGTCCCATGCATCTTGCCACATGGCTTGTCCCCACAGGGATCTGTGGCCTACTAGTCACTGCTGTGTTTTCCAGGTAGTAATCCATACAGTTAGGCCTTTATAACCACCCAACTATCTGTACATTTAGTAAGGGGCACTGCTTCATGTTTGGCCACCATCCCGACACGGTGTAACTCAGCCCACTGGCTGCTTTGATTGACTCCAAAGTCAACCCATATGGTATCTGTAGCAGGCTGGATGGCTAGGGTGGTCCGGGAGGAGGCCTGACCCTTGCTGGACCCATCAGTATACCAAGCCTAGACATTGGTTGGGGGTTTACCTTCCTTGAAAGGCAAGGGCTCTGGCTCCATCATTGTCAGGATGTCTCCCAACATGTCCACTGTAAATGTTGCTGGTCCTCAAATGTGCTGTAACTCTAGAGATAATGGGGTGGCAGATAGGGAACTCCTTTGCTTAAAGTATGCCCCCCACTTAGCTATAGGTGGTGTCTGTGCCACTCCCATCTTGGGAGTGGACGCCCAAGACTGTAGCCATCAGTGTATGCATTGTGGCCAGGAAACTGTTCGGGTTTGCCATGTGCCAGGTTGCATTCAGTACCAGTGTTAACCAGGGTCATTACTCTTTGTACAGTGGTCGGTGACCCGTGAATTGCAAGTTCTACATGGGGGCTCCTGTCCCCGCTTGGACTCTCTGGGAAGGCACCTTGGCCTGAGCCCTATTCAAAACGAAACAAGGCATCAACAGAGACATCTTCTGTTGGCATAAAGTCTTCTATCTGAACCTCCCCTACCTCATACTGTGAGCACTTTCTACACTTAGTAAATTACTGCTTTGGGCGCAACTACTTCCAGAACTCTAGGAGTACAGCATTAGGTTGTTATCCATTTTATCCTTGTCAGGTCCTGCTGCTAGTGAATCAACCCACATTTGCTCCCGTGTTGCCAGCTTGGCTGCCATTTGGGGCTTTCACAGTCCTAACCTCTTTAGCCTGCTGGTGCCCTTCTGCATCTCCCAAGGTAGCCCTCACCAAGGTCACGTCACAGATAGGGTGCCCCACATAGGGAGTAGGGGCTTCCCTTATAGCTCAGTTGGTAAAAAGTCCACCTGCAATGCAGGAGACTCTGGTTCAATTCCTGGGTTGTCAAGATCCTCGGGAGAAGGGATAAGCTACCCACTACAATATTCTTGGGCTTCTCTGGTGGCTTAGGTGGTAAAGAATCTGCCTACAATGCAGGAGACCTGGGTTTGATCCCTGGGTTGGGAAGGTCCGCTGGAGAAGGGAAAGGCTACCCACTCCAGTATTCTGGCCTGGAGAATTCCATGGACCGTATAGTCCATGGGGTTGCAAAGAATTGGATAGGACTGAGTGACTTTCACTTTTCCCATAGGGTGTAAGCAAAGCAGGAAAGGATCCAAAATAGGCAGACAGAGCACTCTTTAAGATAGTGTCTCTCATACCACCAGAGAAACGCTCGTCATCTGGGCTCCAGGCTTTCTGGTTAACCATCATCTGTCTCATGCCTAATTCTCTCACTGCTTGGGTCAACTCAGCATATGTATGCCATTTACTCACAGTGCCTAGCAGCTCTCCTGCTTCCATCCACATGGTGTGGATGGCAGCATTGATCCACTCCATCAGAGTGTGTGTCTGGTTAGGCTCACCCTGTATGAACTGCCTAACATGCTGCAATCTCTGTCTCAATGAAGGGTGTGTGGTCAGGGATGCCAGACATTCTACCTCGTCCCCAGAACAATGGATGCCACCCACCCCTGTGTCCTGCAGTCACAGAACCCATGCTGCTGAGGGTTCCCCAGGCCCCTGCTGAACCTGCTTGCCCAAGTCGACCCACTCCGCCTGATATGTCATGAACTCAATCAATATGTTGTGAACTCAGTCACACTGGGGGCTTCCTGATGCCAAGAACTGACTCATTTGAAAAGACCCTAATGCTGGAAAAGGTTTAAGGCAGGAAGAGAAGGGGAAAACAGAGGACAAGATGATTGGATGTCATCACTGACTTTATGGACATGAGTTTGAGCAAGCGCCTGGAGTTGGTGATGGACAGTGAAGCGTGGAATGCTGCACTCCATGGGGTCACAAAGAGTCAGACATGACTGAGTGACTGAACTGAACTGAAGGGCCTCCCAGGTGGCACTAGTGTGTAAAGAACATGCCTGCCAATGCAGGAAATGTAAGAGATGTGGGCTCAACCCCTGGGTATGAAAGATCCCCTGAAGGAGGGCATGGCAACCCACTCCAGTGTTCTTCCCCGGAGAATCCCTTGGACAGAGGAGCCTGCTGGGCTATAGTCCATAGGGTTGCAATGAGTTGAAAATGACTGAAGTGACTTAGCACGTAGCACACACTCTGTTCTAAAGGACCTTCAAACATCTCTTGTTACTAGGAAAAGATAAAGTATTTAACAAGGCTTATAAAATCTTTTATTATCTGGTTCTTGCTTACCTCTTCAACTCTGTGTTCCTACACTTTACATGCCAGATGTTTTAGCAGCTAGACCTGTTGAAATCTCATTGGCTTGTATATATGTACACATATAGCTGATATAACTTGCTGTATATCAGAAACTAATGCAACATTGTAAAGCAGCTGTACTCCAGTAAAAAGTAATAAAAATCTCAGTGACTTCAACCAAAAGCATTAAATTAATTTTTATGATTCTATGAGTTGATTGGGCTCAATCACATTGTTCTGTGGCAGGTGACTCAACTAAGTTCACTCACTCAATTGCACTTCGCCAGTGGATATAGAAGTTCAAGAAAGCTTACTGATGTGTTTGATTTCTTAGTCTCCTCCTAGTCTTTTCCCTCTCCATGTGATATCCCATTCTATAGAATTTCTTCATGTACCCACCCTTGTTTCTTCTTCTTCCCCAGTCCTTTCTTTCCTTCTCTCCTTCTCTGTAGTTAGATAGGTAGGTAGGTAAATAGATGGATGGATGGATGGGTGAATAGATAGAATCTCCATCAAGATTTCCTAGATTGCCTTCCATTATGGTAGCTGGCTTCCAAAACTTAGGAACCAGAAGTTGCTGTTTGTCTTAGTACCAGAGCCTAGGGTCTTTAGGTCATAGAGTCATTATTTTTGGTGAAAGCAAGTCACAGGCCAGCAAATATTCAAGGGGAGAGGAGGGAAATATGCACTGTTTAAAAACTGAAATGTAGTTGATTTGTAATGTGTTAGTTTCTACTGTACAGCAAAGTGATTCAATTTGATGTGCAAGGTGGCATGTGCATACAGTCCAGGAAGGAATATTTGAACCATATTTTTGATATTATCCACTCCGCCAACCATAATGATTTTAATTAACTACATTCATTTCCAGACATATCCTTTGTCTTGCTTTCAAGTGCTGTGTGATCTGTTTCAACTGTCTGAACTTACATTCTTTGTTATCACGATCAAGAAGCATTCCTTGACTCAGTAAATTTATATTACTTCTCCTCCATGAGATCCCAAAGAGTAGTAGTCAATTATTATCAAAACATATATTGCAGTTACTTATGAATCTGAATATCCAACTCTCCTACTGGCTAGCAGCTTTTTGGGGAAAAGAACCATGCCTTGTTTTACCACAGTATCCAAGGTCATAGTACAGATTGTGACACATAGTTGGCACTTAAAGTGTATTTGTTACATGAATGAACAAATAAATCTTATTATTGCTCATTTGCTGAGTCACATCTCCTTGCCACCCCTTGGAGGTTTCCAGTCTCTTCTGTCCTTCACTTTCTTCCAGAGTTTACTCAAACTTGTATCTCCCTGGTAGCTCAACTGGTAAAGAATCCACCTGCAGTGAAGGAGGCCCTGGTTCGATTCCTGGGTTGGGAAGATCTGCTGGAGAAGGGACAGGCTACCACTCGAGTATTCTTGGGCTTCCCTGGTGGCTCAGCTGATAAAGAATATGCCTGCAATGTGGGAGACCTGGGTTGGGAAGATCCCCTGGAGAAGGGAAAACACAACCCACTCTAGTAGTCTGGCCTAGAGAATTCACAAAGTCAAGCAGGACTGAGAGACTTTCACTTTCACTTTCATGTCCACTGAGTTGGTGATGCTACCAAACCATCTCATCCTATGCTGCTTCCCTTTCTCCCTTTTTTTCCCTTCAGTCTTTCCCAGCATCAGTATCTTTTCCAATGAACCAGCTCTTTGCATCAGGTGGCCAAATATTGGAGCTTCAGCAGCAGCCCTTCCAATGAATATTCAGGGTTGATTTCCTGTAGGATTGACTGGTGTTATATCATTGCAGTCCAGGAGAGACTCTCAAGGGTCTTCTCCAGCACCACAAATTCAATAGCATCAATTCTTCAGTGCTCAGCCTTCTTTATAGTCCAACTCTCACAACTGTACATGCTTATGGGAAGAATCATCACTTTGACTATATGGATGTTTGTTGGCAAACTGATGTCTAGCTTTTTAATACATTGTCTATTTTTGTCATAGCTTACCTTCCAAGGAGGAAGCATCTTTTAATTTCATGGCTGCAGTTACAATTCACAGTGAGCTTGGAACCCAATAAAATCTGCCACTGCTTCTACTTTTCCCCCTTATATTTGTCATAAAGTGGTGGGGCAGGATGCCATAATTTTTTTTTAATTGTTTCAAGCCAGTTTATTTACTCTCTTGTTTCACTCTCATCAAGAAGCTCTTTAGTTCCTCTTCATTTCTGCCATTAGAGTGGAATCATCTGAATATCTGAGGTTGTTAATGTTTCTCCCAGCAGTCTTGATTCCAGCTTGTGATTCACCCAGCTTGTCAAGTATATCACGTGATGTACTCTACATTTAAAGTTAAATACCCATGGCGATATCATAACAATGTATGGCTAAAACAATAATTAAAAAAAAAAATTAAAAAAAAAAAAAAAAGACCACAGCATTGTTCCCCTGTTCTTGATTACATGAGAAAGTGTTGCTTTGTTATAACATAGTGATACTTTTGAATCAGTTGGCTCAAAATGTATTTTTCTATCTTGCAATAAAATGAGCCCTATTTATGTGTAAAAAAAAAAAAAAAATAAAGTTAAATAAGCTGGGTGACAGTATACATCCTTGTCGTACTTGTTTTCCCCTTTTGAACCTGTCAATTGTTCCATGTCTGGTTCTACCTACCTGTTGTTTCTTGACCTGCATACAGGTTTCTCAGGAGACAGGTAAGGTGGTCTGGCATTCCCATTTATTTAAGAATTTTCTGTAATTCATAGTGATCCACTCTGTCATAGGCTTTATTATATTTCTTCTGGTGTCATATCATTTTGCTTTTTCATACTGTTCATATGTCTCCAGGCAAGAATACTGGAGTGTATTGCCATTTCCTTCTCCAGTGGACCATGATTTCTCAGAACTCTTCACTAAGACCCATCTGTCATGGGTGCCCCTGCATGGCATGACTCATAGCTTCATTAAGTTATGCAAGCCTTTTTACCAGGCAAGGCTTTGATCCATGAAGGAGAATGAATAAATGAGTAAATTTCTATTAAAAAAAGAATGTCTACAGGTATTCTACCCTGGTCATGTACACTAAATATGGGCCAAATATTGAGGATTTTTGAAAGCTCTTCTGACAGAGACATGAGTTAGCTAGTTTCTCAATCTTAGACATTTTCCCCCTAATCACATTTATACCTCATGAATTATTAGCATATCATAGATATAGTTATTATAGCATAGATATAATACATATCATTTATATTTCCTGGCCTTTGGAGGAAAGATGTATTCATCTTATTGTAATACATAGTATTTTTCACCCTCCCTCATGAGCCAGTTTTGCCTCCTTGGTAGGTAACATTATTGCTCTTAGTGAGAATGCATGAGTTAGGCTAAGTAAGCAGTAAGTATGTGTGCTCAGTCATGTCCATCTCTTTGTGACCCCATAGACTGGAGCCTGCTATGGTCCTCTGTCCATGGAATTTTCCAAGCAAGAATACTGGAGTGGCTTGCCATTTCCTCCTCCAGGGGAGCTTCCTGACCCAGGGGTAGAACTTGCACCTCCTGAGTCTCCTGCATAGGCAAGGGAAATAGGCAAAGGGCAAAGATATTTCAGCGTTAATTCCTTCAAAAGAAAAAGAAGGTTGGGACTTTGCTCTTTAATGACGTTCTCCATGTACTTCAATGTCTTATTTTCACAATGGATCCTTTTAGACATCTTCAATACACACGTAAAAGACGGTTATGTTAATATGTCTGTTTTTGTCTGTGCTGGTCTTACTGTGTGAGGTTTTCTCTAGTTGTGGGCATTGGGCAACTTTTTGTTGCAGTGTGCGAGCTTCTCATTGCAGTGACATCTCTTTGTTCTAGGGCACGTGGGCTTCAGTAGTTGTGGCGCATGGTCTTAGTAGTTGTGGCTCCTGGGTTCTACAGTACAGACTCAATAGTTTTGCCATATAGACTTAGTTGCTCTGCAGCATGTGGGATCTTCCTGGATCATGGATTGAACTTGTGTCTCCTGCATTGGCAGGCAGATTCTTTACAGCTGAGCCACCAGAGAAGTCCTCTAACTTTCCTTATTGAAGATTTCCCCATAGCTTAGTGCTATTAACAAAATAAATCAAGAAGAAAAACAATTTTGTGACAAGGAATAAAGGGACTTGTTAAAAATGAAGGTAACTCTGGTGGCTCAGATGGTATAGAATCTGCCTGCAATGAAGGAGACCTGGGTTCAATCCCTGGGTTGGGAAGATCGCTTGGAGAAGGAAATGGCTAGCCACTCCAGTATTCTTGCCTGGAGAATTCCATGGACAGAGGAGCCTGGTGGACTATACAGTTCATGGGGTCTCAAAGAATTGGACACAACTAAGTGACTAAGATTGGACTGGACCTAGTCAAATCTAGAGGTTTGAGTTTCAAAATTAAATGAATTATGGTAATAGAAACACAAAACATCATTATATTTCAATCAAGGAAAAAATTTAAGAAATAAAGATGAGAGGTATTAAAATAAAAGAATCAATAAATTAAAAACCTAAAAGAAGCAGCAGAAAATAGAAAAAGCTAAAGTAGAAGTTTAAAAATAAGAATTTTTTTTCAGTGTAAAAAGGAGGACTATCACAGGTGTATTTTTTCTATGTCTTATAAACCAAAATATATGCTAGGAAAGATAAAGAAGATCAGGTGGAAATAGGGAGACTAAAGATAAAAGATATAGTGAGTCAGTAGAAGTTGGTTAAAGGAGTACTTTAAAACAAAAAGCAAAAATCAAAGCAATTGGAAGTACTAGAAAAAATGAAAGTTGCTGCTGGGTGATAAAATTGTATATTCTATAAAGATGTAAGAAAACAAGGTAGAAAAGTGGGAAGAAATGGTGAGTATATAAAAACTCAAAATAATAGGCCATTGAGGTTGCATCCTGGCTAAATGTCCATGTATAAATTTTCAAGATGCACATGTCTCTAAGAGCCTCTAAGCAAATCACCCTTTTACTTTCACACTTTCCTTGTGTTCATCTATCAGTAAGACACAGACTTGCCCATATTAGCAAAAAGTTGAGGCCATTTGGACGTATCCACTGCAATGTGCTCACTGTTTCTCAGTCTTTTGCCCTAGTCTTGGTCTGCAGTCTGAAATGAATATTTATTTCCATTCAAGAAAGTGCATTTAAGCACTGGTGCACTTTCAAAATATCATTTGTATCATGGATGTTTCAGAATTCATGACTATTTATAGCAACAAATGTTCATTTATGTAAGCATAAATTGATCTTTATACTTGATAATAGTGACCTTTAATTTCACCCAGACTATACAGATTAGTTGTAATGGAGATTTATATTAAAGGGTATTATAATAGAACTAGAGGTATCTATTTCAAATATACAGTGTCAAAAATACTAGCTGCTGTCAAAATGAGATTTATATGTGAACAATATATTTCTTTTTTATAGTGATATATATGCGTGCATGCTAAGTCGCTTCTGTCATGTCTGACTCTTTGCGACCCTTTGGACTGTAGCACTCCAGGCTTCTCTGTCCATGGGATTCTCCAGGCAAGAATACTGGAGTGGGTTACCATGCCCTCATTCAGGGGATCTTCCCCACCCAGAGATTGAACCCAAGTCTCATATCTCCTGCATTGGCAGGGTGGTTCTTTACTACTGGTGCCACCTTGTATACCCAGTTTTTATATATATATATAAATATATATATATACACACACACACACACATATGTATTTATAAATATTGTACTTTCTCTTTTTAGTGTTATAACTGTTTTAGAAATATTGGGTAAGATTGTGTTATACCCTGATTATTTCACTCTGCAAAACTTACTCTTCCATAAAGCTGTATCTTATTGACCTTATATTTTCAAAGGTCATATAGTTATAATATTGGTATTGACTATATAAATATGTCAACAATATTGTAAAACATAGGTACTGCTTATTCAGTAGGGGGAAGGAGCTAATGATAAAAATGACACTGTTTAATTGTAGGACAGATACTAAATATTACATAGTTATTGGGTTGGGTTGGCCAAAAAGTTATTGGGTTTTTCTGTAGCATCTTATAGAAAAAGCTGAATGAACATTTTGGCCAACCCAGTGCATACAAATTTGACAACTTTGCAAGTTTAGAAATGTCATTTATTAATTCATATCATTTTTAATAAATATAAATACATTTATTATTTTATTTTAAGAATGATACATGCTCTTCCCTGATATACTCCTCAAATACCAAAATAGATAAGCATTGTTAATGCATGAAGTAACTATTATTCTTTCAGAAATTCTTTAAAATTGTAACTTCTTTCCTCTTCCATATAACTAAAGTAAAAATATTTATTATTACATCAAGAACTAACTAGTTTCTTGTCTAGTATCCCTGTTTCTTTAAATTAAGCATGAATGTTAAAGGAAAATTGGTAGAAATAGGTTGTAGTTAAATTCTATAAGGTAATTTAACTACAGAAATATATTGTATTCATAAGTATCTATTTATAAATAGGAAAACTGAAAATGTCACTAATAAAAAGGAATTCAAATTAAATAGGTAAGTACACAATGATCTATGTAACAATATAATTGTAGCTGTGCTATTTATAAAATGACAAAATTATTAAATGAAACATTGATGTATTAATAGTGATAATACATATAAACAAGGATGGGATAGGTAATGGAAGGATGTTCACATATGTTAACTGCACAAAGCAAGTTTTAGAAAAACTACTTCCTTATTGCACTGGAATACATGTTGGAGTAATATTGGAACCTTCAACTCACTTCTTTAAAAATGTATAATCATATACATTTTATAATTCTAGCATATAATGTAATGTGTATAAATACCTTGACTTAGTAAGTTTTATCTCAGGTATACAAGTTTTATCTCAAATATATATATTTTTGTAATCTTAGAGTAAAAATACATTGCTTTATACCTAATTTCCTTTTTCACATATGAACCCATTGTCCTCCCTGCAAAGTCACTCAAACTCATGGTGTTTATCAATGCTCTCCCGATCTTACCTCCTACCTTCATCTCTCTACTCTCTGCACTGGAGCTCATTAAATAAGCCTCCTGATGGCTGTTTTGGAGACTGTTTATCACATGAGCCAAGCTGAGATCCCATCTGCTGCCTGTATAAGGTGGGATACTTTATTGAAAGTGACTGAAAAATACAGCGTAAATTGGTTGAAAGATGAAAAGGGAGTTAGTGGATCAATAAACTGAGAAGATCAAAGTAGAAGTGGCTCCAGGTCAAGCCTGATTCAGTGTTTAAAAATATCACTTAGTACCTGATTTCACTGTTTTTCTATTCTGTCTTTTATATCAGCATTATCCTCAGGCTCCAAGCTTTCCTTTTATAGGAGCAAAATGGCTGAAGCAGTTCTAGACTTCATATTCTTTCACAATACCACCCAGGGAAGGGTCGCCTTGAATGGCTCTTGAAGAATGGAAGTTCTTTTTCCTGCAAGTTTAAGCAAGTGCCACCCTCAGTGACTGGTTGGATTAATTGCCATTCCAGAGTTGAATATTGTAACAAGGAGAATGATAGGGATATTATCAGTCCATATAGCTAATAATAAAGATTGGGAAGCTCCTAAAATGTGAACAGCCTGAGAATTGTTCAAAGGGATAGATGCTGAACAAAGTCTTCAGCTACATTATGTAGGTTCCTGTCTCTGCTAGATTTCATGGTGATTAGTGCTAACCAGTTTCTGGTTCTTCAAGTTGTAGCATATTCCCATGTTTTCCATCTAGTGTCTCTGGGTGTTTTCTCCATTACTAGTTTTGAAATCCTGTTGTAATATTTAGCACTGTGTAGTAAAAAAGAAAATTGCCACAGGTAATCATGCATGTAGCCACTTCTTTAGCAACATTTATTATATGTACTCAGGACATTGGTCTATGAGCTGGACAGACCAATAGAAGGAAAGCACTTCTCAGGCTGTAAGGATTCAATGAAATGGTCTTCCTAATCAGTTCAGTTCAGTTCAGTTGCTCAGTCATGTCTGACTCTTTGCGACCCCATGAATTAAGCACACCAGGCCTCCCTGTCATCACCAACTCCCAGAGTCCACCCAAACCCATGTCCATCGAGTCGGTGGCTATCTCATCCTTTGTCATCCCCTTCTCCTCCTGCCCCCAATCCTTCTCAGCATCAGGGTCTTTTCCAATGAGTCAACGCTTTGCATGAGGTGGCCAAAGTATTGGGGTTTCAGCTTGAACATTAGTCCTTCCAATGAACACCCAGGACTGATCTCCTTTAGGATGGACTTGTTGGATCTCCTTGCAGTTCAAGGGACTCTCAAGAGTCTTCTCCAACACCACAGTTCAAAAGCATCAATTCTTCTGTGCTCAGCCTTTTTCACTGTCCAGCTCTCACATTCATACATGATCATTGGAAAACCATAGCCTTGACTAGACGGACCTTTGTTGGCAAAGTAGTATCTCTGCTTTTCAATATGCTGTCCAGGTTGGCCATAACTTTCCTTCCAAGGAGTAGGTGTCTTTTGATTTCATGGCTGCAGTCACCATCTGCAGTGATTCTGGAGCCCCCCAAAATAAAGTCTGACACCTTTCCCACTGTTTCCCCATCTATTTCCCATGAAGTGATGGAACCAGATGCCATGATCTTAGTTTTCTGAATGTTGAGCCTTAAGCCAACTCCTCTTTCACTTTCAGTAAGAGGCTTTTTAGTTCCTCTTCACTGTCTGCCATAAGGGTGGTGTCATCTGCTTATCTGAGGTTATTGATACTTCTCCCGGCAATCTTGATTCCAGCTTATGCTTCTTCCAGCCCAGTGTTTCTCATGATGTACTCTGCATATAAGTTAAATAAGCAGGGTGACAATATACAGCCTTGATGTACTTAATAGTACATGACATTATTCCTAGAACATGGTATGTTCTCAGTAGATGTTTCACCTATTTGCTATCTCTGTTCTCTTTCTCTGACTGGGTCTTCTCTCATCAATGTAGTGACCTGAGACAGAGCATCTACTGCATATGAATATTTATTTGAGATCATCTTTAACTATTAACCTGGACCTGTGAGTATTGTACACTTGTTGAGATTTGTCTTTGAATTCTGATGCTGTTTGACTGGAAATGGGTTCATTTGTAGACTTTTGATCATTCTCTACTCCATTTTTTTTAATGTAATAGCCATCAATCAATAGCATTGTAAGAAATGATACTTTTAGATAGAGAAGTAGGTTACTCATTTGGCCGGAGCAAGATCTTCAACAAAAAAATAAACAATTTACACTCTAAGCTTCCTAAGAGGAAACAGTATCCATCATATTGTGTGCTTTTCTCCAGTAATTTAAATGATAAATGGAGGTAATAATTAGAATTCTCCCAGCCTATAACTGACTGACATTGATATTTTCTATAAATATTTCTGGGTGGAGGAGACCAAAATATCTATCACATTGTACAGTTCATAAATATCCCTGAGATATTCACTATGCCTTATTCAACCTTTGCCAGAAATCTTTAGTGCAGTTATAAGAATTAAGGTCAAAAACATAGAAGAAAAAGAGATGAGCAGTTTTTATATATATTTTCCCGTTAATGGCTTATGGTTTTCTATTTGTTTATAACTTAAAAGATGTTCAATAGAATTTGAGTGTATAACCAATAGAATAATCAGCACATTTTAGATGGTGATGTTACAATTATACCCTTATTCTTCAAAAGGTAGATGTTCTTTGTCATAGTGTCCTCTGTAAAACCTCAAGTTGAATTGTTGGTAGGTGGTGAGTTTATGAGGACAAAGTTTGGGTGGAGGTGATCAATGTGATGCATGTGAATTGCGCATGCCTGTGAGACATCAAACTAATACAGAGATGGAGTTCTGAGGTGAAAATAGACTGACAGATTAAATAGACCACCATCTTCATATATATGACAGTAAGCAATAAGGATGGAGGAAGTGTTTGAAAGAATGAGGATAGAAGACCTTGAAATAAGACTTGAATTACTCATTTAATGAGTAAGTCAACATGAGTTTGAAAGAAGAACATAAAAAATAGATGACTAGGACCACTGAATTTAGAAAGCAGCATGTCATGGAAAACTAAATGGCAGACATGGTCAACAATCTTGAATGCCACTATGTCAAGTTGCCTTGGTCTTTAAAAAAAATGCCTGTTTAATGTTACAGGTCAGTTCAGTTCAGTTAGTTGCTCAATCGTGTCCGACTCTTGCGACCCCATGGACTGCAGCATGCCAGGCCTCCCTGTCCATCACCAACAAGTCACTTTACATATTACAAAGTCACATTTTCATAGAGATAGTGGCAAAATGAAATTTGCCTTGCTTAATTAGTGAATTGAAAATGAAAAAATGAATACAATGAACTCAGTTAATCCACACATAACTCTCACATATGTTTAATCAGAAAAACCTTCTTTGATCCACCTGGTGGTAGTACTCCATATTTTTACTTTCATAGCACTTTGTTCCTTTTCTTCATAGCTTAAACCTCAAAGTTCAACCTATTTTAATAATTTGTCTCTTTCACAGAAAGCTATTCTATTTGGTATTCTGATGTTTACACATTGACATGTATTCAGACTGACTAGAGAGAACATATTCATGTTATGTTATTAACTTTTTATGTCAGCTAAACCAGGATGGACAACTCAGGGAGGGGCCTAGATTTCTTAAGCAGGAATGAATTTGAAATGCCGCTATTTTTGAAATATCAGTGAAAAAACTAACATGATTTGAAGGCTAGCTTCAGAGAAAATACCATTGTTCACAGATTCAGAAAATATATATATAGCCAAATAAATCATTTAGTGTCTTCTTGAACTATAATCCTACATTTTTGGTAGTAGTGTTTTGAAGTAAACCAGTTCTAAAATAAAAATTTGATTTAAGAAAATAAATGTTAGGCTATTCTCCTGTATAATAATTTCTTTTAGTTTTCAATTTTTCTTTAACCCCGAAGCATATTGGAATGGATCGTTTCTGCTTAGAAAGAGCCTTTATGTCATGATTCACTTTCCTCTGGGATTTCTTCTACTTGATATAGTAGCACTTTCCTAGTATTATATTTTAAATTAAAATTTTTCTGCCATCAAGCTTATATTATTCCAGGGATGCTTCTTACCTTTCAAAAGTGCAGTGTTATGTTGACTTCGGGTTTCATGTTCTTTCTAGTCTCATTTCTCACAGACATAATATAATAGATTAGGGCTATATAAAATAGAGGAACTAATATATAAATAATACAATATAAAAATATAGTGTATATTTCTAAACTTTTCTTTATTAAAATATTTGTACTCACAGTACTTTTATTCTCAGTTTTCTTTTACTTGTGAAGCCAAATGAAACAATATAGATGGGTAATTTTTCTTTTAGGAGAAAAAAGAAATAAAATACTATTACACTTTTGTTACAGAGAATTTTAGCTAATCAATTTAGCTTGATTAGCTAAAATGACTATTAATATATAAAAGTCAGTTAAAATCTGATTTTGCAGGGTTTTTCTGGCAGTCCAGTTGTTAGGTCTCTGAGTTCTCACTGCCATGGGACTGGTTCAATCCCTGTTTGGGGAACTAGGATCCCATAAGCCACAAAATGTGGCCAAAATAAAACTCTATTATTGCAATGATGAAACAAATTTTCAATGACATTGAAAAGCCAAAGGTATGTAGAAATGCATTTTAAAGAGGAAGATGATAATTTGTTTAACAAACTAAACTCTTGGAGAAAAGTGAAAGTGAAAGTCACTCAATCATGTCCAACTCTTTGCAACCTGGAATTCTCCAGGCCAGAATACTGGAGTGGGTAGCCTTTCCCTTCTCCAGGGGATCTTCCCAACCCAGGGATCAAACTCAGGTCTCCTGCATTGCAGGTGGATTCTTTACCAGCTGAGCCATAAATTTCAGGGTAAGCTGGTATATAAATGTGTTGATTCTACTTCAGACATGTAGTTTGATGATGGAGTGATCTTTTGCAAAGGCTTCAATAATATGAGGATTTTAGAGAGGCTGACATGGAAATTAGATGCTTAATGGTAAATTCAGTATAAATAGTCCAAAACAAATCATGAGATTGTTTGTCACATTGCAGTTTATTGAGGAGCACATGATTGCTGAGGAAATGAACCAGTGGTATTCCCTCATAGTACTGTTCTCCATGCAGCTGATTTCCCTAAATGAACATTTCTTTCTCAATAAAATTTTAGGTTAAGTACAATGAATGCTAACCTATTAAGATAGCATGAAAATATTATAGTTTACTTCATTAAAAAGTTATTCAAATTTAGCATCTCAATATAATTTTAATTTTTAACTTTCAATTCTCATAGATCTAAAGGGAAATACAATTTATAAAATTGAAATTATTTATGATAGTACAAATATAAGTTGGGGCTAATTGTGCTAATAACCCAGGTAATTAATTATTATGCATTCCTAAAATGGAATCCCATTAAGTTATTTTACTATGATGGCTGTAATCATTTCAATAATATAAGTAATCTACACTTTTTTCTAGATTAATCACAGATGCTATTCTAAATCTGTGTTAATGTGATAAATTATAATAGTGCACTTATTATCAGCATCAGGAGTCTTTAATGCACTTAATAATCACATTCAAATTTTATCACTTAGAAGTAAATTGATTTTTTTATTTAAAGTAACATATCTAAGATGACTTACCTTCTGTAAAACAGATAACCTTTATGTAATCATGAAATGAGTTAAATAAATATTCAAACTACTGAATAAGTAGTTTATATTTGTAAAAATCCATGCTATCTGAATTACTATAAAAGTTACTTAAATTAGATTTTTATGATTTCTTGTCTGGACTCAATAGCTTCCCACTGACTTCTACCTCCAACTCATCCTCCAAAATTACTAAATTCTTTCCAAACAGGAAAACCTATTATGTAGCATTTATAGTTTACTCTCATATTGATGGGGCTTCCCTGGTAGCCCTGCAATGCAGGAGACCTGGGTCCAATTCCTGGGTTGGGAAGATCCCCTGGAGAAGGAATAGGCTACCCACTCTAGTATTCTTGGGCTTCCCAGGTGGCGCAGATGGTATAGAATTTGCCTGAAATGCAGGATACCTAGATTTGATCCCTGGGTCAGGAAGATTCCCTGGAAAAGGAAATGGCAACCCACTCCAGTATGCTAGCCTGGAGAATTCCATGGACAGAGGAGCCTGGCAGGCTGCAGACCATGTGGTCACAAAGAGTTGGATAGGACTCAGAGACTTTCATTTTCTTTTCATTATATTGATGACTTCCTGTTACTGAAAGTTGAATTCTAATTTCCTCTGTACTTCGACTCCTATTTATAGCCCCTATTCCCTCAGTAGCCTTCTGTTCCCTTGCTTCCATACTGAGTGCTTCCTGAGCCATGCTTGTACATCTGGTTTAACACAAGCATAAGGTATGTGAATCACAAATATGATTAAAATATTAATTTATTTTTTTACCACAATAATTCCTTTTTTTCTACTGCCATTGTCATTGTTAGAGTAGTTTGGTTCTGTACTTCCGTCTGGGGTGAGGGTGGGGTGGTGGGGTGGAGGTAGGGGGCAGTGGTATAAGACAGAAAAAACAGAAAAAGAGGAAAAAGAGAATCTTTCTTTCTTAGGAGAACTTTGGCCCTTTGAGCAGAAGAACCTCCTGGCATAGTTACATCACTGTGTAGAAACAACGTATTAAGTGCAGGGCCCACTCCCTTTCCTTTACCTCTGAGTAATTTTATGGGGTCCAAGAACACAGGAGATCTGTGCCCCATTTCCTAAGTATAGCACTAGGGATGTGACAAGACCCCAGAAACAAAGCAAAGCAAAATTGCTATATGGTTTGTCTAGACAGACAGCATCACAGTTTCAGCCTTTCAGCAATAGAGTAGGAACTACCCAGTGAGTCCTATATTACTGATAGTAGAACAGAAATAGCAGAAATAGAGCTACTGAACCAAAACAGGCCACATAAAAAGAACCAAAAGTTTTTGTTGATCAAGACTTATATAAAATTAATGAATTATTTTAGTGATGCCTATAAAGCCAGCACATATTTAGGTTCTTACGGGAATCCCCAGTGCTGGTATAAAATAGGAAGACCTAAGAAATTATACACAAAGGAGAAACTCAGTTAAGCAGAGAAAGATAAACAAGATACGTTTCTTGCTCATATGAGATTATACTCTGAAATTCACATCAACTGTGGAAATTTATACTCGGTTTATTGTATATTTAAGTAATAATGGTATAATAAAAATAATCAATTGACCACAAAGGTCGAATCATTTATTTCTTTAATAGTTGCCCGTACATTTTACTGGGCTTCCCTGGTGGCTCAGCAGTGAAAAGAATTTGCCCACAATGTAGTACAGGAGATGTACATTCTGTCCCTGGGTTGGGAAAAATCCCCTGGAGAAGAAAATGACAACCCACTCCAGTGTTATTGCCTGGGAAACCCCATGGATAAAGGAGCCTGGCAGGCTATAGTCCATGGGGTCACAAAGAACTGGACACAATTTAGTGACTAAACAGCTAAAACAAATTACATTTTACTAAGGCTTGATGACAAAATGAAGCCTAAGACCTTTTGTAATATTGCGTTTTTTCCTTGAAAGATGAATTAATATTAAAGCTTCTTTACCTTTAAATAAAATAATGTACACTTCTTACTTTCTGAGGAATGCCCCTAGATTGAAGGTTGATTTATCATCACTCATAAATCTTGCAATCATGGATTTATGAACTCACTTATTAATTGATTCTAGAATACCTATTTAGCTATTAATATGTGTCAGACTTTATTATAGATAGTGTAATTACAGAAAAGTAAGTACCCATCCTCAAATAACTCAGAATCTAGTTGGATGATGTACTTACAAGCACAATATAATAATGAAGTTAGGAGGCCACCTACAGCAAACTGAAGCAGTGTGGGATGTCAGAAAAGCTCTCTTTGAATTGACCTTTGAATGTAAGCACTGAGAAGGATATCTGTTAGGTGCAGTGGGATAGATTTTTTTGAGAAAATAATTCATTTGCTTTTTCATTAAGTGGGAAAAAAATTTTAAAAATTCAATCTAATTGATTTTTATATTTCTGAATTTATTTAGTACATTCTAATCTACTGTCACATTTTGCATTAGAAGCTTTCCTGATAATGTTGAATATAAAGCTTGTACTTGTATGCCAACTCATCCTCTTACATTTTCTTATTGACTTAACATTTTGTCCTTGAGCTATAATTAAAACTATGTCTCAGAATTTTAACACTTATTCCTAGAAACACTCTCTATTCACCTCTGTAGAATGTTTTGTATTCAACTCTCCTGTAGAATCTGTGTAAGAAAATGAAATTAGAGTAAACATGTTTTTATAGAATAATGATTGTTTCAGGTTGAATTGTGTCCCCCAATAAAGATATGTTAAAGTCCTAATAAAGTCCCAATAAAGTCCCAATTTCTTATACCTGTGAATGTGATCCTATTTGTAAGTAGGATCACTTACACCTAGGTGTAGTGATGTCAGGTGTACATCAAGATGTAATCAAATTGAAGATGTAATCAAATCAAGATGTAATCAAATTGAAGTCATACTAGATTAACATGGGCCAAATCTGATATGACTGGTGTCCTTAAGAGAAGAGATTTGCACATGGACCATACAGAGAGAACACCATTTGATAATGGGGACAGAGACTGGAGTTATGCTGCCACAAACCAAGAGATGCAAAGGACTGCAAACAACCACCGGAAGTTAGGAAAGAACAGAGACACAGGATATTGTCTTCTTCATAGCCTTCACAAGGAACAGGCCTTGCCCACCCCTTGATTTCAGACTTCCAGCCTCCGGCACTTGAGAGAATAAGTTTCTGCTCTTTTAAGCCGGACAGTTAGTGGTGCTTGGAGCAGCCCTAGGATACTAATACTGCATTAATTCCTGTTGCCTTGTTCAAAGACTTTTTGGAACAGAATTTTTCAAAATAACAAGCACTCCACCAATGCTGCTTTTATTAGTAATTTAAACAACTTTTCATTATTCTACATAATTTTCCAAACAAATTATTGTCAAAACAGAGTTATCTGGAAGCAGTTATGTAAATGGAGTTTGGGTGTGTTTATTAAGGATCAGCTGTCAGTTTCATCCTTAATTTTAGACAAATGGGCCTCCAGCTCTTACCCTGAGCCTCAGAGAGATTTACCATTTAGAGGCTTTCTTGAGATTTTTAAGTCCTCCTTTGATATCTGGGAATGTCTGGGGCTGGCAATGTCATTTGCTGGATGGTGTATCAATATTTATCATCCTCATTTCTCCTTTCTCTGTTTGGGATGCTCTTCTCTGATCCTCTTTCCTCAGTGTGGATTCAACCAAATGCCCTATGGAGCTCCTGAACTTGTGCCTATGGGTTTTTTTTTTCAGAATCTGAATGGCAGGAGCCTGGTTTCAGGAAGGTTCCCTGGTAAGCAAATTGCTCCTGCTTACTGAAATAGTAGTTCTTCCTTGGGATCACACAAAATTGGTGTGTCACAGTGTTCCTGACATGCTGATTTGGGGTCACTTCTCACTCACATTGGACATAGAACAATTTAGGGATCTGGGTATAGGCTCTTGTTCATCAATATGTGTAGTCTCTCCTGACCATCTTATGACTTGCTGTGCTAGTTCTAGTTTGTAACATCAAAGGATGGTCATCCATGGGTGACCCTTCCACCCTCCTCCTTTAGCTTGCAAGCATATTTTCAAGTAGTCTTCCAGGATGGCTGGGCCTGTCTCCTTTGAGGGCTTTTGAGACTGTGAGGCAAAAAGTCCTTAGGCTCTTCCAGTTGATGGCCTCCCTTTTGTCTAATCTGTTTGGTTTTATTGATATTATAGGTTTCTGAGTCAGTCTTAAGGCATGCCTACCAAAGGACGGACATTCCTTGCATGAATGGCACTGGCCATAAGCCACCTGCCTATCTTCCCTGCTAGTAGTGTTGTGTGGAAAGCCAGTGTCAGCATAGGAAGAGACAATATTCTAGAAATGCGCTGATTATGGCCTAAAGAGTTCAACAGTAGTCATGTTTGAAAATGTATTGTTTTACATTCATGCTGCTTCTGTGGTGTTTATGTGTTATCATTCCAAGTGGTAAAGTTAGCATGGCCACAGAATAAATTATTATTCATGCTTTTATGCATGCTCTTGGGGAAGACATTCATTTGTGGTCAACATCAATGAAGCATCACAGTATCACTTGAGAGTGTCATTGAAAACCGATGTTCAAGATGGATGATGCAGCGTCATGAGCAATAATGTGAGCAGCAAATAATAAGGAGATTAAAGAACTGCAGAACCAAGAATATATTGTTCAACACAAACAAGTTCTGAAGAGTAATGGCATTGTGAGACAATAGTATAGCTATCTTTTTTTTTTCCTGTGACTGGATAAGAGAAATTAACCATGAATGGCATATTTGAAAGTAAAGCACAATAAGATAGGTCCAGAATCTGAACATGAAGAAATGGAGCCGAGATATTGAAACATGAGACAAAATGTTTTCAATAAAATTATTCCTATAATCAGTATATGGTCTACTGTTAGCTTGTAGCCATATATGTTTATATGTTACATATACATACACACACACACACACATGTATATATATAATATACAACAGATAAACGAGCCTGACAGAAAAACATTTGTTCTTGGCTGCATATCCCTGGCTGAGATGGCCCTATCAATTGCTGTGAAAAAGGAGGTGTGGGGAGCAGAACTGGGCACAAGGGAAGATTGACAGTCTCAGCCAATCCATTGCCATTATGCCCCACACTGGACTGAAAGGGTCTTGCCTTAAATCTCTGTCTCTCTCAGGTACTGGCCTCTGCAGGCATGACCTTGAGCATGGTAGCCTTCTGCTGCTGAGGCTGACACTGAAGAAGCTCATACCTGGAGGCACTACTCCCAGCCCTGTATATATTGCTTGAAATGAAGATCTGAATGACACATCTTTTTGCCTACCACAACTATAATTCCAGATTCAAATTTTAGAGAGATTTGTAAATGGAGCTTGAATATATTCTAAAACAAATTTATGACAAATAAAAATACATATAACTTTATATGCTTTTAAAATTATGGAGAAGCAGAGATTCCAATAGTTATCATTAATTTTGTGCTATTAATTGCTCATCATTAGATTTAAACAAAACTGTCTAAAGATAGATTTGCAAATTACCCATTAATCTTGATAATTTTCTAATTTTCAAATGTCTAATTTTCTATATCACCTTTTCTCCACCTCTGGGCTTTAAACTGTTTTCTTAAAAATATAAATATGGATATTAGTTTTTTGTTTGTTTGTTTTTTAATTGTGAATGAACCAGGTCATACATGTATATATTTTAAAATAAAGAATACCCCCATTATAACAATAGTAAAATCATGTTTTGGTGCTCTAATCCTCCCCACCTCAAATATTCTTCCTCTGAAGTAAAGCACTTTTACATTTTACTTATAATTTACTTCCACATTTCTAAGTAACCTCCTTTTAAAACTGATTTTTGGGGACATCCCTGATGGTCATAAATGACTAGTTATTTAAAGATTAATCCTGTGTTTTAATGATATTAAGTAATTTTAATAAAATATGTGTCTATATTTTCCCATAAATTTTTGAACTGCTACAACTGGAGAAGAATATAAATATAATTGAACTTATTTATTTCCATGTATACTGGTACAAATGCAACTAATTATTCTCCACATCATAGAATAAATATTTATATGACTATATATAGCTTTAATGTATGTGTGCATTCTATTAAATATGAAAAGTAACATATATGTGCATGCATAGAAGTGAATGAGGTTACCTGTGTTTTAGATATACACAAAACGTAACTCAAATATGAGTATAGGTAATACATATATACATCTTCTCTTTGTATATGTGTATATATGTGTGTTTTCAAGGCCAGATTAAGCAGAATAATTAAAGTGTCCTCTACTCTCCCCATGCCTTAGTATTCTGCACTGCACATTCACACTTATTGAGTGGTTAGGGTTAGGCTGACACTTTCCAGGCTGAAAGGCAGAAACATTTATCTTCACTGACAGACAATTTGGGAGTACTTTCCTTGGGTTGCAAGACATTTACTCTAACATAATTCTCATTCTATTCTATTATGAAGCCCTTGCAACATTTGGCATCTTCTTACTAAATTTGCATGTAATGAACCAAATGACACCAGAGATTGACTGTATTAAACAATTTGTGCAAAATTTCCTGCCTTTTAAACTTAAAAAGTAATTAAGAATTCTTTTACATACTTATTTTTTGGAGGAAGAAATATTTACTTTTTCTCTGAGTATAAATGTAATAATGTATTTCATAGAAACATGAAAATATAAGAGAATACTAGGAAGAAATAGTAATATCTATAATCGTGTTAGTCAAAGATAATTGTTATTGATATTTTATACATGGTCTTAACCATATTTATGCATAATCATGCTTTATATATAAATTTGATAGGTGTATTTAAAATCATGCATTTTATATCTTTTAATTAATTTTGAATGAAATTGTATATGTCATTAAAATATATTAAATAGCTTGATAGTTTGGTTTTTAATGAAAGCATGATACTTATTTTATTTATATTATAACTTATAATAACCCTAAATTGGTGGCTGTTTAGTTTCATTTTTTGCTCTTATAAATTGCACCATGAAAAATCCATTAATAAATTATCACAAACATCTACAATGGTTTTGGTTACTTTATTTATTTAGTATAATCTGATCATGCCCATCATATTTCTTATATCTCAATATGTGTTTTCTTGCTGGTTTGAAAGAGCTTTTTTTCTAGAACATTATTAATCTTTGAACTATCCTATATATGGCAAATTATTTTTCTTACCTTTTTGATTGCTTTATAATTATGGTCACTTTTATATGCATTTTGGTTAAAAATGTCTATTTTAGTACAGTCTCTGTGGAGAAGAAATTGGCATTTTCTCAAAAAGCTAAACACACATAATGTGTCCATAAAACACTTGTAAAAATATTTATTGTAAAATCTTTCATAATAACAAACTATTGGAAATAAATTAAGCTTACACTAAAAGAAGTTAGATAAAAAAATTATGATATACTTGTGGAATGCTTAGAATTAAAACAAATGAACACTAGATTGATACAGAAACATAGAGGGATCCTAAAAACATGCTCATTGAAAGAATCAAAACACAATATATACTGTGTAATTTTATTTCTGTGATGTTCAATAACAGTTACATATGATCTGCAGGGTTAGAAATCAGGAGAGTTGTTGCCTTCATGGAAGGAGAAGGGAGAAAGAATGGAAAGGGACACAATGGAACTTTCAGAAGTTTTCTTAATGTCTGTTTCTAATTTTAGGGTATTGGTTACATGAGTTTATATTAGTCACAACTCAAGAAACTCTACTGTTATGGACTGAGTTTTGTTCCCTTAAAAGTTATATGTTGAAGTCCTAACTGCCACTGGTTCAGAATGTGACAGTATTCGGAGGGTGTTAGTCACTCAGTCATGTCCGACTCTGTGACCCTATGGACTGTAGCCCACCAGGCTTCTCGGTCCAGAGGATTCTCCAGGCAAGAATATTGGAGTGGGTTGCCCTTCCTTTCTCCAAAATTTTGAAGATACAGCCTTTAAAGAGGTAATTAAAGAATACTGAGATCATATAGGTGGACTCTAATGCAATAGACTGCCATCCTTATAAAAGGAGAAGGTTAGAACACAGGCTTAACACATTGGAAGACCACGTGAAGAAGAAACATGGAAAGAAGGCAGTCATCTAAAGCCAATGAGAGAGACCTCAGATGAAACCAACCTTGACAACATTCTGGCATCAAAGTTCTAGTGTTTATAATTGTGAGAAAATTAGCTTCTATATTATTATTTAAGCTACTCAGTCTGTGGCATTTGATATGACAGCCCTAGCATACTAATACATCTACTTTCTAGATTTGTGCAGATTACTATATGTTATTATACTTAATAAAATTTCAGCTATTTCAATTATTAGACTATTATGGCCAAGCCAAAGTAACAGGCAAAGAATTGCTCTCCTGACTGAGATATTGAGAAAATAACAGACAACATATATGAGTGGATGGTTTTCAAGATATTCAGCAGTAACCAATAAAAATGGTTGTCACTGAGAAATTAAAAAAACATCAATGAGATGAGTCCTAGAATGATATTCTGATTCCCACCTTAAGGAAACTCCAGATTATTTCACAGTTTTGGGGGATTCAGGTGGATCACAGTGGTCTTCCAGTGTGGAAATGGAGCTCAGAATTCAGAGTCCCAGGCAATCTAGAGTTTTCAAAACAGAGTTTAAGAGAGTAGAGAGCTCTGTAGCTGGAGGTCTTCAAATAGTTATATAGGTTTCTGAATTATCTAGTTGCTGTTGTTGTTCAGTTGCTAAGTTGTGTCTGATTTTTTGTGACCTCATGAACTGCAGCACCCCAGGCTTCCTGGTCCTTCACTATCTCCCAGAATTTGCTCAAACTCATGTCCATTGAACTGATGATGCTATCCAACCATTTCATTTCTGTTGCCCCCTTCACATGCTTTCAGTTTTTCAAAGCATCAGGGCCTTGTCGAGTGAGTCAGCTCTTCACAACAGGTGGCCAAAAGTACTGGAGCTTCAGCTGCAAGCCATCAGTCCTTCCAATGAATATTCAGGGTTGATTTCCTTTAGGACTGACTAGTTTGACTCCTTGCTGTCCAAGGGACTCTCAGGAGCCTTCTCCAGCACTGCAATACAAAAGAATCAATTCTTTGGTGCTCAGCCTTCTTTATGGTCCAGCTTTCATATCCATACATAACTACTGGAAAAACCATAGCTTTGACTAAATGGACTGTTTTCAGCAAAGTGATGTCTCTGCTTAATATGCTGTCTAGGTTTGTCATAGCTTTTCTTTGAAGGCTTCCCTGGTGGCTCAGATGGTAAAGTGTCTGCCCACAATGCGGGAGACCTGGGGTTCAGTCCCTGGTTTGGGAAGATCCCCTGGAGAAGGAAATGGCAACCCACTCCAGTATTCTTGCTTGGAAAATCCCATAGACAGAGGAGCCTGGTAGGCTACAGTCCACAGGGTCGTAAATAGTCATACATGACTGAGAGACTTCACTTTCTTGCTTTCTTCTTCGAAGGAGCAAGCATCTTTTAATTTACTTATCAGTGCATGTTTATGAAGCAACTATTCTATGCTGGTGAAAAATCTACACAAAGTGTTCAGAGTAAAAAATCCATAGAGTTTCACATAAGGCTGAGAATTTCTATGGTTATCATCCAGAATGAAAAATCTTATCTTTCACAGGTTTTATTTTAGAAGTTGGACCAAATTACCTACAAAAGAATTACTGTCCATCTAACAAAGCTTTAAAACAAGTTCTAAAAGATAAAATTGTCCCACAACGATGTAACTATAGCCCAGAACAAAGACCAAAAATATTTATTTAACATTAGTTAGTATTTAAGAATATCCAGAAGTGAATAAAATAAAATGGCAGTGTTTGGCATGAATGCAAACAAAAATTACCATCCATTCTTAGAAAGAGAAAAACATGACCCCAAATGAGAATAAAACATCCATCAGTTGAAAGTGATCTAGAAATGACATGGATTATGTAGTTAGTGGACAAGAACATTAAAACATTTATTATAACTGATTACATTTGTTAAAGTACCTAAAAGTTTAAGCATATTTAGTAGAGACACAAGATAACAAAGAAAAAATACACAAATGCAACTTATAGTGATGCTAATTGCACTGAGATGAAAAATATCAATTGTCTGTGCTTTCCTTTGAGTTTTTCCTACGTCTGTGTCCAACTTTGAGGTAAAGTATCTACCCAAGTGAAAGTGAAAGTGGTAGTTACTCAGTTGTATCTGTTTCTCTGCAACCTCATGGACTGTAGTCCTTCAGGCTCCTCTGTCCATGGAATACTCCAGCCAAGAATACTGGAGTGGAGAGCTATTCCCTTCTCCAGAGGATCTTCCCAACCCAGGGATCAATCACAGGTCTCCTGCATTGCAGGTAGAATCTTTACTGTCTGAGCCACCACGGAAACCCTATCCACTCAAACTTTCTTGTAATTTCTTTTCTGTTTCAATTACATATTAAAGTAGGGTCTAATTTATATCTCTGTATTATTAACTAAGGCTCAAACACTAATTGTATTCTCTATCATTGTATCGTTGATTTTGAATGCTAGTTTTTAAAATTTTTGAGTAGTGATATGTATTAGTGTCAGTCAGGGGGTTTTGGTTTTCTTATGTCTCTATAGGGCAAAGCCATTTTCTATACCTGTGGGTAGGGTAACACCCTTCCTTATTAAACGATTCCAAAAAGCTACAAAGCCACAGTCATCAAGACAGTATGGTACTGGCACAAAGACAGAAATATAGATCAATGGAACAAAATAGAAAGCCCAGAGATAACTACATGCACCTATGGACACACCTTATCTTTGACAAAGGAGGCAAGAATATACAATAGAGAAAAGACAATCTCTTTAACAAGTGGTGCTGGGAAAACTGGACAACCACTTGTAAAAGGATGAAACTAGAACACTTTCTAACACCATACACAAAGATAAACTCAAAATGGATCAAATATCTAATCATAAGACCAGAAACTATAAAACTCCTAGAGGAAAACATAGGCAAAACACTCTCTGACATAAACCAAAGCAGGATCCTCCATGACCCACCTCCCAGAATATTGGAAATAAAAACACGAACAAACAAATGGGACCTAATTAAAATTAAAAGCTTCTGCACAACAAAGGAAACTAAAAGCAAGGTGAAAAGGCAGCCTTCAGAATGGGAGAAAATAATAGCAAACGAAGCAACGGACAAACAATTAATCTCAAAAATATACAAGCAACTCCTGCAGCTCCATTCCAGAAAAATAAATGACCCAATCAAAAAGTGGGCCAAAGAACTAAACAGACATTTCTCCGAAGAAGACATAGAAATGGCTAACAAACACATGAAAAAATGCTCAACATCACTCTTATAAGAGAAATGCAAATCAAAACCACAATGAGGTACCACTTTACACCAGTCAGAATGGCTGCAATCCAAAAGTCTACAAGCAATAAATGCTGGAGAGGATGTGGAGAAAAGGGAACCCTCTTACACTGTTGGTGGGAATGCAAACTAGTACAGCCACTGTGGTGAACAGTGTGGAGATTCCTTAAAAAACTGCAAATAGACTTGCCATATGACCCGGCAATCCCACTGCTGGGCCTACACACCGAGGAAACCAGAATTGAAAGAGACATGTATACCCCAATGTTCATCGCTGCATTGTTTACAATAGCCAGGACATGGAAGCAACCTAGATGCCCATCAACTGATGAATGGATAAGAAAGCTGTGGTACATATACACAAGGGAATATTACTCAGCCATTAAAAAGAATTCATTTGAATCAGTTCTAATCAGGTGGATGGAACTGGAGCCTATTATCCAGAGTGAAGTAAGCCAGAAAGAAAAACAAAATACAGTATACTAACGCATATATATGGAATTTAGAAAGATGGTAACCAGAACCCTGTATGTGAGACAGCAAAAGAAACGCAGATGTATAGAACAGTCTTTTGGGCTCTATGGGTGAGGGCAAGGGTGGGATGATATGGGAGAACGACATTGAAACATGTTAATTATCATATGTGAAATCAATTGCCAGCCCAGGTTTGATGTTCAGGGCTGGTGCACCGGGATGACCCAGAGAGAGGGAATCAGGAGGGAGGAGGAAGCAGGGTTCTGGAAGGGGAACATATGTATGCCCATGGCAGATTCATGTCAATGTATGGCAAAACCAACACAATAATGTAAAGAAAATTTTTAAAAAATAAATAAATTAATTAAAAATATATATTCTATAAGGCCAGTGTCATCCTGGTACCAAAACCAGGCAAAGATATCACAAAAAAGAAAATAATACACCAAACACTTTCTTGCAACAACACAAGAGATGACTATACATATGGACATCATCAGATGGTCAATACTGAACTCAGACTATATTATTTGCAGCCAAAGATGGAGAAGCTTTATACAGTCAGCAAAAACAAGACCTGGAGCTGAGTGTGGCTCAGATCATGAACTCTTTATGGCAAAATTTAGACTTAAATTGGAGAAAGTATGGAAAAGCACTAAGGCATTCAGGAATGATCAAAATCAAATCCCTTATGATTATACAATGGAAGTGACAAATGAATTCAAGATAGGTCTGATAGAGTACCTGAAAAACTATGGATGGAGTTTCAAAACATTGCACAGAAGTGGTGATCAAAATCATTCATAAGAAGAAGAAATGCAAAAAGGCAAAATGGTTGGGTGAAGAGGCCTTGCAAGTAACAGAAAAGAGAAGCAAAAGACAAAGGATAAAAGGAAAAGGAGAAATGGGAAAGTGAAGTGAAGTGAAGTCGCTCAGTCGTGTCCGACTCTTTGTGACCCCATGGACTGTAGCCTATCATGCTCCTCCCATGGGATTTTCCAGGCAAGACTACTGAAGTGGGTTGCAATTTCTTTCTCCAGAGGATCTTCCACACCCAGGGATTGAACTCAGGTCTCTTGGATTGTAGGCAGGCACTTTGCCATCTGAGCCACCAGGGAAGTCTAGAATGGGAAAGGCTAGAGATCTATTCAACAAAATTAGAGATACAAAGGGATCATTTCATGAAAGTTCAGTTCAGTTGCTCAGTCCTGTCTGACTCTTTTTGGCCCCATGGACTGTAGCATGCCAGGATTCCCTGTCTGTCATTGCAAAGATGGGCACAATAAAAGACAGAAAAAGTTTGGATCTAATGGAAGCAGGTGATATCAAGAAGAGGTGGCAAGAATACAAAGAAAAATTATAAAGAGATCTTAATGATTCAGATAACCATGATGGTGTAATCACTCACCTAGAGCCATACATCTTGGGGTGTAAGTTAAGTGGGCCTTAGGAAGCATCAGTACAAACAAAGCTAGTGGAAGTGATGCAATTCCAGTTGAGCTATTTCAAACCCTAAAAGGTGATGCTGTGAAAGTGCTGCACTCAGTATGTCAGCAAATTTGGAAAACTCAGTAGTGGCCACAGGACTAGAAAAGGTCAGTTTTCATTTCAATCCCAAAGAAAAGCAATGCCAAAGCATGTTCAAACTACTGCACAATTGCTCTCATCTCACACGCTAGTAAAGTAATGCTCAAAATTCTTCAAGCCATGCTTCTACAGTATGTGAACAGAGAAATCACAGATGTTCATGCTGGATTTAGAAAGGGCAGAGGAACCAAAGATCAAATTGCAAACATCCATTGTGTCATAGAAAAAGCAAGAGAATTCCAGAAAAGCATCTACTTCTGCTTCATTGACTTCACTAAATCCTTTGACCATGTAGATCAGAACAGACTGTGGAAAATTCTTCAAGAGATGGGAATACCAGACCTCCTGACCTGTCTCTTGAGAAACCTGTATGCAGGTCAAGAAGCAACAGTCAGAACCAGACGTGGAACAACACACTGGTACCACATTGGCAAACGAGTAGGTTAAGGTTGTATATTGTCACCCTGCATATTTAACTTATATGCAGAGTATAGCATGAGAAACTCTGGACTGGATAAATTACAAGCTGGAATCAAGATTGCAGGGAGAAATATCAATAACATGATATATGCAGATGACACCACCCTTATGGCAAAAAGCAAAGAGAAATTAAAGAGCCTCTTGAAGGTGAAAGAGGGGAGTTAAAAAGCTGGCTTAAACTCAATATTCGAAAAAGCTAAGATCATGGCATCTGGTCCCATCACTTCATGGCAAATAGATGGGGAAACAATAGAAACAGTAACAGACTTTATTTTCTTGGACTCTAAAAGTACTGCAGATTACTGCCACCATAAATTAAAAAGTGCTTGCTCTATGAAGGAAAAATTATGATAAACCTAGAAAGTGTATTAAAAATCAGAGATATTACTTTACCAATAAAGGTCCATCTAGTCAAAGCTACGATTTTTCCAGAAGTCATGTATGGATGTGAGAGTTGGACTATGAAGAAAGCTGTTCAGTTCATTTCAGCTGCTCATTCATGTCTGATTCTTTGTGACCCCATGAACCGCAGCACACTAGGCCTCCCTGTCCATCACCAATTCCCGGAGTTTACCCAAACTCATGTCCATTGAGTCGGTGATGCCATCCATCCATCTCATCCCCTGTTGTCCCCTTGTCCTGCCTCCCTCAATCTTTCCCAGCATCAGGGTCTTTAAACATGAGTCAGCTCTTTGTATAACGTGGCCAAAGTTTTGGAGTTTCAGCTTCAACACCAGTCCTTCCAATGAACACCCAAGACTCATCTCCTTTAGAATGGACTGCTTGAATCTCCCTGCAGTCCAAGGGACTCTCAAGAGTCTTTAACACCACAGTTCAAAAGCATCAATTCTTCTGTGCTCAGCTTTCTTTATAGTCCAACTCTCACATCCATACATGACTACTGGAAAAACCATAGCCTTGAGTAGAAGGACCTTTGTTGACAAAGTAATGTCTCTGATTTTTAATATTCTGTCTAGGTTGTTCATAACTTTCCTTCCAAGGAGTCTTTTAATTTCATGGCTGCAGTCACCATCTGCAGTGATTTTGGAGCCCCCCAAAAATAAAATCAGTCACTGTTACCACTGTTTCCTCATCTATTTGTCATGAAGTGATGGGACTGGATGGTATAATCTTAGTTTTCTGAATGTTGAGCTTTAAGCCAACTTTTCCACTCTGCTCTTTCACTTTCATCAAGAGAAATCTCAGTGTCTAAGAATTGCTGCTTTTGAACTGTGGTGTTGGAGAAGATTCTTGAGAGTCCCTTGGACTACAAGGAGATAAAACTAGTCAATTCTAAAGGAAATGAATCCTGAATATTCACTGGAAGCAGTGATGCTGAAGCTGAAGTTCCAATATTTTGGCCCCCTTATATGAAGAGGTGACTCTTTAGAAAAGACCCTGATGCTGGGAAAGATTGAAGACAAGAGGAGAGGGGGAAGACAGAGGACAGGATGATTGGATGGCATCACTGACTCAATGGACATGAGTTTAAACAACTCTGGGAAATGGTGAAGGATAGGAAAACCTGACATGCTGCAGTCCATGGGGACATGACTGTGTGACTCAACATCAACATCAATGCCTGATAAACACAGGTGCAAACATCCTCAACAAAATACATGTATTAGCAAACCAAATTTAGCAATACTTTAAAGTGTCTTACAGCATGGTCAAGTGAGATTTATCCCAGGAATGCAAGGGTATTTCAATATCCCCAGTCAAACAATGAAACACACCACATTAACCAATTGAAGAATAAAAATCATAAAACAGTTTCAATAGATGAAGAAAAAATATGAGGTGTATTTTCATTGCCGTTGTATAAAGGCAGAGGGAAAAGAAAAAGGCCATTAACCTATGTTTTTCTCTGATAGTGGACATTATATTATTGAATATAATTTTTAATGTTAATTTTTTTTCCATTTACTCGTTGCTCTGCTTTTTCTTGCTTTACTTGAAATATGGAAATGTTTGTTCCAAAAAAAAGGAACTAATTAAAACTACAATAAATATGCAGAGGAAATAATTAAAATGAACCAATGAAATAGAAAATAGAGACATTAATGAAATGAAAAGCTAATGCTTGGAGAAGATCACTAGATTTGATAAATGTCTAGCCAGACTGACCAGAATAAAAGGAGAAAAAATTCAAGTGACCCAAATCAGAAATAAGAGAAGATCCATTGGCACTGAATCTATAAACATTTTTTAAAAAATCAGGGAATACTAACAACAATTTTATAGCTGATAAATTCATCAAATTGGATGAAAAAATTCTGTGAAAGACATAAACTACTGAATGTTACTCAAGATGAAATAGGTCATCTGGATAGATTTTTATCTAGAAACTGGTGAGGTTGAGCATCTCATTTTAAGTTGATTGGTTTTTTAAGAATATTCTTTTCATATCTTTTGACTATTTGTAGTTGAATTCAGTAATTTTCTTTTTATTTGCTGAAATTTACTTTTTATATATTGATCACTTGGCAGTTTTAGATGTTGCAAGGAGCTTCTTTCTATTTTCTGTTGATTAATTTCATCCATGGTGTCAGTTATTGAATTAGAAATACTTAAATTTCATGCATTTAAATTCATTACATTTGCCTATTATGGATTTTAATTTTGAAGTTTGTTTTTCCTACTCCTAGATGGAAAATACTTATATATTTTTATTTAGTGGCATTATACATTTTCATTTGGGCTTATGTTTTTTTTTAAATTAATTAATTAGTTGTTTTTTAACTTTTATATGCATTTATTCCATTCATTACATTTGAATTCCTTTTTACCTCAACCATACTGTAAAGTAGCTATTTTTTTTTTTTTTGCCATACATTGTCATGATATCACCATGGGTTTACATATGCTTCCCCTCCAAAACCTCCCTCCCTCCTCCCTCCCCCCCGGGAAATCTCGCTGTACCAGCCCCGAGCATAAATCCTGGGCTGGCGATTGATTAGACACATGACAATTAATATGCTTTAATGCCCTTCTCCCATATCATCCCACCCTTACCCTCATCCACAAAGTCCACGAGTCTATTCTATACATCTGCGTTCCTTTTGCTGTCTCGCATGTTGGGTTCTCGTTACCGTCTTTCTAAATTCCATATATATGTGTTAATATACTGTATTGTTGTTTTTGCTTCTGGCTTACTTCACTCTGGATAATGGGCTCCAGTTTCGTCCATCTGAGTAGAATTGCTTCAAATGAATTTTTTTTTTAATGCTGAGTAATATTCCATTGTGTATATATACCACAGCTTTCTTATCCATTCGTCAGTTGATGGGCATCTAGGTTGCTTCCATGTCCTGGCTATTGTAAACAATGCAGCGATGAACATTGGGGTGCACGTGGCTCTTTCAATTCTGGTTTCCTCGGTGTATATGCCCAGCAGTGGGATTGCCGGGTCATATGGCAGGTCTATTTGCAGCTTTTTAAGGAACCTCCACACTGTTTTCCATAGTGGCTGTACTAGTTTGCATTCCCACCAACAGTGTAAGAGGGTTCCCTTTTCTCCACATCCTCTCCAGCATTTATTGCTTGTAGACGTTTGGATGGCAGCCATTCTGACTGGTGTAAAGTGGTACCTCATTGTGGTTTTGATTTGCATTTCTCTGATAATGAGTGATGTTGAGCATCTTTTCATGTGTTTGTTAGCCATTTTTATATCTTCTCTGGAGAAATGTCTGTTAAGTTCTTTGGCCCACGTTTTAATTGGGTTGTTTATTTTTCTCGAATGGAGCTGCAGGAGTTGTTTGTATATTTTTGAGATTAATTGTTTGTCTGTTGCTTCATTGGCTATTATTTTCTCCCATTCTGAAGGCTGTCTTTTCACCTTGCTTATAGTTTCCTTTGTTGTGCAAAAGCTTTTAATTTTAATTAGGTCCCATTTGTTTATTCGTGTTTTTATTTCCAATATTCTGGGAGGTGGGTCATGTAGGATCCTGCTTTGGTTGATGTCAGAGAGTGTTTTCCCAATGTTATCCTCTAGGAGTTTTATAGTTTCTGGTCTTATGCTTAGATCTTTGATCCATTTTGAGTTTATCTTTGTGTATGGTGTTAGAAAGTGATCTAGTTTCATTCTTTTACAAGTGGCTGTCCAGTTTTCCCAGCACCACTTGTTAAAGAGGTTGTCTTTTCTCCATTGTATATTCTTGCCTCCTTTGTCAAAGATAAGGTGTCCATAGATGCGTGGATTTATCTCTGGGCTTTCTATTCTGTTCCATTGATCTATGTTTCTGTCTTTGTGCCAGTACCATACTGTCTTAATGACTGTGGATTTGTAGTATAGCCTAAAGTCAGGTAGGTTGATTCCGCCAGTTCCATTCTTCTTTCTCAAGATTGCTTTGGCTATACAAGGTTTTTTGTATTTCCATACAAATTGAGAAATTATTTGTTCTAATTCTTTGAAAAAGACCTCTGGTATCTTGATAGGAATTGCATTAAATCTATAGATTGCTTTGGGTAGTATACTCATTTTCACTATATTGATTCTTCCAATCCACGAACACGGCACATTTCTCCATCTGTTTGTGTCCTCCTTGATTTCTTTCATCAGTGTTTTATAGTTTTCTATATACAAGTCTTTTGATTCTTTAGGTAGAAATACTCCTAAGTATTTTATCCTTTTTGTTTCAAAAGTGAATGGAATTGTTTCCTTAATTTCTCTTTCTGATTTCTCACTGTTAGTGTATAGGAATGCCAGGGATTTCTGTGTGTTGATTTTATATCCTGAAACTTTGCTATATTCACTGATTAGCTCTAGTAATTTTCTCGTAGAGTCTTTAGGGTTTTCAATATAGAGGATCATGTCATCTGCAAACAGAGAGAGTTTTACTTCTTTTCCAATCTGGATTCCTTTGATTTCTTTATCTGCTCTGATTGCTGTGGCCAAGACTTCCAAAACTATGTTGAATAGTAGTGGTGAGAGTGGGCACCCTTGTCTTGTTCCTGATTTCAGGGGGAATGCTTCCAGTTTTTCACCATTGAGGATAATGTTTGCTGTGGGTTTGTCATATATAGCTTTTATTATGTTGAGGTATGTTCCTTCTATTCCTACTTTTTGGAGGGTTTTTATCATAAATGGATGTTGAATTTTGTCAAAGGCTTTCTCTGCATCTATTGAGATAATCATGTGATTTTTATTCTTCAATTTGTTAATGTGGTGTATTACATTGATCGATTTACGAATATTGAAGAATCCTTGCATCCCTGGGATAAAGCCTACTTGATCATGATGTATGAGCTTTTTGATGTGTTGTTGGATCCTATTTACTAGAATTTTGTTAAGGATTTTTGCATCTAAGTTCATCAGTGATATTGGCCTGTAGTTTTCTTTTTTTGTGGCATCTTTGTTGGGTTTTGGAATTAGGGTGATGGTAGCCTCATAGAATGAGTTTGGAAGTTTACCTTCGTCTGCAATTTTCTGGAAGAGTTTGAGTAGAATAGGTGTTAGCTCTTCTCTAAATTTTTGGTAGAATTCAGCTGTGAAGCCATCTGGTCCTGGGCTTTTGTTTTTTGGAAGATTTCTGATTACGGTTTCAATTTCCGTGCTTGTGATGGGTCTATTAATATTATCTATCTCTTCCTGGTTTAGTCTTGGAAAGTTATACTTTTCTAGGAGTTTGTCCATTTCATCCAAATTGTCCAGTTTATTTGCATATAGTTGCTGATAATAGTCTCTTATGATCCTTTGTATTTCTGTGTTATGTTTTTAATTTTGATGAATTCCAGTCTATTTGCAGTTTAGTGTAACAATCATATTGGTAATATTCTGAGTTCTCTATCCTGTTCTGTTGTTTAGTCTGTTCTTGACCAAGCAGCTTTTTTTTACTATAACTGTTTAATATATTTTCACAGTTTAATGAAAGTCCCTGCTTCCTTTGTTTTTTTCTTAAAACTTGGCCCAAGCTTTAAATAGATTTTTATTTTCCTATATTTACTTTTGATTAAACATGCTAACTTCCTCAAAAAATGAAACATAAAATTCTTGCTGAAATTGTGTTGAATTTACAGGTTAATTTGTGGGTATTTGTTATAGTGCTAAATGATTTTATCCATATACGTGGTATACCTTTTTAGACATCTTTCCAATCTTTTAATGGAAGATTTTCATATCTCTCAGTGAAAGGTCTGTGCACTTTAATGTCTTTAATAATTTCCTCATAATTTTCTTGCCTTCTCTCTCAGGAAATCATGTTAGTCAAATATTTGATATATTTATTTGGCTTTCTGATTTTATTTATTTTTCTGTCCTATTCAGTCAACCTGTTGTTTTTTCCACATTGTTTCACTCTGAATAATTACTTTGAAATTATTTTTAAACACTTAGTGTTCTTGTTTTCATTAATATATATTTAATTTGATAACTCTTTCTTGTTTTTGAGGTTTTCTTTCATTATAGAATTCCTGTCTATATTGCATGAGTATTTTATGTCTGAAAAAATTTTTGAAGCATTTTTTTGCTTATAACATCTGCATCTATTCTAAGTTGTTTATCATCTATTCATCTGTTTTTCATGTAGGAGACTATCCTTTGCTCTTTGGTGCTAACTGGCTGACCATTCATGATTACGAATGAAGCACTTCATGCTTGGAAGGAGTTTGTGTGATTTATTAGCCACCGTTTTCATTTCTTGTTTAGTTGCTGACTCCTGTCTGACTCTTTTGAGATCCCATGGACTGTAGCCTGCCAGGATCCTCTGTCCATGGGATTTCCTAGGCAAGAACACTGGAGTTGATTGCCATTTCCTTCTTCAGGGAATCTTCCTGATCCAGGGATCAAATCCAGGTCTCCTGCGTTGGCAGGTGGATTCTTTACCACTGAGCCATGGGGGAAGCACCATTTCCATTGGGGATTCCCAAATGTTGACGTCTCTAGGTCTTTTCTTTCTGCAGAGAATGAACTAGCAGATATGAACTTCCAGAGGGACTTGCCGGGATTGGGTTGGATGTCTCAGCCATTCAATTTGTAGACTACTGCTTAATTCATTTGTTTGTAGTGTGGAACCTCACTTTGCCCTACTCCATAATGGGGTCCCTGAGTTAGAGCCCCTATTGTTGAATTTCTTTAGACAATATATCTTGTCTAAAATGCGACCAAGAACTTTCAAACCTAACCACTTCTTAAATAGACTGAGTAGAGTCCTCTAAAGGTTCCTGCCTTTGCTTGACTCTCTAGCCTCTTTGTTACCCTTCTCTTTAAGCACTTAGCTTTGCATTCTCCTCTACTAAGTCACTATTGTTTTTCCATTTGTTCCCTGTTTCTTATGTTTCATTTTGGAATTACAGATGCCTCCTGCTTTCATCAAGCACAATGTGTATTGTTGCTCTTATTGTTTTTTTGGTATATCTTTACTTTGCTGTGTTAAACTGAAAGTCAGAAATATATATTTACTATTATTCATTTGTTCAGAATGGACATATTAGTTTCTGCACATAAAAAGAATTCCATAAAGGTTTTAGATTGAATTTATATCTGTCATGTATACAAACATGAAGTGATAATGATTTCATTTAACAAAATTTTACTAAAGTTTCATTCGCTACACTAGGTAACAGAGAACTACTACATCCTTGTAAGAAATACTAAATAATAATTGTTTGACACTTGAAGTTAGTGATAAATGCTATGGAAAGAAATACAGCCAATAAAATGATAGCAACCGATTAAAAGGATGTTTAAAACATGTAGTTCAAGGAAGCCTCTTCCCCTCTTCCTTATTGCTTAAAATTATGTATATATTATATAGTATGTATATAATTAACACAGGATTAAATGAATCACTGAAACTTATACTTAGAAGTAAAAATGATATTGGTATTGGTTAGTAGCATTTGTAATTATTTTACAGGAAGTATATCTGTACTCCTTGTATTCCCTGCCTTGGGAGAACTGGTAAAATAAAGCTATTTAATGAATTGTGGTTTAAATGCCCTTTAGAAATCTAAGTTTCTATTGAAAAAGGTATATAATGCAGTTATATTGCTTTGTTTATGGAGCTGGGGGAGGGAAGGAAAGAAACCTGAGGCTAATAGGAATAGATTACATCTCACTTATGGAACATAGATTAAAATAATATATTTTATTGTGGATCTCCCTTCAGAGTTCAAACTAAATATCATTTACTTTTTCTATTTAAGCAATAGCCTCAGGGATTTTTAAAAAATCACTGTCAGAGGATGACCTAATATATCACCAATATAGTTTCTTCCTATCACAGTATCATTGACAAAATATTGTGTTAGCAATATCACCTTTTTTGTCTTAAAATGATAAAATAGAAAAAGGCGTCCCAAATAATTTTTTTTCCAGTAAAAGTAGTCTCTGTTGTCTTTTTTTATTAAAACAAAAAACCATATAGAATACCTCCTTGTTTGCTGCTTTTTTATTTGGTCTATTTAAATTCATAATTTAGTTTCTTGCAGATATTTATTTTATGGTAGTGATTTAATTTAAAAATTCTCTAGTATCAGTACTTTTCCAGTAAAATTATTAAGCATTTAAATTATTTTAGTGTACATCAGTTATTTTTTGTCACAGTATTTAAACACCTGTATTTGGCATGTAGAATGAGTGTTGTGTGTGTATGTAGAGTAGTTGTTATGTTTGGGATTAACTCAGACATATGGCTTCCAAAATTAAATATATAAAAGTGGATGCATAGTGAAATTACCCCTGCCATCATGGTCCTGCCTCTACCCCATCTCCATACCCTGTGTGGAAGTAAACATTTCCTGTATGTTGTGTTTCTTTCCAGAAGTCTTATTTATATATATAAACAGGCCTGAATATATATTCTTGCTTGCCCTTGTTTATATAAAATTTAGTATATCTAAAAATTGTTCTGTTTGACCAAAATGTTTTCTTGTTTGACCAATGTATAGGAGTCACTCAGCTTGTTTCTGGATCTTTTTCTTGGGAAAATGCCCCATGTGTAGCTATAGATTTGGTTTGTCAAAGGGCAGACAAGAGTTCAGGAGCTTACTATGTGATCATCGGGGTTTGTGTGTATGTGTGTGTTTGTGTATGAAAGTGAAAAGTGAAAGTTAAGTCGGTAAGTCATGTCTGACTCTTTGTGACACCATGGACTGTAGCCCATGAGGCTCCTCTATCCATGGGATTTTCCAGGAAAGAATACTGGAGTGGATTGCCGTTTTCTTTTCCAGCTATGTGTATGCTCAGTGATAAATATTCACCTGTTCTTATAACATGTTTATGTTGCTCCTTTCTTACTCTTAAATTTCCTTTTGGAATTTGTTTCCACATAAGGTTTGAATTAGGAATATAATAGTTTTCCAAATAACCAATTGACCAGTCTCATTTATTGAATGTTACAAATCTCATTGTTCTTCAGGCATTCTGTCTATCAGATCTAATCCCTTGAATCCGTCACTTCCACTGTATAATCATAAGGGATTAGATTTAGGTCATACCTGCATGTCCTAGTGGTTTTCCCTACTTTCTTCAATTTAAGTCTGAATTTTGCAATAAGGAATTCATGTTCTAAGCAACAATCAGCTCCCAGTCTTGTTTTTGCTGATTGTAAAACATTATTTATTAAATAATGGTACTTTTCCCCTAATATTGAAATGGTAGAATTATCATGCTCTAAGTTTTAGTTTTCTTTATGTTATTTTATGGCATTATTTTTTACTATTTCAATGATGTATTAAATTTTAATATATATTTAAATATTTATTTCTCTTTTATCTTAGAATTTTTATATTCCAGATAAACTTTAGCAATTCATTTAGTTCTTTAGCAGAATGTGCTGCTGGTATTTTGATTTCAAGTATTATCTTATTTTAAAAGTTTTAAAATAAACATATAAAATCAAAAAAATTACCTATTGAAAATGTCAATTGGTAATTTTTTTGTTTTAAAATTACATCTAGTTTATACATTTAAATTTATTTCATTACAAATATCAACCAAAATATATTTTAGATGACTACTCTAAACACACAGTTAGTATAATACTTCCTATTAAAACTAGGAGGGTACTCTGTGATGACCTGGAGGGATGGGATCATGGGATGAGATGGAGGCTCAAGAAGGAGGGGATATGTATACACCTGGAATGTTGAAGGCAATCTATAGTTTTGTGGATGTCTTGACATAAAAATTTAAAGTAATTTTTAGCCAGTTTCACTGAAATCTTTTACCTATCCCTATCTAAAACTCAAATTTCCTTTTTCCTCCTAAGTATCTCTATATAACTTATATTAGTATATGTCATTAAATAAAGAATGAGACTTTTTGAGGGTTCTGAATATTTATATTTATATCCAGAGGGACATTGGATGTTTTTCTGTATCATTCCTCAGCCAAATGCCTCATTCAACTCTAAATTAGCGAAGCCCTAGTCTATATTTATTTCTTCATTGACTAGTATCTTAAGATTCTTTTCTTGCTATTGCCTAGAGTAAAGCTTCACTTCAATGAGATCATGTTTTTCATTTGATGTGGATATTTTTTAATTGTTTCATACCCTAAAAGGCACAAACACAAACCTATTTAACACATAGATTTCTGTTTGTACTTGTTATCTTTCTTCTTTTATTTCTCAATCCATTCATCTGCCTGATGCAAAATGATATTGTTTCTGTTAACATAACATCAGGAAGTAAAAAAAAAAAAATCCCACTGAAAGAAAATATTTGACTAAGCGTCATGATTTGGAATATACTCAAATTAGCATAACTTAGTTTAAACAGTCATATTTATGTTGTCTGTGATAGTTCCTCAGTAAATGGATTTCAGTTGCTCAGGTAAGTGAGTAATGGATAGTATTAGAACAATACCCTGTTTAGAGCTCTTGAAATCTACAGTTAACAGTATCTTGATAATAATAATCTACAGGCAGTTCAGTGGTAAAGAACCCAACTGCCAAAGCAGAGGAATCAGGTTCAATCCCTGGGTCAAGAAGATCCCCTTGGAGAAAGAAATGGCACCCCACGCCACTATTCTTGTCTGGGAAATCCCATGGACAGAGGATCCTGGCAGGCTACGGTCTATGGGGTCTCAAAGAGTCAAAGACTTAGCGTAAACAACAGCAACAAATAATAATCTACCTTCCTTTTTAATCTTTTAGTTTCCATTTACTTTTCTCTGTTTTTGTTTCTAAATGCATGTTTGCACACATACATACTCACCCTCCATTTTCTTTAATTTTACACATTTTTGGACAATCTTGAATAGTGGAAAAAATTTTCACATTTTTTGTCCTATTTCCTGAATTTTTATGACATATAATAATATTTTCATGAGACAGTAATTATCATTAAAAATGAATTCTTTTGAAATTTAAAAGTTTAGCTCATTCCAGGCTATGGTATATGGAGAAATTAGAATGATAAGAAAGGATAAAGAGAGTTATTAGTGGTGAAATTACAGTAAAAAAAATAGATTATATATATTTTTAATGAGTTTATAAATTTTTAAAAATTTTCAAATTCAAACAATCTGTCTACTGACTGGTCTAAAATTAATTTTCTTCTCAATCTGATGTACATATGAAGTACATTCCTTTGATTTGTATTCACAAGCATAATCCTTTTATCTCTTTTGCAAAGATATTTTGTTTTATTTTAATGAGGAAGAAGTACAAAAAAGAAACAATTCTTTATAAGTGTCTAGTGAGTTTTCACCTCTAAAGGATGTATGTTTTTTACTTGAAATGTAAGAAATTTTCATTTGAAAGCATTCCAAAGTGTTTTTTAAATCAGTTTTTATTGGAATATAATTGCTTTACAAGGTTGTATTAGTTTCTGCTGTACAGCAAAGTGAATCAACCATGTGTATACATGTGTTCAGTCACTCAGTTGTGTCCTACTCTTTGTGATCTTGTGGACTGTAGCCACCAGGTTCCTCTGTCCATGGAATTTTTTAGGCAAGCATACTGGAGTGGTTGCCACTTTCTACTTCCACGATCTTCCTGACTCAGGGATCGAATCCACATCTCTTGCATCTCCTGTATTGGTAGGTGGATTCTTTACCACTAGTGTCACCTGCGAAGCCACATACATGTACATATATCCCCTCTTTTTTGGATTTCCTTCCCATTTAGGTCACCACAGAACAATGATTAGAGTTCCCTGAAGTTTATAAAGTAGGCTCTTATTAGTTGTCTGTTTTAAACATAGTATCAATTGTGTTTATATGTCAATCCCAATTCATCCCACAACTCCCCGCCGCCACCCTTTTGTTGTCCACACATTTGTTTTCTATGTCTGTGTCTCTATCTCTGTTTGACAAGTAAGATCATCTATACCGTTTTCTAGGTTTGACATACCCGTATTAATATATGACAGTTTTATTTTCTCCCTTTCTGATCTTCTTCACTCTGTATGACAGTGTCAAGGTCCATCCACATCTCTATAAATGACCCAATTTTATTTTTAGGACTGAGTAATATTCCATTATATAAACATAGCACAACTTCTTTATCCATTCCTCTGTTGATGGACAGTTAGATTGACTCTATGCCCTGGCTATTGTAAATAATGCTGCAATGAACATTGGGTTGCATGTGTCTTTTTGAATGATGGTTTTCTCTGGTTGTATGCCCAGTAATGGTTAACAGATTTAATAGTGATCCATAACTTAATAATACTTTATTAATCATGTGTCTATAAAATATATTAATTTTTATAAGTATATTTTATGTTTATTATATTTATTTTATAATTTTCATGAATTTTATAATTTTACTACAAATATATAGTACTTAAATGAATGTAAATATGTTGATGACTGATAAAGTAACCATGTGAAAATCAGTTCCACAGTTAAATTTCTTTTCCCCTCCCACAAATCATTATACCAAGTTCTAAAGATTACAAACATGAAACAGATGGAATCATTATAACATATTTAAGTGTGGGATGTCTTTAAAATATCACCAAAACTTTGTAAGAAAATGATTTTATAATGAAAAGAACACTTCCTGGCAAATAGATGGGGAAACAATGGAAACGGTGGTAGACTTTATTTTTTGGGGCTCCAAAATCACTCCATATGGTGACTGCAGCCATGAAATTAAAAGATGCTTGCTCCTTGGCAGAAAAGTTATGAACAACCTAGACAGCATATTAAAAAGCAAAAACATTACTTTGCCAACAAAGGTCCATCTAGTCAAAGCTATGGTTTTTCCAGTGGTTATGTATGGATGTGAGAGTTGGACTATAAAGAAAGCTGAGCACTGAAGAATTGATACTTTTAAACTGTGGTGTTGGAGAAGACTCTTGGGAATCTCTTGGACTGCAAGGAGATCCAATCAGTCCATCCTAAAGGAGATCAATCATGAGTTTCATTGGAAGGCCTGATGTTGAAGCTGAAACTCCAATATTTTGGCCACTTGATGCAAAGAATTGACTCGTTGGAGAAGACCCTGATGCTGGGAAAGATTGAAGGTGGGAGGAGAAGGGGACAACAGAGGATGTGATGATTGGATGGCATCACTGACTCAATGGACATGAGTTTCAGTAATGGGAGTTGGTGATGGACAGGGAGGCCTGGTGTGGTGCAGTCCATGGGGTTGCAAAGAGTCAGACACGACTGAACTGAACTGATGATATCAATATTATTAAATGTTAATAAAAATGGTTTAATGGTTTATATTTCTTGATTTAGCTTTATTCATTCAACTAGTATCTTATTAATGCTCCCTACATGTTAGTTATGTACTAGGGACGTGGAGATAAAAACAAAGTGATAGACAGCCTTTATCCTTATTAATCTGTTTAAGAATATTAAAAGTTTTTTCTATCAGAAAACTCTAAGTCATAGACAAGTGTAATACTTTTGATTCTTTGAGCTCTTTCACTGTGTTCAGAATATAATTTTAGTTAGTTTTATGTTTTAATTATAAAAATTTAAAAATACCCATAAAAGTAGAATGGTACAAAGTATCTCTGCATACCATTACTCGGCTTTAACAACCATCAGCTTTATATCTGCTAAATTTTCTGTTTTTCTGTTTTTTCTTTCTTTCTCTGAAATATTTTAAAACAAATCCTGACATTGTATCACTTCACTCATAAATACTTCAGTATGTTTCTTTAATAGATAAAAACAAACAAAAAACCCCACAATAACATTATTACTTTAACAATATTGATTATAATTCTTTATATTATCTAAGGCCTATTCCTCATTCAGTTTCCTTTAGTTGCATAGGATAGTGGTTCCCCAGCCTCCAAGATTTAATGCCTGATGATCTGAGGTGGAGCTGATAGAATAATAATAGAAATAAAGTGTGTGATAAATGTAATGCACTTGAATCATCCCTAAACCATCCCTCCCTACCATGGTCTGTGGAAAAACTGTCTTCCATGAAACTAGTCCCTGGTGCCAAAAGATTGGAGACCACTTTCACAGGATTCATTTTAACAATACAAACTGTGACTGAAATATTGAAGAAACAAGACTATTAGTTCTATCCTTTCATCAAAATAATAATAAAAACCTGGGTACTGGTTTTCTATGCCTTTATCTTCTAAAGCAGAATAATAACTGTCATCCTACAGATATCATTTCTGAATGATCTGCACACTTTACAAATGGAATGGCTGTGTTTATTCTCATTTCAGTTTAGAAGGTCAGCAAGTAAATAAACTTCTTGCATTGTGATGGCAATGTGATGTCATGCAGGTTTTCTAAGAATGCAATTAGTGTCAGGTGCCTCAAATCACTGCAGGTAATTGCAATCATTTTTAGGGAGAAACAAGAGGAAAGAGAAATTTCACAGACTAAAACAATAGTTCAGAGCTATGTGGCAGCTTTTGTGGACCCTTGTTTTTCAACAAATGAATTACAATAGAAAGATCATAACAAATTCAAATTACATTACCTATCTAAAAATAATGTTCAAATTTAAAAAGAAATATTTGCTTGTTTGAATCCTTACATATTTAATTGAAACCACAAATTACATTTTAGTCATTGAATGTTGGTTATATTTTAAAAGATCTCCTGAGTATATTTGTAGAACTACAGTACATATTTCAATTTTATGTATTCTCACAATGAGAGATGTGCAAATGCCAAAAATTATCCAAAACCTTGTTAAATTTTAGTTCACTGTCTTTTTCTAAAAATGTAATTTTGAAATGGGCTATGAGATTAATTTATACAGATGATCTTTTTCTAATTATAAATGTGTAAACCCAGGTGACTCAGTGGTAAAGAATCCACTTGCTAATGCAAGAAATGCAGAAGATATGGATTCTGTTCCTGGGTTGGAAAGATCTCATGAAGGATCTTCCCTGGAAGGATCCTTTTGTGGAGGAGGCAATGGCAACCCACTCAGTATTCTTGCCTGGAAAATCTCTTAGACAGAGGAGCCTGGTGGACAAAAATGCTGTGGGTTTGCAGAGTTGGACACCATGAGCACACATGCACATTCAGCGGTTTTAGTTCTCTGTGAGGCCTTGCTAAATGCACTGATGTTCAACAAAATACAGGTATACTTATTAATACTTTGAAAATCAAAAACTGGCTAATGATTAACAGGGGAAGATTTTAAATTATTCTTACACTGACTTATGCATGACAATCAGCGTTTTAAATACAGTATTCTTCAGTATAGGTGCTCAGTCGTGTCTGATTCTTTGCGACCCCGTGGACTGCAGCACACCAGGCCTCCCATTGCCAACTCCTGGAGGTTAGTCCACCAAACTTATGTCTATCAAGTTGGTGATGCCATCCAAGCATCTCATCTGCTGTCGTCCCCTACCCTCCTGCCTTCAGTCTTTCCCAGGGTCTTTTCAAATGAGTCAGTTCTTTGCATCAGGTGGCCAAAGTTTTGGAGCTTCAACTTCAGTATCAGTCCTTCCAATGAATATTCAGGGCCAATTTCCTTCAGGACTGACTGGTTGGATCTCCTTGCAGTCCAAGGGACTCTCAAGAGTCTTCTCTAGCACCACAGTTCAAAAACGTCAATTCTTCAGTGCTCAGCTTTTTTTATGGTCCAACTCTCACATCAATATATGAGTACTGGAAAAACCATAGCTTTGACTATACAAACCTTTGTTGGCAAAATAATGTCTCTGCTTTTTAATATGCTGTCTAGGTTTGTCATAGCTTTTTTTTTCCTCAAGGAGCAAGCATCTTTTAATTTCATGGCTACAGTCATCATCTGCCGTGATTTTGTAACCCCCAGAAATAAAGTCTGTCACTGTTTCCAGTCTGTCACTAGTATTCTTCAGTATGCTTATAATTCACTTAGATGTTTTCTTGCATTTTCTCCTTTTATTAGACCATAATTCCTATATACATAAAAGTCAACTGTAAAAGTCAAGTGAGATTCATCATGTTGATGTTTGACAGAAAACAACAAAATTCTGTAAAGCAATTATCCTTCAGTTAAAAATAAAATTAAAAAAAAAATTCCAAATCCCCCCCAAAAAAGTCAAGCGAGTTTCAAAAGTGAAAACCAAACTTCTCTCTACCTCACTCAGCCTAAATGTGGACATGTATTGCTCATATACTGCTTATATATTATAAATGTTTAATTGTGCATACAGTGTTAACACAGAAATTAAACATGTGAAATGATACCATCATGTTTACTCTAAGTGCTTCTTATTTTTAATTTACCCTTTATTATGAAGCTTCCATAAGAAGAAAAGAACTTATTATATTAAGGTTAATGGATCCTGGAAGCAGAGTCTAGAACATAATGAAGTATTAGGACATGGAGGGCCTCAAGCATAGAAGGTTGATTATTACTTGGAGAAAAATAAACCTAGAAGCTATGGTCTGAAAATTTCATCTAACTACATGAACCAATGAAACCAGTAATGTGTCATTTTTTCCTTCACAGGAAAAATATATGCATATATATTTCAAGCAGTTGTAGAATCTGCTTAGATTCTACAACAAGCAATGTTAGTGGACTGTTTCAGCATACCTGAAAAAAAGTTTTATGATTTTAATGCTCCATGACATGGAAATAAAAATTCAAAAAGCATTGAGAAAGAAAAATATTAGAAGACTCCTTCTTAATCCAGGTTCTCACATTTTTTTAATGTAGTTTCTTTTATCATCTGTATATTTAGTTTTCCTGGTATAAGTTATATGCTTATGTATTTCTTGATATATCATCTCTAAATAAAATCTATTGTTTCTGCAGAATGGAAGGTTAGAACTAGTTCTTTTTGCTCCTTGTGCTTCCTACCCCTTAAGAATTACTTTTGTTTTATCAATTTGATACATTAATGCACTGAATTCATAAGTTAATATTTATTTCTTTATCCACCTATTTGAAGTTATGTTTGACATTACATAATGGATGATGAATGAATTTACCATCCATTAATTTTCCTTCACTGTCTGTCCACATCTCAAATTCTGTCTGATATCAGTTCTGTCAGCTTAGTTGTGTCTGAATCTTTGCGACCCCATGGACTACAGCCTGCCAGGCTTCCCTGTACTTCACTATCTCCCTGAGTTTGCTCAAACTAACGTCCACTGAGTAAGTGATACCATCCAAACATCTTATCCTCTGTTGACCCGTCCTCCTCCTGCCCTCAGTCTTTTCCCAGCATCATGGTCTTGTCCAGTGAGTTGGCTCTTCACATCAAATGGCCAAAGTATTGAAGCTTCAGCTTCAACATCAGTCCTTCCAGTCAATATTCAGGATTTATATCCTTTTGGATTGATTGGTTTGATCTCCTTGCTGTCCAAGGGACTCTCAAGAATCTTCTCAAGCACCTCCAGGTTTGTATGCAAAAGAGTATAAATTTTTGACCTCTAACAACTTTTTTCTGCCTAAAGAAATATATTTATGCATATAGAATAAGGTCCTTTATTCTTAAATTTCTTACCTAGAATTGTGCCATATTTTCTTTTGCTGTATTTGATCAAAGACTTTAAAAAACAATGTTTGTTTATCCAAGAATTTCCAACTGTATTTATTATTATTCTTTTGACAATAAAAAAAGGCTTGCCTTTTGCTGTATTACTAATATACCATAGCTCATTGAATACATTATGTCTTGAATGTGCTAATCAGTATGATTTCCTACTAGATCAGTTGGCCAACTGTCATTCTGAAATTTCTTTCTTTTTTGTTTCATATTCCTGTTGTACCTACACCTTTTCTTAAATTACAATTTATACAATTCCTTTTTCTTAAGCTCCTTGTTCATTTTGTTTGAGTGAAGATGTCTTCCAGAAATTGAAAAGTACATGGACATGTTTTCTGAATTTTTGCATGCCTAAAATTTTTCTGCTTTTATATTTTATTGATGGTATCACTGCCAGAGAATTCAGTATTGAAAATCCATTTCCTACAGGGTGTTGAAGACGTTTTCTCCATTGTCTTTCAGAGTTCATAGATGCTTAACAAGGACTCAAATACTAACTGACGTTTTCTTAGCGGGGTGGGGAGTGGAACATTCTGTGTACATCATGATCCTTGTTTTGAGGTTTAACAAGATGTGTCAAAGTAGCTTTCTTTTGCCCTATGACATCTTTAGTTCTGAAGATTACAGCTTTAGCCATGAAACAGTTCATGCTATTAATTATTATCTTCTAGTCTTCTATCTCTTTTTGCTTTTTCTGGAAAATATGTTTATTGAGATTGACCTTCTTGAATTAATCTTCTGTGTTTCTCTTTTGCGCATGCTAAGTTGCTTCAGTCATGTCTAAATCTTTGCAACCCTATGGGTGATAGTCCATCAGGCTCCTCTGTCCACAGGATTCTCCAGGCAAGAATACTGGAGTGCGTTGCCATGCTTCCCTCCAGAGTAATCTTCCTGACCCAGCAATCAAGCCAGAGTCTCTTGCATCCCCTGCATTGGGAGGCAGGTTCTTTACCACTAGCGCCACCTGGGAAACCCATGTCTCTCTATGCTGCATCATTTTAATCTTTTCCATATCTACTATTGTAGGCAAGAATTCCTTAGAAGGAATGGAGTAGCCCTTATAGTCAACAAACAAGTCAGAAATGTAGTACTTGAGTGCAATTTCAAAAATGACAGAATAATCACCATTCGTTTCCATGGCAAACCATTCAACATCACAGTAATCCAAGTCTATGCCCAATGTATAATGCTTAAAAATTTGAAGTTGAATGGTTCTATGAAGACCTACAAGACCTTCTAGAACTAACATCAAGAAAAAAAAATGTCCTTTCCATCATAGGTGATTGGATACAAAAGAAGGAAGTCGAAAGATATGTGGAGTAACAGGCAAGTTTAACATTGGAGTATAAAATGAAGCAGGGCAAAGGCTAACAGAACTTTGCTAAGAGAATACACTGGTCATTGCAAACACTCACTTGCAAAAACAGAAGATATGACTCCACACATGGACATCACCAGATAGTCAATACTGAAATCAGATTGGCCACATTCTTTGCAGCCAAAGATGGAGAAGCTCTAAAGAGTCAGCAAAAACAAGAACGGGAGCTGACTATGGCTTAAATCATAAGCTCCTTATTGCAAAATTCAGACTTAAATTGAAGAAAGAAGGGAAAAGCACTAGGTTATTCAGGTATAATCTAAATCAAATCCCTTACAATTATACAGTGGACGGGGCAAATAGATTCAAAGGATTAGATCTGGTACACAAGTTTCCTGAAGAACTATGGATGGAGGTTCATAACATTGTACAGGAGGTGGTGACCAAAATCGTCCCAAGGAAAATGAATGCAAGAAGTCAAATTGTTTGTCTGAGGAGGCCTTACAGATAGCTGAGAAAAGAAGAGAAGCAAAAGGCAAAGAAGAAAGGGAAAGATATACCCATATGAATACAGAGTTCCAAGAATAGGAAGGAAAGCAAAGAAAACCTTCTCAAGTGAACAATGCAAAGAAATAGAAGAAAGCAATAGAATGGAAAAAATTAGAGATATATTCAAGAAAATTGGAGATGCCAAGGGGACAATTCATGATAAGATGAGTACAACAAAGGACAGAAATTGTACGGACCTAAGATAAGTAGAAGAGATTAAAGAGAGGTGGCAGGAATACACAGAAGAACTGTAAAAGAAGGTCTTAATGACCCAGATAACCAAGATGATGTGGTCACTCATGTAGAGCCAGATATCCTTGAGTGTGAAGTCAAGTGGGCCTTACGAATCATTACTATGAACAAAGCTAGTGGAGGTGATGGAATTCCAGCTGACCTATTTCAAATTCTAAAAGATGATGCTTTTGAAGTGCTGCATTCAATATGCCAGCAAATTTGGAAAACTCCAGCAGTGGCCATTGCTGGATCAGCTCAGCACAACCGGGTAAGAGATGGGTGATGCAGAACTTAAGAAAAACACAGCAAGAAAGATGGGACCAGGGGACTCAAGACCTTGAGGATCAAGAGCCCTGCTGACCGATTCCACATTGCTTTTATTGAGCTCATGTTATGCAGAAAGTATCTGCATTTTTTTGAGAACATAACTTTCCCATGTTCCCAGTCATGTCCCCAGTTAATGTTTTTCTTTTGAACTTCTATGTTTTGTTTTGTTTTTTCTGTAAAAAGGGCTCCAGAAGACTGGGAGCAAAGATCCCTGCAGGAACATCAGAGAAATAATCAGTGCATGCACAAGCAGCATGCTAACTTGCGCTGACCCAGTGTTCCTAAGTCGGCACCCCCCTCTCTATCTGTTCAAGCAGATCACTCTGACCCAAGCAATCAGTCCATGTACTCTGGTTAATTTTTGTTTCTGTTTCCTGTTATTTTTTCTCATGGTTTGGCAAAGACATCTGGCAAATATTTTCCCACAGGCCACAAGACTGGAAAATGTCTGTTTTCATTCCAATCCCAAAGAAGAGCAATGCTGAAGAATGTTCAAACTACTGTACAATTGTGCTTATTTCACATGCAAGCAAGGCCATGCTCAAATTCCGTCAAGTTAGGCTTCAACAGTATGTGAACTGAGAACTTCCACATGTACAAGCTGGATTTAGTTAAGACAGAGGAACCAGAGATCAAATTGCCAACATCCATTGGATCATAGAAAAAGCAAGAGAATTCCAGAAAAACATCTACTCCTGCTTCATTGACTATGTGAATGCCTTTGACTGTGTGGATCACAATAAACTGTGGAAAAATTCTTCAAGAGATGGGAATACCAGACCACCTTACCTACCTCCTGATAAACCTATATGCAGGTCAATAAGCAACTGTTAAAACCAGACATGGAACAACTGACTGGTACCAAATGGGGAAAGGAGTACATTAAGGTTGTACATTGTCGCCTTGCTTATTTAGCTTATATGCAGAGTACATCGTGTGAAATGCCAGGCTGAATGAATCAGGAGCTGGAATTGAGATTGCTGGGAGAAATATGAACAACCTCATATGTGCAGATGATATCACGTTAATGGCAGAAAGCAAAGAGGAACTAAAGAGCCTCTTGATGAAGGTGAAAAAGTGAAAAAGCTGGCTTAAAACTCAAAATTCAAAAAACAAAGATCATGGCATTTGGTCCCATCACTTCATGGCAAATAGATCAGGAAAAATGTGGAAACAGTGGCAGATTTTATTTTCTTGGGCTCCAAAATCACTGCAGATGGTGACTGTAGTCATGAATTTAAAAGACATTTGCTCTTTGGAAGGAAAGCTATGACAAACCTAGACAGCATATTAAAAAGCAAATACATTACTTTGCGACAAATGTCTGTATAATCAAAGTGACAGTTTTTCCAGTAATCATGTGTATGTATGAGAGTTGGACCATAAGGAAGTCTGATTGCTGAAGAATTGATGCTTTCAAACTGTGATGCTGGGGAAGAATTTTGAGAGTACCTTGGACTGCAAGGAAATCAAACCAGTCAATCCTAAAGAAAATCAACCCTGAATGTCCATAGAAAGGCCTGATGCTGAAGCTCCAATACCTGATGGGAAGAGTCAACTCATTGGAAATGACCCTGATTCTGGGAAAGATTGAGAGCAGGAGGAGAAAGGGGAAGCATAGGTTCAGATATTTGAATGGCATCACTGACTCAGTGGACATGAGTTTGAGCAACTCTTGGAGATGGAGAAGGACAGCATACTCCAGTCCACAGGTTCAGAGAAAGATAAAACTTAATTACTGAACAACAATAACAATCTGCAAATTTCTGTGGTAACACCTTTTATTTCCTGCATTGCAACATGTAAAACAACTAGAGAAAATTTTCATGATACACTACCACTTCCTAACATTTATTGAACATATTCTGTGTTGAGCACCACATTGAGTATCTTTTATTTATTAACTTTATTCATATACACAAGAATCCTGTGAGTTTTGTACCACTATTAACTACCTTTTAATAGCATCACCGACTCAACCGACATGACATTTAGCAAACTCTGGGAGACAGTGTAGAACCGGGAAGCCTGGTGTCCTGCAGTCTATGTGGTTGCTGAGTCGGACACAATTTAGCAACTGAAAAACAAGAATAAAATTCCACTTTACACGGTCTGGAAACTGAAACTACAATGATTATGAGATTTTCCTAAGGTGAAAAAATGACTGAAAAACCAAGCCAATGTTACAGTCCTACAGTCCCTAAGCTCAGGAGCTAAATTATATCACTATTGAGATGCAAATGTTAAAAATCAGCCCTCTGACCTTTTGAGATGGCCCACACTTTGTCTGTGAAGGGTGTTTCTATCTAAATAAATCCACCTCTTACCTTAAAAATAAAATGTTAAACATCACAAAAGTGTTACATGTGAAAATTCAAAACTTACTAGTTGCATTATGGCCACTAAGTATCAAAGTATTTATTTTAACTTAGTAATGCATTTTTTAGAAGAGTTGTTCAAAGTAATGTGTCACCGTTACTTTTGATGGCAAGAACATCTGGCTTCCCATGCTAGATGTACTACACATCCGAGTTCTGCAACTACATTCTGTGGGGTTGCAGAGTTGAACATGGCAGCAAGTAAACAACAACAACAACAAACCAACAAACTTCCTTGCAAAATTCCTGTCAGTTGAGACCCTGAAGGGTTAAGAAAAGGCTACAGCCTAGGATTAATAATTAACCAATAACATCCCAGGCTTCATAACTACTGGAAACCAGTTTTGAAACAGCACAGGTCCTTGAAGATCATCTTTTCCTAGCCTAATTAATTCCCAGAGGAATAAAGAACATGTTTGTTCTAAGCCGTAATGGAGATGTTTTGATAAAACATGGCTTCCTTGTGGCTCAGACAGTAAAGATTCTGCCTGCAATGCGGAAGACCTGGATTTGATCGCTGGGTCAGGAAGATCCTCTTTTGAGGGAAATGGCAACCCACTCCAGTACTCTTGCCTGGAAAACCTCATAGACAGAGGAGCCTGGTAGGCTACAGTCCATGGGGTCACAAAGAGTCGGACATGACTAAGCGACTTCTCTCTCTCTCTCTCTCATAAAACTGGAAGTAGGGAGGAATATGCCAGGCCTGCTGAGGGTGTGTTGAATTAAATGATGATGGGGTTTGTACTCAATTGGGGAGGGAGGAAAAGAGAGGATTCACAGGCTGGGAGAAATGAATGGTTTTAAAGCTGGAGATCATGGTGATTGGAGACAGGAAGTTTTGAACACAAAGCTCCTCTTCCCAGTGAACAATTTAAGGACTGAGTGATAACAGACCTCAGATATGGCAAAATGGTTGCTGGAGTGATGAAGACAATTGATCAGGAAGAAACCAAGAAACTTCACAGTTAGGTAGTTGAAATAATTGTCCAAATTAGATGATGCAGTTGCATGGAATGTAGGCAAGAATTAAGTTGAGAAGACGCCAGGGCCTCTCAGAATAAGAAGTACTAGAAAAATTATGTATCTAATTATTTTCTCTATGATTTCAACTTTAACAGGAGAAATATTCAGAAGAAAAAAAATACTACAAATATTTATTCTTTGGCTAAGGGTCATTAAAGAATACTACAAATCTTTATTCTTTGGCTAAGGGTCATTTTTCTTTCACTGAAAGTAAACACTGAAGATTAAAACTTATTGAAGTATAAATCTTCAGTCCATAATTTAAGAAAAAATATGTAAGTTGAGGAAGAATTTTTAAAATTTATTTGAAAATTCAGATATTATTCAGAAGGGAAAACCTTAAATTTCATAGCTATTATTTTATTATAACCATAAGTAAATTGCTATTCTTCACAGTAATTTTTGACAACAGATTAATGACCTAAACTCACTATGTAACATCTGGTGTACCTTCTGTGGACTAAAAATCAATTAGAATTTTTAATTATTTCTGTGAAACATCTGCAAGACAATCTAATTCCAATGTGAATTAAATGCTCTCTCTGGTGATTGTGTAATAAGATACATCCGTAGCTTAAGAAACTGCCCTTTCCTAAAGTGTACAATTCAAAAATATTTGACTTGTTTTTTTCTCATTTGGCTTAGTTCATGTATTTAATAGTGTACATTATTGTATCTTTATAGGTTTTGAAACCAGTATCAGAAATCACTGTATAATTTTCTGATACTTCTTCTAATTCTAGCACTTCTTATCAAGCATTTTTTTTAGAATTGGCAAACAATCCTCTTATAATTAATTGATGATGATATGATTTTCATCCTTCTGGCTTATGCTGAGCCATTGCCAATGCTGTTTAAATCTTCTGATGAGCAGAGTCAGATGCAAACAGAAATATAATACAGTGACCAAAAACTCTGGAGATGAAGTTGGATGCTCTTTTCTAATCAACACAGATTCTAATCAACTCAGATGTCAGTTTTTAATCCTTGATTAATTATAATTATCTATAACAATAATGTTTATTACTCTGTGATAATTTTTGATATCTCTTTTCTTTGATAGGATGCTGTTATTCAACAAGTAAATAAAACTCTTTCACCAAAATTGACATTAATCTGTAGATGATTGGTGCATGCTATTAACCTCTATTTCTTATATTCTAAATATAACTGATCTTGGTTAATAGTAGCTATTCTCAATGCTAAAATTTCAGCCATTAATTTTGTACTTCTATAAAATTCTCTTGAAATATTGTATTTTATGTTTCTTACTGCTATATTTCTTTGAGAATGTATTTTTAAATGTATATTTTGTAAGTACCACATCTATGGTCTGTGGTTTTTTCCTCCTTTTTTCAGACTTTTAATTATTTTAATTTTGTCTTAAATATCTATGCCTATTTGTTTTACTGGTATAAAAAGTTTTGATTGTTTTCTAAAAATTTCTATAGGCTTTGCTTTGCTAATTTTGATAATAAAATGAGCATATTTATGAAATATAGGCTTCCCTGGTGGCTCATATGGTAAAGAATCTGCCTATGATGCAGGAAACCAGGTTCTGTCCCTGGGTTGGAAAGATCCCCTGGAGGAGGAACCCCTGGAGGAGGGCATGGCAACCCGCTCCAGCATTCTTGCCTGGGAAATCCCATGGACAGAAGATTCTGGCAGGTTAGACAGTCCATGGGGTCCCAAACCATCAGACATGACTGAACGACTAATACTTTACCTTCAAGTTTAAGACTATCTAAACCAGTGTGTATCGAACTTTAATGTCCATGCTTGTCACCTGGGAATCTTGTTAAAAAGCCAGGTTCAGAACTTATGGTTGCTTGTGGGAGGGAATAGTTATTTAAAATGGATAAACAACCAAGATCTATTGTATAGCACATGGAACTCTGCCCAATGTTATGTGGCACTCTGGATGGGAGAGGAGTTTGGGGGAGAATGGATACATGTATATGTATGACTGAGTCCCTTCACTATTCACCTGAAACTATTACAACATTATTAACTGACTATATCCCAATACAAAATAAAAGTTGAAAAAAAAAAAGAAAATCAGATTCAGATTTACCAGTAAGGAATGAAGTGAGTTCTGAAATTATTCATTTCTGATAAATTCTCTGTGCTGTGCTTAGTTGCTTAGTGGTATCCAGACTCTTTGTGAGATCCCATGGACTATACCCTGCAAGGCTCCTCTGTCCATGGGATTTTCCAGGCAAGAATTCCTGAATTGGTGGCCATGCCCTCCTCTGGAGGATCTTCCCAAACCAAGGATTGAACCCAGGTCTCCCACATTGCAGGTGGATTGTTTAACATCTGAGCCACTAGGGAAGTCCATAAGGTCTCCAGTGATACATATGCTGCTTGTCCTCAGACCATAATTTGAGAAATTAAGATATAAATAACTATATATTTAGTATGTTTGAATATTTTTCATCAAGTAAAACTTTGAAGTTTACTGAGAATATTGTCTGTAGTTGCAGATGATATACTACTCTTCTATCCTTTCACCATAAAACTGTTCAGAAAAAAGCCATCTAATCTTGTTTATTCAGTTTTTCATCAACCCTGCTGGGACTACTTACAATCAAATTTATGCCCACATTAGTTTCCAGGACTGTTCTTTTAATGTTCTGTATCAACCCACTCATCTCTAAACCAAGGTTATTTATGCTCATTGCTTATAGCAAATTAGTGGGTAAGGGCAAATCCAAGCTTTCAAGGAAACAAGGAACATTTTCTACCAGAGTAATTGTGACAGGGTGCTAGAGATATTGGTACTGAAGAAGCTGAGTACAGTAAGAGAGGAAATCTCATGTGCCAAAATGAATATCTTGAATCAACATCTTCAGTGACACATAAATAAGTTCCTAGGCTGCAAGATAATGTTAACTGCACTAGTTGAGTTAATACTTCATCTTACTTATGAGAACTACCATGTGCATATTATGTATGTATATATTATACATACACATATATATCAAAGTGTTTTAAGCTGTATCAAGTCAGCTTTATGCCTCTTGGTGTATTGTGAACCAGAGAACAAATTATGATGTTCAGCACAGGTCAGCATCTAATCAATATCTATTCATGCATGCACACACCTATATAACACATACGATATTTGTTATTTGTATAACACAGATCCATGATAATGACTCACAGTGTCTGCAGTTCACTTTTTCATTTGATATGGAACTCAATGTATGGCCAGGTTTTTTGCCATTTCCTTTATTTTCCCTTTTCCCTCTCCTTTTTATTAGTCCTGAGATCCTTTTCCATGGAAAAAGGAGCTAATAAGTGAGTCCTTTTTCCACTTCTCTGATAAGCATAACCCCATGAACCATCATCCATCAACATAATGCTACACTAGTCTCTAAAACCCTTGAGTTATAACTGCTTATTTGTAATTAGTGAGGAGAAGAGACTGGCAAGTAATTCCCTTAGGCCAGAATGAATGAATTAGTTTAGATATAAAAGATACTACCTTGGTAATTTTATTCTCTAAAATAGCCTATAGTGATACTTACATCCTATTTTACAAGATTTTGTGGGAGACATAATTATATTGATACCTTGACTGTAACTTTAAACTCATTAAAATAATAGTCTAGTATTTTTACAAACAATGGGTATATATTATTTTGTATTTTTATTATTCTTTCTGTATTAGAGAATTACTATCTTACCTTCAATTGATTGTTACATTTTCATAAGTCATATCAGATATGATCCAGTATAGCTTCAAAAGAAATTTGTTTATAAGTTGTTTGTTTTATACATGTATATATATATTCCCAGTAATTTTCACTGTAAGCCCAGGCTGTTTAATAAAACATTGACATATTATTGGTCTATGAATTGCCATGCGAGTTTCTAACTGCTAGATTTCAAAATAATCCCATGTTATATTTTTCTTCATTCAGTTGTTCATTGAATGAGTTGCTCAGAAATTCAAATCAACATTAATAATGGTTCATTTCCATTAGCCAATACACTGTGAATGGATATAATTCACTTGCCTTGTGGTCTTCATTTTATGAGGTTTGAAGTCATTGAGCACCATGCTCGTTTTTCACAAATATAGTTGCACATGATCGTTAATAATTTATCAATCTGTTTTTTTCCAAATAGTTCTTGCATTGTAAAATGGAGTTTCTGATAATGAGCATACACCAGAAGCCCATAAAACTGCTCCACTGATTCCTATGTATTTCATATTCCATTTTACTTGATCTTAGCCAGAAAGCCAAGAAGTGATCATACTCCATTTTAATTTTCCTTCACTTTTTATTTGGAAATCCATTTCTTCAATGTCAAAAAAATATAAGATCAAATTTTTCTCTTTCTTCTCATTGGTTAATATGATCATAAGCATGTAATTAATACTTGCTATAGAGAGTACATTTCAATACAGAGATCATTATTACATGCTTCTTGGAGTGGAACATGTAATGGAAAGGAAAGGGAATTTTCATATTAAAAAAGAAAATGTTCCCTGGCAGCACAGTCCCAGATGGCTATAAGTGCATCCTTATTCTAAACACTCTGCCTGACTTGAGCATTGTTACTTGCTTCCTGTATGATCATTCTCTTGAGTTCTGCAGTACAAATTGAAACTTGAGTGGCAGATGCTTTCCTTCTTTACACCAGAATTTATGTTCCCTTTTGAGACCTGTGCATTTTGTACTCGACACATCTGCTCCTGGTTAAGCAAGAACGTGTGCAATCTTTTCAGTGTCCACGTCTGTTTTCCAGTGGGGTTGTCTTTCTGTCTGTCTGTTTGACTCTTTTCAGATGATTCCATCTCACAGCTATCTGTTTCTGCTCAGACATGTTCTGGTCTCATCTGGAACTTCCAACAGATACTGTCCAATTTAAAAAAAATAAAAAGCTGCAGTCCTGCAACTTAGGAGAACTGTGGTAGTGACAATGACAGTATTTTCCCTTACAGCGTTCTGAATTTAGTCATGAAAATACTGACCAAGAATATTTTAATCATCTTCACTTTATTCAAGGCTCTTTGGTTCTAAGAAAGAGAAATCCACTCAAAGCACCTTAAATATTTAAGGGTACAACAATTTTGTGGAAATGAATGAAATACAACTGGGCATTCTGGAAACAAGCATGGAGATATTGGAAGGCATTGAGAACAGAGAGAATGACTCTACCTTCCACTCCTCTTCTGGAGCCACCAGCTCTGTTTCATCCTTTCCTCTGTTATGTTTGCATCAGTCTTCTTTCACTCAGAAGAAGGACATTCTTCTGCTTATATTAGATTTTTTTTCTTTTCAATAACAAAGCTCTTATATGAGTTTGATTATCATTATACTATAACTCTGTATGGTCATATATCCACCTATGTGTCAATCAGCTGTGATGGAAAATGAGGCAAGATATACATAATTCCAACTGCTGAAGAGAAATTCACAAAATAAGATTGCTCACAGAGACATTCCCCAAACATGACTACTGCAGTCTGCCATTTTGATCTATGTGTGTATGTGTGTGTGTTTCATAGATATTCACAAATAGTATATTCTTCAATAAAAAGTATAGGATTTTAGAAAGTTTAAAAATAAATACTAAATGTTTTAAAATGATGAAGCATTTCATGAGCAATGTATGTAGTACATCCCTATTTTATGATACTACAAATAAAACCTAGAATTTAATGAACTATTCTAGGAAAAAATGCACTTTAAATAAGCATGATGGGAAAGACAATCAAGATTTTATTAGTTTTAATTCATGAGTATGTAGATAAAAAGACAATTATTTTATCTGCTAATATTTTTATATTTAGTCTTTGAAAAAGTTAAGGTAGTAAATATAAGCTTTGTTTCTTGAAAATATTTTATCTTTACATAGATAGTCAGAGTTCCATTGTATTTCTTTAATATGTGCTATTAATATAACTGGAAAAATTAACTATAGTTGCCCAGGTAACATGTATTTTATTATAAAAGCTGATTTAAATATTTCTCAGTGTAATTAAAATTTTAAGAATGGATGTAGTTTTAAGATTAAATAGCCCTACAGAATCAGTGCTCTGTTGTGCAAATTTGAAAGTACTATTTTCTAAGTTGTTAAGAGGCTAAGTTTGGTCTGACTGTTTTGTGACTTCATGGACTGTAAGCCTGTCAGGCTCCTCTGTCCATGGAATTTCCCAGGTAAGGACACTGGAGTGGGTTGCCATGTCCTTCCTGGGGATCTTCCTGACTCAGGGATGGAATCCATGTCTCCTGCATTGGAACATGGATTCTCTGCTACTGAGCCATCAATTTTTACTACATAACTTGACTGAGCAATTTTCCAAGTGTACTTCTTTTTTGTACAATACCTGCTTTAGGTCATATTCTTCTCTGCACATTTTGGGTTTGTGTTATTACATGAGTTAATTTCTTCACAAATTTTGCTCCATAAGAAAAAAAAAAGCTCTTTGGTTCTGTAAAAAATTGTTCTGTATGAGAATAGGGCCAGTGAAGAGTACAGCGATGGCAGCCATTTTGCAGTTTCCTCAATGAAAGCCGTGTACCTGGGCCTTATACATAGGCTGCTTGGAAGCAGGATATTTTCTCTTCTGTGGTATAACAATAGTAATTTCTAATCCATAGTTTGATTTTGACTTTATGAAATTTTAGAAAATGCCAGGCTCCTCTGTCTGTAGAATTTTCCAAGCAAGAATACTAAAGAGGGTTGCATTACATTCTCCAGGAGATCTTCCTGATCCAGGGATTGAACCCATGTCTCTTGCATCTCCTGCATTGGCAAGTGGATTCTTTATCACTTCTCTCATATATGGTAATTCTAATTAATTTGCATTTAATCAGGAATAAATTCATTCTCCTTAATATTATATGCTGGAAAAGCAAACAATGATATAGGTTCAGTTTAGTTCAGTCGCTCAGTCGTGTCTGACAGTTGGCAACTCCATGGAGTGCAGCACGCCAGGACTCCCTGTCCATCACCAATTTCAGGAGTTTACTCAAGCTCATGTCCTTTGAGTCAGTGATGCCATGCAACTATCTCATCCTCTGTTATCCCCTTCTCCTCCTACCTTTAATCATTCCCAGCAACAGGGTCTTTTCAAATGAGTCAGTTCTTCACATCAGGTGGCCAAAGTATTGGAGCATCAGCTGCAATATCAATCCTTTCAATGAATACCAGGACTGATCTCCTTTAGGATGGACTGGTTGGATCTCCTTGCAGTCCAAGGGACTCTCAAGAGTCTTCTCCAATACCACAGTTCAAAAGCATCAATTCTTTGGCACTCAGCTTTCTTTATAGTCTCAACTCTCACAACCATACATAACTACTAGAAAAACCATAACATTGATTAGACTGACATTTGTTGGCAAAATATGTCTCTGCTTTTTAATATGCTGTCTAGGTTGGTCATAAGTTTCCTTCCAAAGAGTAAGCATCTTTTAATTTCATGGCAGCAGTCACCATCTGCAGTGATTTTGGAGCCCCAAAATATAAAGTCAGCCACTGTTTCCACTGTCTTCCCATCTATTTGCCATGAAGTGATGGAACCGGATGCCATGATCTTAGTTTTCTGAATTTTGAGCTGTAAGCCAACTTTTCACTCTCCTCTTTCACTTTCATCAAGAGGCTCTTTAGCTCGTCTTCACTTTCTGCCATAAGGGTGGTGTCATCTGCATATCTGAGGTTGTTGATATTTCTCCCGGCAATCTTGATTCCAGCTTGTGCTTCATCCAGCTCAGTATTTCTCATGATGTACTCTGCATATAAGTTAAATAAACAGGGTGACAATATACAGCCTTGATGTACTCCTTTTCCTATTTGGAACCAGTCGGTTGTTTCATGTCCAGTTCTAACTGTTGCTTCCTGACCTGCGTACAGGTTTCTCAGGAGGAAGGTCAGGTGGTCTGGTATTCCCATCTCTTTCAGGATTTTCCACAGTTTATTGTGATCCACATAGTCAAATGCTTTGGCATAGTCAATAAAGCAGAAGTAGATGTTTTTCTGGAACTCTCTTACTTTTTTGATGATCCATCTAATGTTGGCAATTTGATCTCTGGTTCCTTTGCCTTTTCTAAAACCAGCTTGAACATCTGGAAGTCCCCACTTCACGTATTGATGAAGGCTGGCTTGGAGAATTTTGAGCATCACTTTACTAGCATCTGAGATGAGTGCAATTGTGTGGTAGTATGAGCATTCTTTGACGTTGCCTTTCTTTGGGACTGGAATGAAAACTGACCTTTTCCAGTCCTGTGGCCACTGCTGAGTTTTCCAAATTTGCTGACATATTGAGTGTAGCACTTTCACAGCATCATCTTTTAGGTATGAAATAGCTTAACTGGTATTTCCTCACCTCCACTAGCTTTGTTCGTAAGCTTTGAATCTAAGGTCCACTTGACTTCACATTCCAGGATGTCTGGCTGTAGATGAGTGATCACACCATCATGATTATCTGGGTCATCAAGATCTTTTTTGTACAGTTCTTCTGTGTATTCTTGCCACCTCTTCTTAATATCTTCTGCTTCTTTTAGTTCCATACAATTTCTGTCCTTTTTTGCCCATCTTTACATGAAATGTTCCCTTGGTACTCTACTAAAAGAATATTCTCTTTATATAGGAATCTATATAAAAAGAAAGAATTTCTTTCTCTTTATATGTATATATATTAAAGAATTTTTAATATATAGGAAAGAATTTTTGTGTTTCCTCTTAGAAAGATTTTCTCCTGACCATTCTTTTTTATTATCAATTTCCATGTGCATTTTGATAGATTTAACTATATTTAGATTGAGTGCATTTGAATTGATAAAAATCTACATATTTTACCAATCTTTCGTTAACATATCTATTTTGTTTATCAAAGTAATAAGTTTAGAGGCAAAGTAGTTGCCTCTCATTCTCCTTGGCTTTTCTCAACTTTTTATCTGTGATCTAATATTAACTGACATCATTATCATGTATGATATCAAAACAAATATATAGTTGTGCTACTGGTCCTGATTGCACATAAATATCAGAACTGGGGTTGTTTATCTGAATACCATTAGATATCCCATTAGATAATTCCATAGAATAATATGTGTGTGCGTACTTCTGTTGTATCTGACTCTTTGCGATTCCCTGGACTATAGCCTGCCAGGCTCCTCTGTAGAATTTTCCAAGAAAGAATACTGAAGTGGCTTGCCATTTCATTCTCTAGTAGATCTTCCTGATCCAGGGATTGAACCCATGTTCAATTGAGTTCAAAAGAGTTCATTGAACTCTTGCATCTCCTGCACTGGCAGGTTGGTTCTTTACAACTGCTACATGTGGGATGCCCTATAGAACAGTGAATGTAAGATTTAATTGTTATTGATGTTTCAAGCTTATTTCCCAAAAGACTGTAGTGATTCACAACCTCAGCAACAGTAGATAGAGTGCCATTTTTCTAAATTCTCAGCCTGCATGTTATTGTTCCTCTTCACTTTATTCCACTCAGAATGGAAAGCTGTTCACTATTGTTTTAACTTTCTTTTCTCTTACTGAGATAGATCATTTTTTGATAACTATATTGATGATATACATTTCCTCTTTTCTGAAAGTCTTGTTTGTATTCCTGCTTAAGTCTTTTTGTAATTTTAATTAGGTCCCATTTGTTTATTTGTGCTTTTATTTCCAATATCCTGGGAGGTGGGTCATAGAGGATCCTGCTATGATTTATGCCAGAGAGTTTTTTGCCTATGTTTTCCTTTAGGAGTTTTATAGTTTCTGGTCTTACATTTAAATCTTTAATCCATTTTGTGTTTATTTTTGTGTATGGTGTTAGAAAGTGTTCTGGTTTCATTCTTTTCCAAGTGGTTGACCAGTTTTCCCAGCACCACTTGTTAAAGAGATTGTCTTTTCTCCATTGTATATTCTTGCCTCCTTTGTCAAAGATAAGGTGTCCATAGATGCGTGGATTTATCTCTGGGCTTTCTGTTTTGTTCCATTGATCTATATTTCTGTCTTTGTGCCAGTACCGTACTGTCTTGATGACTATGGCTTTGTAGTATAGCCTAAAGTCAGACAGGTTGATTCCTCCAGTTCCATTCTTCTTTCTCAAGATTGCTTTGGCTAGTCGAGGTTTTTTTTGTATTTTCATACAAATTGTAAAATTATTTTTTCTAGTTCTCTGAAAAAGACCATTGGTAGCTTGATAGGAATTGTATTGAATCTGTAGATTGCTTTCGGTAGTATGCTCATTTTCACTATATTGATTCTTCTGATCCATGAACATGGTATATTTCTCCATCTATATGTGTCCTCTTTGGTTTCTTTCATCAGTGTTTTATTATTTTCTATATATATGTCTTTTGTTTCTTTAGGTAGATATATTCCTAAGTGTTCTTTTCATTTTGAAGGTGAATGGAATTGTTTCTTTAATTTCTCTTTCTGTTTTCTCATTGTTAGTGTACGGGAATGCAAGGGATTTCTGTGTGTTGATTTTATATCCTGCAATTTTACTATATTCATTGATTAGTTTTATTAATTTTCTGGTAGAATCTTTAGGGTTTTCTATGTAGAGGATCATGTTATCTGCAAACAGTGAGAGTTTTACTTCTTCTTTTGCAATCTGGATTCCTTTTATTTTTTTTCTGCTCTGATTGCTGTGGCCAAAACTTCCAAAACTATATTGAATAGTAGTGGTGAGAGTGGGCACCCTTATTTTTTTCCTGACTTTAGGGGAAATGCTTTCAATTTTTCATCACTGAGAATAATGTTTGATGTGGGTTTGTCATTATAGCTATTATTATGTTGAGGTATTCCTTCTATTCCTGCTTTTAGGTGGGTTTTTATCATAAATGGATGTTGAATTTTGTCAAAGGCTTTCTCTGCATCAATTGAAATTAAAAGCTTCTGTACAACAAAGAAAACTATAGCAAGGAGAAAAGAAAGACTTTAGAATGGTAGAAAATCGTAGCAAACAAAGCAATGGACAAACAATTAATCTCAAACATATACAAGCAACTGCTGCAGCTCAATTTCAGAAAAATAAATGACCCAATCAAAAAGTAGGCCAAAGAACTAAACAGACATTTCTCCAAAGAAGATATACAAATGGCTAAGAAACACATGAAAAGATGCTCATCATCACTCATTATCAGAGAAATGCAAATCAAAACCACAATGAGGTACCGTTTCACACCACTCAGAATGGCTGCCATCCAAAAGTCTACAAGCAATAAATGCTGGAGAGGATGTAGAGAAAAAGGAACCCTCTTACACTGTTGGTGGGAATGCAAACTAGTACAGCTGCTATGGAGAACAGTGTGCAGATTCCTTAAAAAACTGGAAATAGAATTGCCATATGACCCAGCAATCCCACTGCTGGGCATACACACCGAGGAAACCGTAATTGAAAGAGACACATGTACCCCAGTGTTCATCGCAGCACTGTTTACAATAGCCAGGACATGGAGGCAACCTAAATGTCCATCAGCAGATAAATGGATAAGGAAGCTGTGCTACATATACACGATGGAATATTATTCATCCATTAAAAAGAATACATTCGAATCAATCCTAATGAGTTGGATGAAACTGGAGCCTATTATACAGAGCAAAGTAAGCCAGAAGGAAAAACATCAATACAATATACTAACGCATATATATGGAATTTAGAAAGATGGTAATGATAACCCTGTATGTGAGACAGCAAAAGAGACACAGATGTATAGAACAGTCTTTTGGACTCTGTGGGAGAGGGGGAGGGTGGCATGATATGGGAGAATGGCATTGAAGCATGTAAATTATCATATGCAAAACAAATCCCCAGCCCAGGTTCGATGCATGATACAGGGTGCTCAGGCCTGGTGCACTGGGAAGACCCAGAGGGATGGAATCGGGAGGGAGGTGGGAGGGGTATTCTGGAAGGAGAACACATTTACACCTATGGCGGATTCATGTCAGTGTATGGCAAAACCAACTCAATATTGTAAAGTAAAAAGTATTTATTGAATTTGTTACAATAAAAAAAAGTTTTTTAGTAGGTGTTTCTTGCTTTACATTTATTTATAGGCTATGGGTTTTGCAAATATATCTCCCAGCCTATCATTTTTATGACTTTTGACAGTTAAGAAAACTATGTAATTAAGTAAGCCTATATATTCTTTTATGGACTTCTGGTTTTGCTTCATAAGATTCCTTCTAATTCAAGTTAACTTTTTTTTAACATTTTACATTTAAACATAAGTCTGTCATTTAGTTTTACAAATGAAAATATAACTTTATTGAGTAATTCTAAAAATCATTTTTACTGTATTTATCAGAGCAAGACATTTACCATAGCTTTTATCATATTATAATAATATATAGTATGTTATGTATTGAACATTTGTTATCAGATGCCTGCTAATCTTATTCTCTTTAGCTTTTTAATGGCCTTAAGTGTTATTTAGGAAACAATACTTTTGAACTATGTATTGTTGATCTCATTCCTAAGTCGAAATTGATTTTGATTAAAGTAATCACGTCTTATTTCTGGCCCATTTAGAGTGAGTGGAATTCTAGGAAATGGTGGAGTCGGGGAGGGAGTAGCCCAAAAGAAGGCTTTCAGTGTTTCTCTTTTTGTGGTACTAATAACTTAACACATCTGCCACTTGGCTAGGATGGTGGAAGTCAGCTAAAAGTGGATCTAATACTGGAAAGAAGTCTAACTCAGATGTAAATGCTGTGATAGTGAGTTGAGCATCCAACCTCATCCACAGGTAGGCCCTATCAAGGGAACTTTCAGTTAAAGAGCTGAATAAATCCTTTAGATGTTAATACTTTTTTCAAATGATCCCTCTTTTCTCTTCTGTATATCACAAGAAGTCATCAAATCAATTCCCTAATTTTGGAAAATGTGAATTATGGAATGGAGACAGACTCTCTGACTTAATGTTCTAACACAACCTGTCTTTTGAGTTTCCTTAATCTAAATTATGTTATTGCATTTTATTTACAATACAAAATCTTACCTTTTACTCTCAAAATTTTTTCAGAGGAATAGGTACTATGCAGAATGTATAGATGTTACTTCTGATGCTATCCAGAAATTTATAGCTTAGATAATACAACTTTCCTTCTATATCATATTCTTTCTAAATTGTCATTTTAACATCACAAATCAGATGAATATATCTTACCTTTATATACAACCTGAAATTTTTAAATGATTAAGTATGCTGTGAAAAAAAAAATGGAGAAGGAAATGGCAACCCATTCCAGTACTCTTGCCTGGAGGATTCCATGAACAGAGAAGCCTGGTGGGCTGCTGTCCATGGAGTCCCAAAGAGTTGGACATGACTGAGTGACTGAACAACAAAAGTATGCTGGGAAAAAACAATTAGTTATTTTTAGCAGTTCTCAAATTCTTTATACAAAAACATTTTCTGCTCATTAATAGAAGGTTCTTGAGTATAGTCATCTCTCTCAGTATCCATTGGGGATTGGTTCCAGGACCTTCTGAGGAGACCAGAATCCATGGATGCTTAAGCTCGGTATAGAAAATGGTGTAGTATTTGTATATAACCTTTTATGTCCTCCCATATACTTTATATAATCTCTGGATTATTTATAATAACTATATTTTGATATAAGGGCTTTGTAAATAGTTATAAATATAAAGTGAATATTATGCAAATAGTTTCCATTTTGAACTTCTTGAAATTCTTTTTCCTTATGTTTTTCTTGGGATTTGGTTGACTCTGTGGATGTGGAATATGAGGAAACAGATGGCCAACTATGCATGGACTGTAGCCATAATACTTGAGCCCTGGGGGTCATGGACTGCAAGGGAGTTGAAACTGTGTTGTATGATAAGTTACAGTGATTGGGGATTAGGGTCAGGACAACGTGGAAAACAGGGGACTTTAGAGCATGTGTTTTTGATATTTAGTTTCAGCTTGTTTTCTGTGCTAAATAATTGTGTTTTGGAAAGAGCACTGCTTGCATAGAATGGCATGTTCAGTGTGCTTGCTTGCTAAGTTGCTTCAGTCATATATGACTCTTTGAGACCCTATAGACTGTAGCCCACCAGGCTCCTCTCTGTCCATGAGGTGTGAGTTTCCATGTCCTCCTCCAGTGCATCTTCTTGACCCAGGGATTGAACCTGTATCTCCTGTGTCGCCAGCATTACAGGCAGATACTTTACTGGTGAGCTACCCAGGAAGCCCTATGTTCAGTGTACTGAAGTAAACTGAGTTGTAGGAGGTCATAGGTAATTCCAGATAATCATCAAAAATTCTTTTTTTCAGTGGAAAAGTAGCAACTTAGGTTACTTTCTGCATGCATTTTGGTATATGGGGACACTTTTCTTTTCAGCAGTGAGTAAAGTGTTCATTTTTACTTAGCTTTTTGTTTATTTAGGCACCAGGGACTAATTACATAAATAGTCAGAACTTTAATTTCTAGAAGCAATAGTATAAATGCTATAACACTTAAATTAAAAAACAATATGAAACTATAACACGAATGCAAAAATAAGAAAGGTACATTAACATTTATTGAATGTTATTTAATTTATTATTTATTTCAAATGAATAGCTACAGTAACTTTAGCAAATAATGCCATTGTTTCTGTATTTTGTTATTTTAAATAAAGTAGTATTGTATATGCAGCATAGAGTGTGTTTTAAAAGGAAAATAAATTAAGTTGACTGCTCTATTTCCGATATTAATTTGTCAATAGTAACTTTCTCTGAAAAAAATCCTGCTTCTTTCCAAATGGGATGAATCACATATCAACTTGCCAGTGAATAAAAAGTCTCTATCTAGTTTTGAAAATAATTAGCTACACTGGATACAAAACAAACCATATGATATACTGTTTAATATTTTCTCAAATGTTTGATGATGTTGGTGATTTTCCTTCAAATGTTCACTGCATCTGCTCTTAGAAATATTAGTTATGATACTGTACTTTTCCAAATTCCTATTAACCATGTTGGCCTTCTTTAGAAATAACATGGTAGAAAACAAGGCTGCATTTTGTCCCTCAAAGGCTTGTGTGTAGCACTTTAGATGTTGCTAAATTTCTATGTAAGACCGAAAATAAAAGATTTGTCAGAGACAGCCAAGGAGGAGATGGTAATATTGTTTTTAGATAGCTGAGGATGAAAACACTATCTCATCTGAGGTTTCAATAACTAAATATAAATCACTTTCTTTACTGCCTTTTGCAAAGAAAGAACTGGGTTTCCCTATAAAGCCCCTCCCTCGCAATTTGATACTCATGATCTCTTGATTTCTTTTTTAAAAAACTCATTGAAGTGGACAATGACACAAGTGATTTTTTTACAAAATCTGAATTTCTCTTAAAAGACTTTTGTGGAAACTATTAGTGAGATGTTAGCAGTGATTTTAGGTTTAAAGGGTAGCAATAGATTATAAACAAGATGAGTGCAGATGCTTCCACACACCATTTGGCTAATTAAAAAAATGAAAAGAACCACCTGGCACTCAGACATTTTGTGCAATATCATGGACTAATCTAATTGTAGAAATGTGCATTCTAGCAATATAATAACATCCTTGAAGCTGGGGATTATGTGATAGTCAAGTTCTGCCATCCTTGGTCACCCAGCAGAGTGCTTTGTCCTCTAACATATGATATTGGATAAATTTATTTGAACTGTTTTTATCCTACTAGTAACTTACTTTTCATTGGAGTTTTTATATGGTCAACATTTGAAGCCAACTTTGGGGGAATGAGGTTGGGTTACTGATCTTGGATCCTTCCAACCACAGTGGGAACAAGCTGTGACTTGAAAACTGGAAAGGAATGATAAGATTTAGAAGGAAATTGAAGTTGGGCTTTGAGTTGCCCAGGAAATCATTATTTTGATACATGATAAAGAAGGAAGAGCTCAAAGAGTCTTAGAGAAAGAATTGCAGACTTTTTTGCTTATAGGAAAAAAAAGAAACAATTTGACATGGGTATAGGTGAGGCTTTTAAAGGGAGGATTGGGAGAATGATGTAATAAATCTAGGTGATATATTCATGGAAAAAGGAACTTCACCATTTCAATAACTCAGTCATCAGCATTATTCACTGATGTCTTCACTTTAAGGATTTATTGGCAGCTAAGAAATATATTTTAATAGTAATGAGTTCAAATAGCATGTGTTTGGGTGTGTTGGAGGAAGCATGACTAAAAGGAAATTTTCTTGTTTTTTAATTCTTAACTGATTAACAATAGCCTTAAAAGAACCTTTAATATCCCCTGACTTTTATTTATGAATGCTGAAGGAATTTAAGTATAAAAGCTTAGACTGAAGACAACCAAATATGATCATATATTTCTGCCTAAACATTAATTTTATCCATGAAACTTATAATAAGTTTAGTTTTTTCCCCATCTCTTAATTGCATTATCTCTAAAATATAGCATAATTTCTATTCTTGGAGAGGTAAATCTTGTCAAATCAGTAATTTGTAAACATTTAAGTTTGCATAAATTTAACCTTAACAAATAATTTTTGGAAGTGACAAAATTCTCAGAACTGGTTTGATCTATGACTCCTGTCTAAGACAAGGAAACAGTACCCAGCAAGTTTAAAAAATGCTTCTTTTCAAATATTACCACCTTTCCCCTTGTGTCCCATGCTAGCTTCTAGGTATTCAGACCTCAGAGGCTTGGTTCTTGACATCCAAGAGTTCTTAGTAAGAGAAGAAACTAACAATATAATTACACATCTAAATGTTAAATGCTATAAGTACAAATAACAGGGGAGGATTTAAGTTAGACTGAAGGTAGAATATTTAGAAAGAAATGGTTGCTGAAATTATTATTTACAGTTTAGTCTAGGATTTGCTGGTGGGTTGGGTGGTAGAAAGAAAGGGAATGATGATGAAAGGGTGAAAATAAAAAGAGCTGTTTTAGGAATACCTGAAAATGTAGAAAATCATATGTTATGGGAGAACTGAAAGAAGCTTAATATGTTGAAGCATATCTTAGTTGTGGAAAAGATCTGAAAAAAATTATATACTGTTAGAACAAAATGTAATAGATGAGATTAAAGTGGTAGGCAGAGGCCAAATCACAGTTGATGCTGTATGCTATCCATAAAAGGATTTTGAATTTGGTAAACTTAACTTGGAGTCATTGATAAGTTTTAAGCAAAGGACTGATATGATGGCAAACACTTGAGAAATGAAGATGTGTTAGGAATTATTAACATTGGAGGCAGAAAGACAAGACATAAGAGAAATTTTAGTGAGAGGTGAGGTGGTCCTTCACTTAGGTAACTGCTTTGTGGGTGGAAGAGCCTAGACAAATTACCAGTGATTTTGTGAGTAGACTCTAGATTACATGCCTTTATAGAAGGAGAACTCTTGATTCATTGAGTGGATGGTTGTATCATTTCTTAAAATTAGGATCATAATGAGGAAGACTGGATGGTGGGAATAGGAGGACAAATAATGAATTTAATGTCTGAAAAGTGATGATTACCAGTAGAAAATTGGATGTATACCCGAAGCTCAGGAAAAATGAGCTTTGAAAATGTAAATTAAATAAAAAAGAAAATGTAAATTTAGAAGTCACATATGTATATGTATATTACTATCTATTTCTGTTCTTAGATTGGAAAAATAGTTCTGTGGGGTTTTAAAATAGTCACCTGAGTAGTGTGTGAAACTTCTTTGTTATTTAAGTAATGTATTAAACATCAAAGGCACATGAATAATTTAAAATGGTTTCAGATAATCCATTTCCTCCTTTTTATCTTTTTTAATAGAAAATTTATAGGTTGTCCATTACTTATCAATCAAGAAGACACATTGTCATTTGCTTATATTAACAGGAAATTGAATATGAACCATTGTAATGAAGGCTTATAGTAATTTAATATGACAATGACTTAGACTGTTGGAAAACTTTAAAATATTTTTGAGCAAAATACAAGTCATCTTATACGTTTGGGAGGTTTTTTTGCAAGAAAACTCAAAAGTACAACAAAATAACATTGTGCTGTCCATTTTGAGAAACTATAATTGAATAGGAAAGTATCAGAAAGTGCAATCAGTTTTATATCAAAGTACTTATATGGTGGGAAAAGGAAGATTTATAAAAATGAGTTCAAATTTAAATGATAAACTAATCAAATGGTTCTTGAAATGGAACTTATTGCTGATAATGATTTTTTTCAAACATCGCGAGTATGCTAAGTTGATTCAGTCGTGTATGACTCTTTGCTACCCTATGAACTTTAGCCTGCCAGGCTCCTCTGTCCATGGGCTTCTTCAGGCAAAAATACTGGGGTGGATTGTCATGCCCTCCTTCAGGGAATATTCCCAACCCAGATCGAATCCGAATGTCTTACGTATCCTGCACTGGCAGGAGAGTTCTTTACCACGAGCACCACCTAGGTTTTGTATATATATATACATATATATATATATACATATATATATATAGTAAAAACTGTTTAGTAGATTCAACAGTTCTAAATCACAGATTCTAGTGATTCAAAAAGAAAGAATAACATTGAAAACTTACTCAATTATATTAATGTATCAGTTCAATTCAGTTCAGTCGCTCATTCGTGTCTGACTCTTTGCAACCCTGTGAACCGCAGCACGCCAGACCTCCCTGTCCATCACCAACTCCCAGAGTCCACCCAAACCCATGTCCATCGAGTTGATGATGCCATCCAGCCATTTCATCCTCTGTCATCCCCTTCTCTTCCTGCCTTCAATCTTTCCCAGCATCAGGATCTTTTCCAATGAGTCAGTTCTTTGCATCAGGTGGCCGAAGTATTGGAGTTTCAGCTTCAGCATCAGTCCTTCCAATGAATATTCAGGACTGATTTCCTTTAGGACTGACTGGTTGGATCTCCTTGCAATCCAAGGGACTCTCAAGAGTCTTCTCCAACACCACAGTTCAAAAGCATCAGTTCTTCTGTGCTCAGCTTTCTTTATAGTCCAACTCTCACATCTGCACATGACTTCTGGAAAAAACTATAGCTTTGACTAGATGGACCTTTATAAGCAAAAGTAATATCTCAGCTTTTTAATATGCTGTCTAAGTTGGTCATAGCTTTTCTTCCAAGGAGCAAGCATCTTTTAATTTTATGGCTGCAGATACTATCCGTAGTGATTATGTAGCCCAAGAAAATAAAGTCTGTCACTGTTTCCATTGTTTGTGGATCCATTTGCCATGTAGTGATGGGACCACATGCCATAATCTTCATTTTTTCAAATGTTGAGTTTTAAGCCATCTTTTTAAGTCTCCTCTTTCATTTTCTTCAAGAGGGTCTTTAGTTCCTCTTTGCTTTCTGCCATAATGGTGGTGTCATCTGCATATATGAGGTTATTGATATTTCTCCAAGCAATCTTGATTCCAGCTTATACTTCATCAAGCCTGGCATTTTGCGTGATATACTCTGCATATAAGTTAAATAAGCAGGGTGACGATATACAGCCTTGACCGTACCCCTTTCCCAACTTGGAACCAGTCTGTTATTCCATATCTGGTTCTAACTTTTGCTTCTTGACCTGCATACAGATTTCTCAGGAGGCAAGTAAGGTGGGCTTCTCTGATAGCACAGTTGCTAAGAATCCGCCTGCAATGCCAGAGACCCTGGTTTAATTCCTGGGTCGGGAGGAACCCCTGGAGAAGGGATAGGCTACCCACTCAAGTATTCTTGGGCTTCCCTTGTGGGTCAGCTGGTAAAGAATCCACCTATAATATGGAAGACCTGGGTTCAATCCCTGGGTTGGGATGATCCTCTGGAGAAGGAAAAGGCTACTCACTCCAGTATTCTGGCCTGGAGAATTCCATGGACTGTATAGTACATAACTAATAGCATGCATATACTCTCATAGTTGAAATAATTTGTCTACAATTCACTTGGCTAAATCATTCTAGGTACGTTATTGATGAACACATGGAAGATTCTAGTTTTTCAGTGCAGTTGAAAGATTTTTAAATTTTAATTAACTACCAAAGTTCACTCCTGATTCCTCCCACTATTGTATCTTACAAATTGCTCCAGATTTTGTATACAATCTTGAACAAATTGGATCGTGACTGAGGTTCTGACTATGGCAAATCAAGTTTCTTTAGCCATTTCCTGTGCCAGCATTGGTCCTACTTCCCACCTTTCCTTCCCCAAAGAACTGTACCACAGCTCATCTTTCCCTGAGAATAATTTCCCCTGGACATCAGGCATGCCAAGTGCTCTTTTGAGTTTACAAATTCTGTCATTTCTACTTCAGGAGTAATAGTATTTCCTCCTGTTTTTTTTTTCAAGTCTGTATAGTTATGAATCTTCTGAAAGCATCAATATTTCTATCCTCATCCTCAACCCAGCTTGATAGTAAAAAAGCATATATAATAAGTAAAAAGTCAAGGAGTTTGCTATGAAAACATGCTTGAAAATGGCTAATTCCCTTACAAAAGCTGCAATACCTAAAAGCTAACAATTTTTCAGCATAACCGTACCCTTTGTTCTGCATCTGTTCATCTTTATCTTCCAAACTTAGGACTTTATTACATCGGTCACTTAAGTTGTATTCCATTCTGGAGTAACACGTTTTAAAATCAGTTAACTTTTAAGGAGAGATCATTTAATTCTAACCCTAAAAGACCATGTTTTGAAAATTTATAGTTATTCATACTTTTAGGGGGCTTCCCTTGTGGCTCAGATGGTAAAGAATCTACCTATAATGCAGGAGACCTGGGTTTGATCCCTGGGTTGGCAAGATACCCTAAATGAGGGAACAGCAGCCCATTCCAGTATTCTTGCCAGGAAAATCCCATGGACAGAGGAGCCTGGCAGGCTATAGTCCATGGAGTTGCAGAGTCAGACAGGACTGAGTGATTAAACACAGCACATACTTTTAGGAATGCTTCAAAAATTCTAGTTTCTGTGTTCCTTGCCAGTATCAATTAGTAGTAAAAATTATATAATTTTTAGTGATATGTTTCAATGAAGGCAATGCCACTAAGATAATAAATCATGAGTGTCAAAATTAGGAATGAAATTCCAGTAGATATTATTGAATTTAATAGTTGATCAATTGCAGTGATTTTATATCTAATATGCGATTTTAAAAGATTACCACATTTAAATTTCTTTGCTCCACAGCTCTCATTTATGTGTGAATTTTTTTATATTAAATAAATTAATGCAAAGAAAAAGCTTTCATCATTACAACAGTGGGACCTAAACATAAAGAAAGGATCTCTAATTTTAGAATAATGAAACAGATCTATGCTTTACTCTGGATACTGAAGTGTAACATATAAAAATACATCTATCTGCTTTACTCATGTGTAAAATGAATACCCTTACAAAGGGTCTCTGATTGAATCTAGTCTAGTATTTTAACTTTCTATTAAGAAAAGTTAAGGCATTTATAGTTCCATTTGTTAATATTTGTTCTATTTGTTTTAAAATTAAACATTTTATAAAAGCTATTAATATATACTCAAATACACTTAAAAATTAAATAAGTATATATATTTTTGCCCTGCCCTTTGAAGTTCAATATTCTGGAAAGCATCTGTCAATCTTAACAATGTGGATAATAGATTAGATGACTCTTTAGTCCCTTTTAGCTTTAACATTTTATGGAGGCCAGTGGGAAGTCCTTCTTCACAAGAAGGATCTTCAGTGCAGTTTAGGTATGTCATCCATGCCTGTTCTTCAAGAAGGAGGAAGTTCAGAGTTTGAATGGCACTAATGAAGCTCCTTGCTGGGCAACACAGAGCAAGCAATTTAAGGTTGTTGCTGTGAATGAATCTCTAAAATGGAGTAACCGGTTTGACATTCTGTGTGTACTGTTCTTATAACAGAGACCCTTTCTCCCCTTTATTCTTCCCATTGGAAGAAAGAAATAGACAAGTATAATCTATTGGAATGTATTTTAATGATTTTCAAAGCTATGCTAATCTTCACTTTGATAGATACCACCCCCACATCATCACCACCTCCACGCTTACCTGAGTTTTCTCTATCCCTGCTTTCATCTGATTAGGGGAAAGTAACCTCAGTCCAATATTTTTCTACTTCTAGAAAGCACCTGATTTACCCATTTATCCTTCAATGATTAGCTAGCCAATGTCTTTTCTTGGAAGCCTCCTCAGAAATAAGAAGACTGAGGAGCTCTACTTCATGGCATACATGCTTCTTGTTATCTTGTGTGACTTCTAATACCCCTGTCATATATATACCATGTTTTCCTTAGGGTCCATATCTTTTTCCTAACCCCTGACCAGATTCTGCATACTAAGATGCAGTGTTGACCTCAGTCAAATTCATGGAATTATAGTCATAACTTTGATCATTTGGAAACTGCCTTTCCCCTTCTTCCTTTATTTTCCTTCCTATCATCTATCTCTTATTCCTGCTCATGAGCTCTTAATATGACTTGCATGCTAAGTTGCTTTAGTCATGTCTGACTCTTTGTGACCCTATGGACTGTAGCCTGCTAGGTTCCTCTGTCTGTGAGGATTCTCCAGGCAAGAATACTGGAGTGGGTTGCCATTTCCTCCTCCAGGAGATTTTCCCAGGGATCGAACCTGCATCTCTTATCTCTCTTGCATTGGCAGGTAGGTTATTTACCACTAGCATGACCTTGAAAGCCCATTAACAATATACTTTAAAATATTGCAGCATTTGTGACCTTTAAATGTTTTTACTTTCACAATTAAAACTATGTGAATTTTGTTCATAATTGTATATTTCCTGAATATTTGCCTCAATATTGTAAGTCACCTTGTTTGCAAGGAGGACAAAAAGCTTTCTCTGGAGTTCTTCAGAATGATTTCCTTCTCTTGTCTAGATCAGCTCCTTTTTTGAATTCCCAGTTAGCTAATGCTGTGCCTTAACCAGAGAATCAAAGCAGACTTCACTTCCTTCATCGCTTCCTCTACATCTTATGTTACCTATATCAAAGTTCTTTCTTCTAAATAAAATCTCCCATAGTATTTTGTGATCTATAAATTTAAGTCCAGATTCCCTGGAATCACATGTAAGGTGCTCTCCTCTCTGTACTCTGTACTTCATTAGAAACTTTGTGTTGCATTACAAGAAAAATACTCCTAAGGATTATATTTCATGCTTTTATGCATTTTCCCATGCTTTCTTCTCTGCATTTGCCCCCTTTTTCTGTACCTGTCAAGTTCCTATTCATCCTGTAAATCTTATATAGCATTACTTTCTGAAAAGTTTTCCAGTTCCCTTTGTGCTCACTCAGTGATCCCTCTTCTAGGTCAGCAATAAATATTACAGCAATTCATTATTTTACATTTCTGTCTGCTTCAGTCTTTGAAGGAGGGACTTTCAGGTGGATATCTGGAACATGATATAGAGCCAGATACATAGGAGACGATCAAGAGAATGTTGGTTAAAAAAAAGTTGAACCTTTCATTTCTACTTAAAAACTTCATTTTGAATATGTGTGTGTGTGTGTGTGTGTGTGTGTGTGTGTGTTGTTTTAAAATATATTCTCTGGTGTTTTAATATATACTTTTGTGTCTGAATAAAATAGCATAAAGATTGTAGTGGTTTTGGAGTTCACCTAATAGTATAGTAACCATATCCACATCTGTCTGTTCATCTATCTATCTATCTAAATTATCTCATGGTTTTAGAAGGCCCTTTTGACTTAACAGTCAATGTTTGACAATTTATAAATATAGCTGTACTATTGAATAAGGATAATAGTTGAGTTTTTTGAGGGGATACAGTACATTTCAGATTATAATTTAGAAACATATATAATTTACCTTTTGAAGGCTGCAAATGATAGGCTGCTATTCCATCAACTATAACAATAACAAACTGAAAAGAATTTATATTCTCATCTATTAATTCTCTCACCTCCAGTATCATGCAGTTAATTCAAACTCACTGAGATGTTGTGGTGAAAAATTTAATGTCATGTGGCTACTTCCATTAATAATACCCCCTCACTTTTTTTGTCAATTTTAATAACAATTGAGTTTCTCCAGCTGGAAAAAGTTAGACAAAGACAGATAGACCGGTAACTCCTTATTGTCAATTAGCTTGAGAAGAAATGTAGCTTTTCTTTCATCATATATCAAACTTGACACATTTTTCACTTTTCAGTTTACTTTAAAATGTTTCATATGCTGTCAGAATTTAGGTAATTTAAGTTTAACATGGCTCTCGAGCTAATAGTTTTAGTATTTTCCTGTTATACCACATGAATCTCTTTGTACTAACTATAAAATCATACTCAAGTAGAAACAAGTATTTCTAGACACTGAATAAATTGTATCACTATTTCAAGTAACACAGTGAACTTAAAATTCAAACTAGGCCAACAAATATTAGAATTTAGACATTCTAAGGCTTGTTTCACTATATTCCCTGGAAATATGAATCAAGTAATCCTCATATGTAAATGGAAGAATTAACTGTTGTGCAGATTAGATGACAATTTTTATTACAGTTGAAAGTTTTCTTCTGCAAATTATTGCATTAATTATTCAATCATATATCAAAGTGTACCCTGATCACCATTGTGTGCTTCATCAATTTGGTTTTGTGCTTTATTAATTAGTAGCTGACAGAAAGTTAATGTTCATCATGTGTAAATCTCCTCAAGATAGATCATTTTGTTATTCAATGTCAAATCATGAAGTAATATCAATTACCAGAAACATTTCTTTATTTTACTTCTTCGAACTGGAAAAGGTCAGTTTTCATTCCAATCCCAAAGGAAGGCAATGTCAAAGAATGTTCAAACTACCACACAATTGCACTCATCTCACAGGCTAGCAAAATGAAGCACCAACCTAGGCTTCAACAGTACATGAACCGAGAATTTTCAGATGTTCAAGCTGGGCTTAAAAAAGGCAGAAGAGCCAGAGATCCGATTGCCAAAATCCGTTGGATCATAGCAAAAGCAAGAAAGTTCCAGAAAAACAGCTACTTCTGCCTTATTGACTATGCTAATGCCTTTGACTGTGTGGATCACAGCAAACTGAAAAATTTTTCAAGAGATGGGAATACAAAACCACCTTTCTCTGCCTCCTGAGAAACATTTATGCAGGTCAAGAAGCAACAGTTAGAACTGGACATGGAACAATGGACTGGTTCCAAATTGGCAAAGGAGTACGTCAAGTATTGTCACCTTGCTTATTTAACATATGCAGGGTACATCTGCAAAATGCTGGGCTGGACAGGAAGCACAAACTGGAATCAAGATTGCAGGGAGAAATATCTATAACCTCAGATATACAGATGACACCACCCTATGGCAGAAAGCAAAGAGGAACTGAAGAGCCTCTTGCTGAAAATGAAAAAGCAGAGTGAAAAAGCTGGCTTAAAACTCAACATTCAAAAAGCAAAGGTCATGACATATGGTCCCATTACTTCATGGCAAGTAGAAGGGGAAACAATGGAAACAGTGATTGACGTTATCTTCTTGGGCTCCATAATCACTGTGGATGGTGATTGCAGCCATGAAATTAAAAGATGCTTGCTCCTTGGAAGAAAAGCTATGAGAAAACTAGACAGCTTATTAAAAAGCAGAGGTATTACTTTGTCAACAAAAGGTCCATCTATTCAAAGCTATGGTTTTTCCAATTGTCATGTATGGATATGAGAGTTGGACCATAAAGAAAGCTGAGCACTGAAGAATTGATACTTCTGAACTGTTGGAGAAGACTCTTGAGAGTCCCTTGGGCTGCAAGGAGATCAAACCAATCAATTCTAAAGGAAATCATGGCATTGAAACATGTTAATTATCATATGTGAAATCAATCGCCAGCCCAGGGTTGATGCTTGGGGCTGGTACACCGAGATGTCCCAGGGGGAGGGAATCGGGAGGGAGGAGGGAGGGGAGTTCTGGAGGGGGAGCATATGTAAACCCATGGCGGTTTCATGTCATTGTATGGCAAAACCAACACAATAAAGTAAAGAAAATTAAAAATAAATAAATAAATAAAGGAAATCAGTCCTGAATATTCATTGGAAGGACTGATGCTGAAGCTGGTGCTCCAATACTTTGGCCACCTGATGGGAAGAACTGACTCATTAGGAAAAAAAAAAACAAAACTTGATGCTAGGAAAGATTGAAGGCAGGAGGAGAACGGGACGAGAGAGGATGAGTTGGTTGGTGGCATCACTGACTTGATAGACATGAGTTTGAGCAAGCTCCTGGAGTGTTGCAGTCCATGGGGTCACAGAGAGTCGGACATGACTGAGCAACTGAAACGTACTGATAGCAGATTCAAAGATTAAACTGATCAGATAAATAGAAAATACATTTCAATTTAATAAGAGAAAAGGTCTGGCTCATTTCTCTATGGGGAATAATATCTCCTTGGTTTAGAGCATAAGGTGCCTATAAGCTTTGGGTAATGCTACAGAAATTCTTTAGGCTGATTTGAACCCTGAGTAATTTTGTATTATTGTCTCTTTTGGGAAATCTCCCTTAAGGATAAAATTTTATGTAATAGCATTTTAGGTTTCTATGTAGATTTTATGTAGCCTTCAGTTGTAGCACTTCTGCTGTTTCCGAACATACTCATTTTTGAGAGTATAAAAACTATAATTAGGGGATCAAAATCCTTTAAATCTGATGACTCTCTCTGACCTGAATTTCACATGGTATTTTTAGGACAGGCATTTAAGAATATGATAGAATATGATTAAAGAAAGTTTCACATTAAAACACTGAAGTACAAAATTTTAGTAATTTTGGATGCTCATTTACTTATTGCTCAGTCATGTCTGACTCTTGCCACCCGCATGGACTGTAGCCTATCAGGCTCCTCTGCCTATGGGATTTTCCAAGGAAGAATACTGGAGTGGGTCACAATTTCCTTCTTCAGGGGATCTTCCTGACCCAGGGATCGAAACCAGGTCTCCTACATTGCAGGTGGATTCTTTACTGTCTGAGCCACCATTGGAGTATAGTTAATTTAAAATGTTGTGTCAATTTCTGCTGTACATCAAAATGATTTAGTTATACATATACATGTATCCCCTGGAGAAGGATATGGCAACCCACTCCATTATTCTTTCCTCAAATGAGGTTGCAGAGAGCCAGACACAACTTAGAGATTAAACAGCACAGCATACATATATCCACTCTTTCTTAGATACTTTTCCCATATAGGTCATTACTTAATATTGAGAAGAACTCCCTACTGTATGCAGTAGGTTCTTATTAGCTATCTAGTTTATATATAGTGGTGTGATTATGTCAATCTCATTAAGGATTCTAAGTAGTACCTGTAATCCTGGTGGGTTGTTTGGTTTTGAAAGGTAAGGAAAAGGAGATCTATGAAAGTCAAAGGCCCTGAGTGGGCTCTGAAATAGGTGTGCACCAGTTTGGAAGCAATGCAATTAGATATCCTAGTTAATGTTATTAGGCCTTTGAAATTAAATACACTTCCATCAGTCTGCTTCCATAATCATGAAGCAAACTTCTGATTATTTGACACCCCTCTTAATAATTTTCTTTGAAGAGAAAATGTCTTGTCAGCTAAACAATGGCCAGCCAATCCTCCAAGTTATGAAAGGGCTGGAGGTTACAAAAGCATTTTGCTGACACTTGTGAAAATAAAATGGCCAGACTAGAAATATAAGATATTAATTTTTAAGGGGACAAAATTTTGACTTTTTAAAGTGAGGAAAAACTGAAATAAAACTGATATGAGAATCTGCCTCAGTAAGCATTGTTGCCCTAGCTTTTCTTTTTTTTTTTTATTCTCCCTTTTATTGTTTTTGTCATACAATGCCATGATACCACCATGGGTTTACATATGCTCCCCCTCCAGAAACCCCTCCCTCCCCCCTCCCTCTTCCCTCCCCCCCGGGAAATCTCGATGCACCAGCCCCGAGAATCAATCCTGGGCTGGCGATTGATTAGACATATGATAAATAACATGTTTCAATGCCATTCTCCCATATCATCCCACCCTTTCCCTCATTCACAGAGTCCACGAGTCTATTCTATACATCTGCGTTCCTTTTGCTGTCTTGCATGTTGGGAACTATAAGCAAGGTGAAAAGATAGCCTAGGTTTTCTAAACTGATGACAGCAGTTCAGTAGAACCTTACTCACTGCTGATTTTGGTACCTAAATTCTTATTTCTATTGAAAGAGATTCATTCATTCATTCATTCATTTGTTATTCACACATTATTGTTGCATAAATTTCTGATCATGGCACTTTACTGGTCACTGGGGATACCATTTTAGGTATGCAGTCCAGATGTCTGACTTCATAGAGCCTTACAGCTTTCTTATAGCACACATAGAATATAGTTTCACTATATACTTTTGCGACTTTCTCTACATCCTTAGTTTACCAAAGTCCTTGTTCTTGCTAGCCATAGTTCTACAAACATCAGACTATTTTTGAGAAATTTTTTACACAGTTATACAAGGTACACTGAATCACTTGCTAAAATCACATTACACAGTTTTGTTTCTAAGTTTTAGAAATTTTCTGTATGTTGGCATTTTAATTACAAATTTTATCTATTAGAATTTCTTTTTTTAAGTTAATTTACTTCACTGTTGTTGTTCAATCTTGAGATCGTGTCTGACTCTTTGTGACTCCATGAACTGCAGCACACCAGGCCTCCCTGTCCTTCATTATCTCCCAGAGTTTGCTCTAAGTCATGTCCATTGAGTTGGTGATGATATCTAACTTGACTGTTAATTTTGGCCAATTATATGTGGCAACTGAAGTCCATGAACTTTGTTTCTCTGAAGTTTTCACGAATATTGCCATTTTATTTGATAAACAGAGATATTATTACATTTTATACCAGTGATATTTATCAAATAGTTTTCAAATATTAGTATTAATAGTGGTATTTTATGTATAAACTGAGTGGTTTTTAAATGCATTTTGAGATAATCAAATTAATTTTTATCAATAGTATGTCAAGCAATATGGTATTGGTCACAGAGACAAGACTCTCAGATGCCAGGTTCACTGGCGTATAAAATTCAGAATACTCAACATTGCTGAGAAGAATTCCAGACCATTAAAAACTGTGAACCCAACTGACTTTTGAGACTTAAATGAAGGTTTATAAGAATGAGCTGAACTACTCTAATGAATTGCTTCTTTTAGGTTGTGTATTGTAATTTTTGTTCAAAGGAAAAAGTTCGACCAAAGTCAATGAAGGTTTCAAATGAACTAAGAAAATTAGAGTTTCACAAACTTTATCTCTCTCTCTCTCTCTGTTTTAGGGATGCTAACATGTTTTGGTAATGGGTCCTAAAATTGAAACATAGCTAAATTTTGGTGCGTATCATCATGCTATGTTAACTTGGTTGGAAAACAAACTCTGTAAACAACCTAGTTATTTTTTGTCTTTGAATATGAATTATTTGAGTCAAAAAGTTGACCTTTAGAAAGTATTATCTTCATGTTATCTATACTGAGCAAATGTGTATTGGGAAGGGTTATATCTCTTCAGTGTCATTCTATTATATTCTCAAGTACTTACAATCCATTTATTTGTTCTTTAGGAAGAAATGGTCACAAGTAAAATATCTATTTCAGAATTTAAAGACTCAGTTAAAAACTATAATTTTAAATCTCAGTTTACTTTTAGTAAAGTAAAAAATAAATAGCCTGATGATTACAGAGTGAAGAAAAGGAGGAACAGTTGTTAAGAAAATATTTCTGAAGGGCTGAATAAGAATTGTATACTTCTTGTCTGCTGTCTTAAATATCATCTGTAGATAACTTATGATTCCAAACTCTTCCTTGGCTCACTGAAATGAATTATTGGCTAACAGTTAATGTTTAAATTTTCTTTCTCTTTTATACTATTCCTTTAATTTTCTTTGATTTGATCTTATATAAAGCATTAGGATAAATGGATAATCTTCATAGTTTATTAGCCAGTTTCATCTTCCCCCAGCTCTCCTTCCCAAGAGTTGTGTGTTATAGTTGTGGTTTTCTAAAGAGTTGGGACCCATTGTAGATGTATGTATATATTTTATTTATAAGAAGACAAGATTTGCAGTCAGCAAGCTAGAGATGCAAGAGAGACAATGCTGTAAGTCCAGTCTGAGTCTGAAGGTCTGAGAAGCAGGTGAGCCTATAGTAGAAGTTTCAATGTGAATATAAGATGGATGGCAGAATAAGGCTCATGAGGGAGCTCAAGGGGAGAGCTAAAAGCCTTTTGTTCTATTCAGGCATTTAATAGATTGAATGGGGCCCTTGTATGTTGAAGTGGGCAATCTGGTTTACTCAGTCTAACAATTTAAATGTTAACCTCATGAAGAAATCAAATTTAATATCTAACCAAGTATCAGTTGACACAGTCAAGTTGATACATAAGATTATTACACGTCCTACATACGTACACACACACACACACACAACACACACACACACACACACGCACACACGCACACACACACACACACACACACATACTGCAGTTTGGATTTGAACTATTCTATTCTAGTTTGTTCTTCCCTGAGGAAGGCTACAGAGTCTTGAGGATTTCACAGATTTTCGTTTGTGAATTCCCTGAAGCTTGTTTTCTCACTTCCTTTTTCCTAAGTGATTCAAAACCATCAAGGTTAGAATTAACCCCATCCAGATTTCAATAAACATAGGTTAGTTTTGCCAAATGTTAAATAAATGTAATTGAATAGTGTACTTGTGCTATTGATTTCTTTCACTTACCATAGTATTTCTGAGATTTATCCATGTTTTTATATGAATCCTGATAATTATTTTTAATGTTGAGTAGCATTCCATCATATATCACAATTCTATCAAAGGCATTTATGTTCTTTTTAGTTATTATTATGAATAAAACTGCTGTGAACATTCATGCATGTGACTTTTTGGTGCAATTTGCTAGATTATAGGAGTAACACATGTTCAGTAGTAGGTATTAATATTCTGCTTTTCAAAATGGTTGAACTAATTTATAATCCCACAATGTAACAGAAGTCTATTCTTCATGTTTTTTGCCAGAAGTTGATATTGTTAGATCTCTTGATTATAGATACTTTGTTAATGTTTATTGATATTGTGTCACATTTTAAATTCCATTTTCTGATAATGAATGATTTGAGCATTAGATAGTATTTCCAGATTTTTACCAAGTACAAATAATGCAGCTAAGAATATCTATGTAGGTCTCTTTACTTGGTCCAGTTACTGAATGTCCACATGAACTTGGCTATTAATTTGCAGCTGGATCCACTAAAGATCATGATCTCTAGTCTCATATTCAACTAAAGATTTTACTATCTACATCTTTCTCTCTTTTTGGCTTGCTGATTTCAGTTGATTTCTCTGTCACTCAGTCCATGTTTACCACTGGGTACTTCCCTAATTCTGTTGCCACTCATACTGTCAATGAGATATAAACTTCATCTGTCTGTTAGTTATATTATCTTAACCTTCACTGGGACAGAGACACTGATGAATAAATTAATCCCTGAATATTATGGGAATCATCAGATGAAAATAATGATGGGAGGAGGTGTTGATACGGATTATTCTCAGGGAAGAAAATGAATCATATAAAAGAGTAAAAATTAGTCACTGATTATAGTGTGTGTGTCTGACTCATCAATAAGAAGGTATATTTTGATTAGCTGAGGAAGAGATGGTAAAATACCTTGAAGTATGGTAAAACAGTTTCAATTTGATTTGATATAAAATAGGGAGCAGCCAGAAAAATTATAGTTCTTCTATGGGTATATTTTATATTATAGGCTTTTAAAAGGACATATTTGATTATTTAAAAGTTAAAATAATTATATATACATATTCTAGTTAAATATTTGTTCACTTTTATTGAACTTTCCTCTAAAAATAAGACTTGAGCTATGTATATTCAAGTAATACATAAAACTTTCTAGATTAACATTGATCGATGTTTTGCACCTTCACCTGTGAAATTTAGAAAGATTAAGTCTATTTACATACAGCATCTATGCTAGTGAGAACATATCAAAATTTTCTCATGCACAATTTACTTTTTAATGACAGAGTGCAAGTAGACAATATTAGTGTCATTTTATACCAAACAAATTATTAAAATGGACTTAGCAAATAAAGACAGAGCTTTGACAAGCTTCTGAGTGTAATGATTTGAAACCCATTCCTCTGTCCACCTTGAGTTGTCTGTTCTGTTTACTATGTGATCTATAAATATATGCATTGCAAAATCTATCTAAGATGCAGTTGATGTTCTTACCAAGAGGTATTCATTTTCCTTTGCTCACAGATTGCAGAAAATACTTACATTTTCCTCTGGAGAAAATTGATAATTTGTCAGGTGCAGCTGCCTCTGATTTCAGGAAGTTATTTAATTTCTCTTCTAATGCACTTTTCATAGGTTAATTTTTTACTTTTTGGATTTCAATTCATTTTTAATATTTTCTAAAGTACCAAAGTTAACTATGATCCTTTATAGTGTGAAGGAATTTTTTTTCAATGAGAAGTTATCTCAATGGATCCTTGAGACCATGAGACCACAGATCCAAATCCATGCCCATCAAAGCTTGCTAATTTGTTTTCTCTAAGTGTGTGCGTGTGAGGGAAAGAGACAGAGGAACAAGAATGGAGAGAAATAGGAGGAGAGCAAAGATATGATATTCATGTTATTGTACTTTCAAATAGAAAACAAAATCTACTAATATAAAAAGACAATTTTTTAAAAGAAAAATTCTCTTAAAATTATATATTTGCATCATTTTGCAGAAGTTATAATAAAACTGGTTATTCATTTATCTCAGAAGCTTGACTTTTCAGTAAAAATCAAATAAGAGCCTGAATTTGTCCACTGAATTTGTCACTCTGAAAATAAAAGCCAGAAAACCTCCAGAGGTTTAGAAGACTCTTGGGAACCTTTTTGCAGCTATTAGCTGGATTCTCTATATTTGTTCTTAATTACTGAAACAATGATTTATATAGACCATTTTAACCCTTTTTCTTGTATGCTGCATGCTATCTTCAGTCATGTCCAACTCTTTGCCGTGTTATAGACTGTAGCCAGCCAGGCTTCTATGTCCATGGGATTCTCCAGGCACGAATACTGGAATAAGTTGCCATTGCCCTCCTCCATGGGAGATCTTCCTGACCCAGGGATCAAATGTGCATCTCTTTTGTCTCTTGCATTGGCAGGCAGCTTTTTTTTTTTTACTACTAGTGCCACCTGGGAAGTCCCCTTTTCTTTACTGTTCACTAAATTAATTCTAAAGGAATAGTAACCTCTTTTACTCTACGTTCATAAATGTGGTACATACTAATTCTTTTCTGCCATTGTTGACATTTTTATTTTGTAGACTTTTGTTTTCTCCTCTGGATAGTTTTAATATGCCCATCTCTGTTTTTCTATGTGTGGTCTTTTAAATTTATTCTGAATGCTGTGTCCTCTATTTGCTTAGTTTTTTAGGTCACCCCAGGACTTAACAATGAGAATCTACTAACTGCCATATAACTTCCAGTAACTTCTGTTATTGTCTCAGTGTTGTAACGATGGCCAATTTTACTTAAATACTCTTGACACTTGTATTTCAAACTTTTTTGATGAATTGTCCTCATTTTTTCCTGTTTTAGTGATGATGTTCTTGAATATTTTACTGTTCAGTATATTACTGGTTGAAACAAAATATTCAAGGACAGTGATTAAAATGAAAATAAGTAATTATATATTAATAGCATGTCTTTATCTGTAGGAATCTGTACAAATACTATACCTCTTGAAAAATAAATCTAATTGCTACCATATTGAATAAAAAATATTTAAATATCTTGGCAAACTATGTTAGAGGGGTTTCCACAGTGGTAAAGAATCCACCTGCAATGCAGGAGATGCAGGAGATTCCTGGGTCCAAAAGATCTCCTGGACTAGGAAATGGCAGCCCTCTCCACTATTCTTGTCTGGGAAATCCCATGGACAGAGTAGCCTAGCAGGCTACAGTCTATGGGGTTGCAAAAGAGTTAGATAGGACTTAGCAACTAAACAACAACGAGCTATGTTAGATATAGTATAAAAGATTTCAGTCATTTTTATGGCTTTATTTGGCTTAAATGGAGTATTTAGTTAGTAATACTGTGAATCATGTCTTCCATTTTATTTTCTTCACAGATAGCTATACTATTAACTATCCCATATTTTAGGAGATTTGCTGTGTAAACTAATAATAGAATTCCCACAAGAAATAAAATTTTCCACTAAGAAACACAATTTTACAAAATTCATACATATCCTATTATTACATTAGATAGTGCTATCTGAAAGTATATGCAAGCACGTAAATGAGGAAACATTGGAAATGTAGAGAGATCTTTGTTTCTTTCTTTTTTTTTTTTAAAACATTTTAACCTTTAAAAATTGAAACCAGAAATTTCTTTTTTGTTTCTTTCTCTCTTTAATTTTTTTCTTTTTTTTTTTTAATTTAAAAGCAAGTTCCCTATATTGGTTCACAGAAAGCTAGCTACCCTTTTTAAATACTGCTTTTCGAATGTTCTCCACAATTAATATTTTGTATGGGTGGAACTTTGAAAGCAAAAAAATGATACTGATGATATAATACCAATGAGAGTAATAATAAAAAGTGCAATGCTTTATAAAGTTACAGTGACATTTATTTATCTCAAAACTATGTGCGTAAATTGTAACTTTGGCCAATTCGGTTATATTTTAAATACCTACAGCAAAATTATAGTGAGAGTTTGAAGCAACTGGTGTTTATTTCCATGTAATGTTAATGTCTCTTATCTTTAGTTGAGCTATGGAAAATCTGTCCTGGGTTCTATTACATCTTACCCGCTGGTGGAATAAAGGGTAGTGAAGGGAATTAATGTTTTCTTTGAACTTCTCATTGCTGAGGAATATACCAAGTACTTTCATACATTTACATTAATTTTAAAATAATCTTTTGATATTGGTATTATTAGAACTATTTTGCTGATAATATAATCTGAGAGTGTCAGAATATTTGAGTTCCCCCAAATTAAGTTGATAGACCACTTACTCTACAAACATTTGTTTAATAAGTACTATGGGCACAGTTATTCTAGACAGCTGATACAGATTACATATGTAATTCTCATTATGAGCCAGGTAACAAAAACCCACCAAGGAGAATACCAATATTGTTAGCAGGAGTTAAGAATGTATTTGGATCCTTGAATCATTAGATCTATCTTTATTTTTTGTTGTTATTTTTAAATTTATTTATTTTAATTGGAGGCTAATTACTTTACAATATTGTAGTGGTTTTTGCCATACAATGACATGAATCAGTCTTGGGTGTACATGTGTTCCCCATCTTGAACCCCCCTCCCACCTCTTTCCCCCTCCCATCCCTCAGGGTCATCCCAGTGCACCATCCCTAAACACCCTGTCTCATGCATTGAACCTGGACTGGTGATCTGTTTCACATATGATGATAAACATGATTCAGTACTATTCTCTCAAATCATCCCACCCTCGCCTTCTCCCACAGAGTTCAAAAGTCTGTTCTTTCTGACTTACTTCATTCTATATAATAGGCTCCAGTTTTATCCACCTCATTAGAACTGATTCAAATGCATTCTTTGTAATAGCTGAGTAATATTCCATTGTGTATATGTACTACAGTGTTCTTATCCATTCATCTGCTGATGGACATCTAGGTTGCTTCCATGTCCTAGCTATTGTAAACAGTACTGTGATGAACATTGAGGTACATGTGTCTCTTTCAATTCTGGTTTCCTTTGTGTGTATGCCCAGTAGTGGGATTGATGACTCATATGGCAGTTCTATTTCCAGTTTTTTAAGGAATCTGCACACTGTTCTCCATAGTAGTTGTACTAGTTTGCATTCCTACCCACAGTGTAAGAGGGTTCCGTTTTCTCCACACCCTCTCCAGCATTTATTATTTGTAGACTTTTTGATAGCAGCCATTCTGAATGGCGTGAGATGGTACCTCATTGTGGTTTTGATTTGCATTTCTCTGATAATGAGTGATGTTGAGCTCATTATCGGTGAAATTTCATGTGATTGCTAGCCATCTGTATGTCTTCTTTGGAGAAACGTTTGTTTAGTTCTTTGACTCACTTTTTGATTGGGTCATTTATTTTTCTGGAATTGAGCTGCAGGAGCTGCTTGTATATTTTTGACATTAATTCTTTGTCAGTTGCTTCATTTGCTATTATTTTCTCCCATTCTGAAGGCTGTCTTTTCACCTAACATATAGTTTCCTTCATTGTGCAAAAGCTTTTAAGTTTAATTAGGTCTCATTTGTTTGTTTTTGCTTTTATTTCCATTACTCTGGGAGATGGGTCATAGAGGATCCTACTGTGATTTATGTAAGAGAGTGTTTTGCCTATGTTTTCCTCTAAGGGTTTTATAGTTTCTGGTCTTACATTTAGACCTTTAATCCATTTTGAGTTTATTTTTGTGTATGGTGTTAGAACGTGTTCTAGTTTCATTCTTTTACAGATGATTTACCAGTTTTCCTACCAATTGTTAAATAGATTGCCTTTTCTCCATTGTATATTCTTGCCTCCTTTGTCAAAGATAAGGTGTCCATAGGTGCATGGATTTATCTCTGGGCTTTCTAATTTCTATTTTGTTCCCCTGATCTCTATTTCTGTCTTTGTGCCAGTACCATACTGTCTTGATGACTGTAGCTTTGTAGTATAATTTGAAGTTAGGCAGGTTGATTCCTCCAGTTCCATTCTTCTTTCTCAAGATTGTTTTGGCTATTCGAGGTTTTTTGTATTTCCATACAAATTGTGAAATTATTTGTTCTAGTTCTCTGAAAAATATCGTTGGTAGCTTGATAGGGATTTCACTGAATCTATAGATCACTTTGGGTAGTATACTCATTTTCACTATATTGATTCTTCTGATCCATGAACATGGTATATTTCTCCATCTATTTGTGCCCTCTTTGATTTCTTTCATCAGTGTTTTGTAGTTTTCCATATATAGGTCTTTGTTTCTTTAGGTAGATTTCCCTAGTCACTCAGATAGTAAAGCATCTGCCTACAATGCCAGAAACCCAGATTCAATCCTTGGGTTGGGTAGATCTCTGGGAGAAGGAAATGGCAACCCACTCCAGTATTCTTGCCTGGAAGATCCCATGGATGGTGGAACCTGGTATGCTACAGTCCATGGGGTCGCAAAGAGTCAGACACAACTGAGCAACTTCACCCACTCATTCCTAAGTATTTTATTCTTTTGGTTGCAATGGTGAATGGAATTGTTTCCTTAATTTCTTTTTCTATTCTCTCATTGTTAGTGTATAGGAATGCAAGGTATTTCTGTGTGTTAATTTTATATCCTGCAACATTGCTATATTCATTGATTAGCTCTAGCAATTTTCTGGTGGAGTCTTTAAGGTTTTCTATGTAGAGGATCATGTCATCTGCAAATAGTGAGAGTTTTACTTCTTCTTTTCCAATCTGGATTCCTTTTATTTATTTTTTTCTTTTCTGATTGCTGTGGCTAAAACTTCCAAAACTGTCTTGAATAGTGGTGGTGAGAGTGGACACCCTTGTCTTTTTCCTGACTTTAGGGGAAATGCTTTCAATTTTTCACCATTGAGGATAATGTTTGCTGTGGATTTATCATACATGGCTTTTATTATGTTAAGGTATATTCCTTCTATGCCTGCTTTTTGGAGGGTTTTTATCATAAATGGGTGCTGAATTTTGTCAAAGGCTTTCTCTGCATCTATTGAGATAACCATATGGTTTTTATCTTTCAATTTGTTAATGTGGTATATCACATTGATTGATTTGCAAATATTGAAGAATCCTTGCATCCCTGGGATAAAGCCTACTTGGTTATGATGTATGATCTTTTTAATATGTTGTTGGATTCTGTTTGCTAGAATTTTGTTAAGGATTTTTGCATCTATGTTCATCAGTGATATTGACCTGTGGTTTTCTTTTTTGTGGCATATTTGTCTGGTTTTGGTATTAGGGTAATGGTGGCCTCATAGAATGAGTTTGGAAGTTTGCCTTCCTCTGCAATTTTCTGGAAGAGTTTGAGTAGGACGGGTGTTAGCTCTTCTCTAAATTTTTGGTAGAATTCAGCTGTGAAGCCATCTAGTCCTGGACTTTTGTTTCTTGGAAGATTTCTGGTTACAGTTTTGATTTCTGTGCCTGTGATGGGTCTGTTAATATTTTCTATTTGTTCCTGGTTCAGTTTTTCTTTTGTAAGAACTTGTTCATTTCTTCCAAGTTGTCCATTTTATTGGTATATAGCTGCTAATAGTAGTTTCTTGTGATCCTACACAGGCTGTGTATTTCTGTGTTGTCTGTTGTGATTTCTCCATTTTCATTTCTAATTTTGTTGATTTGATTTGTCTCCCTTTTTTTCTTGATGAGTCTGGCTAATGGTTTGTCTATTTTATTTATCTTCTCAAAGAACCAGCTTGTAGGTTTGTTGATTTTGGCTATGGTCTCCTTTCTTTTTCATTTATTTCTGCCCTAATTTTTATAATTTCTTTCCTTCTACTAACCATTGTGTTCTTCATTTCTTCTTTTTCTAGTTGCTTTAGGTATAGAGTTAGGATATTTATTTGATTTTTCTCTTGTTTCTAGAGGTAAGCTTGTATTGCTATGAACCTTCCCCTTAGCACTGCTTTTACTGAATCCATAGGTTTTGGGGTGTTGTGTTTTCATTTTTGTTGATTTTTATGCATATTTTTATTTTTTCTGTGAGCATGTTGTTTAGCCTCCATATGTTTGTAGTTTTAATAGTTTATTTCCTGTTCAGTTCAGTTCAGTCGCTCAGTCATATCCGACTCTTTGCAACCCCATGAAGCACAGCACCCCAGGCCTCCCTGTCCATCACCAACTCCCGGATTCCATGCAAACCCATGTCCATCGAGTCAGTGATGCCATCCAGCCATCTCATCCTTTGTCTTCCCCTTCTCCTCCTACCCACAATTCTTCCCAGCATCAGGGTCTTTTCCAATGAGTCAACTCTTCGCATGAGGTGGCCAAAGTATTGGAGTTTCATCTTCAACATCAGTTATTCCAATGAACACCCAGGACTGATCTCCTTTAGGATGGACTTGTTGGATCTCCTTGCAGTCCATGGGACTCTCAAGAGCCTTCCCCACCACCACAGTTCAAAAGCATCCATTCTTTGGCACTCAGCCTTTTTCACTGTCCAACTCTCACATCCATACATTGACTACTGGAAAAAAACGTAACCTTAACTAGATGAACCTTTGTTGGCAAAGTAATCTCTCTGCTGTTCAATATGCTCTCCAGGTTGGCCATAACTTTCCTTTCAAAGAGTAGACATCTTTTGATTTCTGGGCTGCAATCACTATCTGCAGTGATTTTGAGCCCCCCAAAATAAAGTCTGACACTTTTCCCACTGTTTCCCCATCTATTTCCCATGCAGTGATGGGACCAGAAGCCATGATCTTAGTTTTCTTAATGTTGAGCATTAAGCCAATTTTTTCACTCTTCACTTTCACTTTCATCAAGAGGCTCTTTAGTTCCTCTTCACTTTCTGCCATAAGGGTGGTGGCATTTCCATATCTGAGGTTATTGATATTTCTCCTGGCAATCTTGATTCCAGTTTGTGCTTCATCCATCCCAGCATTTCTCATGATGTACTCTGCATATAAGTTAAATCAGCAGGGTGACAATATACAGCCTTGAGGTACTCCTTTTCCTGTTTGGAACCAGTCTGTTGCTCCATGTCCAGTTCTAACTGTTGCTTCCTGACCTGCATACAGGTTTCTCAAGAGACAGGTCTGGTGGCCTGGTATTCCCATCTCTTTCAGAATTTTCCATAGTTTATTGTGATCCACATAGTCAAAAGTTTTGGCATAGTCAATAAAGCAGAAATAGATATTTTTCTGGAACTCTCTTGCTTCTTTGATGATCCAGAGAATGTTAACAATTTGATCTCTGGTTCCTCTGCCTTTCCTAAAACCAGCTTGAACATCTGGAAGTCCCCACTTCACATATTGATGAAGCCTGGCTTGGAGAATTTTGAGCATCACTTTACTAGCATGTGAAATGAGTGCAATTGTGCAGTAGTATGAACATTCTTTGGTGTTGCCTTTCTTTGGGACTGGAATGAAAACTGACCTTTTCCAGTCCTGTGGCCACTGCTAAGTTTTCCAATTTTGCTGACGTATTGAGTGCAGCACTTTCACAGCATCATCTTTCAGGATTTGAAATAGCTCAACTGAAGTTCCATCACCTGCAATAGCTTTGTTCTTAGTGATGCTTCCTAAGGCCCACTTGACTTCACATTCCAAAATGTCTGGCTCTAGGTGAGTGATCACACCATCGTAATTATCTGGGTCGTGAAGATCTTTTTTGTATAGTTCTTCTGTATATTCTTGCCATTTCTTCTTAATATCTTCGGCTTCTGTTAGGCCCATTCCACTTCTGTCCTTTATTGAGCCCATCTTTGCATGAAATGTTCCCTTGGTATCTCCAATTTTTTTGAAGAGATCTCTAATCTTTCCCAGTCTGTTGTTTTCCTCTGTTTCTTTGCATTGATCCCTTAGGAAGGCTTTCTCATCTCTCTTTGCTATTCTTTGCTATTCTGCATTCAGATAGGAATATCTTTCTTTTTCTCCTTTGCTTTTCACTTTTCTTATTTTCACAGCTTTTATTAAATTATCATCAGCACTCTCTTGGTTGAATGAAATAGAATCCATGGAATATACCAATTCTTCAATTCCATTTCTGTAATAATGATAGAAGAAAACTAACTTTTTTTTGAATAAGTTAATTTCACTTGGGATTTTGGTTTTAGGGTTTTTATTAAAACTTGCATTTTAAGAAATATTCAAATATAAATGTTTAAGAAAAATATAACCCTATACCTTTAACTATCAAAACTTCAATTTCAATCAGTTGTTTCATGCTGTCTGTTAATCTGTCAGACACATGTGATATGTGTGTGAAGAGTAATGAAGGACTCTTTCTTGTTCAATTTAAATATTTTTTCTTTGAAAAAATAAATCAACACTCCTTGGTTTTGACCTAAAAGACTTGTATTGTATACTTATCTCCACACAAAAACCTGCACTTGGATATCTATAGTAGCTTTATTTATAATTGCCCAAACTTGGAAGCAGGCAAGATGCCCTTCAGTAGGTGAATGGATTAATAAATTTTGGTATATACAGCACTGGGATAATATTTAACCATAAAAATATGGAAAAGCTTTCAATGTATTTTTAAAGCATTTTGAAGTGAAAGAAGCCAATCTGAAAAAACTATATACTGTAGAATTCCTACAACATTCTAGAAAAGGCAAAACTATGGAGAGTGAAAAGATCATAGTTTTCCAGGGGTTGAGGGGATGTTGTTTGGAAAGAGATGAAGAGATGGAGAATAGAGGATTTTTAGGGCAGTAAAAATACATTGCATGATGTTATAGTGATGGATATATTTCATTATAGAATCACCCAAACTCATACAATGTAAAATACCAAGAGTAAACCATATGCAAACTATGGGCTTTGGTGATTATAATGTGGTCTGTGTAGATTTATAAGTTGTAACATATGTACCACTCTGGCAGGGAATGTTCATAATAGGGAAGGTTTATGTATGTGTGGCAAATATATGGGGAAACAATGAAAACAGTCACAGACTTTCTTTTCTTGGGCTCAGAATTCTTGCAGAAGGTGACTACAGCCATAAAATTAAAACATGCATGCTCCTTGGAAGAAAAGCTATGACAAACCTAGGCAGCATATTGAAAAGCAGAGACATTAATTTGCTGACAAAGGTCCATAATGTCAAACCTCTGGTTTTTCCATTAGTCATGTATGGATGTGAGAGTTGGACTGTAAAGAAAGCTGAGTGCCATAGAAGGGATGCTTTGAACTGAGGTGTTGGAGAAGACTCTTGAGAGTCCCTTGGACTGCAGGGAGATTAAAGCAGTCAATACTAAAGGAAATAAATCCTGAATATTCTTTAATAGAACTGATGCTGAAACTGAAGCTCCAGTACTTCAGCCACCTGATGCGAAAAACTGATTCATTATAAAAGACTCTCACGCTGGTAAAGATTGAGGGCAGGAGGAGAAGGGGATGACAGAGGATGAGATGGCTGGATGATATCACTGATTCAGTGGACATGAATTTGAGAAGGATCTGGGAGTTAGTGATGGAAACAGAAGCCTGGTATGCTGCAGTCCATGGAGTCACAAAGAATTGGACCTGACTGAGCAATTTAGTAGTAGTAAACAGCATTCTGGAGACACAGGAGTTTCAGGACCAGTGCGCCAGGAACTGGAGACAAAGACCAAATGTATTTTTTTTTTCTTGTATCATAACCCATTGCTTATTTTCCTTTTTTTAAAAAAGAAACAGTTACTGGTATATCATGTATATAAAACTTTTTTGCCATGCTGTCACTAAATTGAAGGTAAGTTTTTATTTTTATTTTTTTCTGTACTGTGAATTCTCTGCCTCCCTTCCAACAGATAAAGGCAGACAAGAAACATATTAGAAGATTTGAGAATATTCATGAAGCATCCACCTTTAGGCTTATGTGAAGTAGTAATGTTTCGTTATTAGTATTCCACTTTTATTATGTACTCATTTTATATCATGTTCTTTTGTTCTCTCTAAAGAAATAGAAGTGTTCTATCTAGCAACTAGTCTCCCTTTTTGTTAATGGAGAATATGCATTTATTTGATCTGCTTTGAAAAATAATAATTTAAATGGATGAAGAGGCAGATTAGTCTAGTAATAAATATATAACTAGGAATGAATTAGATACTTTAATGGGGTAGGGAGGGAAATGGGAAGGAGGTTCAAGAAGGAAGGGACATATGGACCTATGGCTGATGCATGTTGATGTTTGACAGAAAACAACAAAATTCTATAAAGCAATTATCCTTCAATTAAAATAAATAAATTTTAAAAAACCCATGTACTTCACATAAACCATATCGGTTAAATTAAACAGCTGACATTTAAAAAACCATAAAAAGATGTGTTAATTTTAATCCAATACATACCAGAATAGACATCAATGAATTTACCCCTCTATCAACCTTACTTCTGCTGCTGAGTCACTTCAGTCGTGTCCGACTCAGTGTGACCCCAGAGACAGCAGCCCACCAGGCTCCCCCGTCCCTGGGATTCTCTAGGCAAGAACACTGGAGTGGGTTGCCATTTCCTTCTCCAATGCATGAAAGTGAAAAGTGAAAGTGAAGTCGCTCAGTCGTTTCCCACTCTTAGTGACCCCATTGATTGCAGCCTACTAGGCTCCTCCGTCCATGGGATTTTCCAGGCACGAGTACTGGAGTTGGTTGCCATTGCCTTTTCCGTCTATCTACCTTAACTTTTTACTTATGATGAATGTACCCTAAAGGATCAAATTTACGTATTTACCCATTTATAGATGGAGATGTTATCCCCTGAGGAGGAAATGGCAACCCACCCCAGTATTCTTGCCTAGAAAATCCCAAGGACAGAAGAGCCTGGCTCTTGGAATGTAGCCCTACATTCCAAAGGGTCACAAAGAGTCAGCCGTGACTGAGCACACATGCCATGCCATGCCATATGGGAAGATTGTATGGCATCATTTCTTTATGGTACCTATTTAATACTGGAATAAATTAAGTAAATCAATGAAATGGTACTTCATTTGATCAATTGCATGATACTTAGTAATTATATAAACTATGGTATAATGTATTTATGCTAATTCAAGGAAAATATGTATTTTTAGTGTATTTGTTTTATTTTTGATACCTCAAATCTTATAGAATTTACAGTAGAGGGAAAATATATCTGCATTCTGGGTTTTGAGTATCAGTATTTTAAATTACAAGTGCTTATACTGGAGCAAATCTTTCAAAGGGAGAATTCAATGGTTGAAGAATAATTCAAGCTATTTATCATCATCTTTGAAAAAGTAAAATAACAATAAAGCCCATTTAGGAGACACATTTATCTCTTGTGTGACTCCAGAAGCAAGGAGAATTTTAAAAAGGCATACTAAAAAATTATTTGGAACATATATTTTGTATTCTCTAAGAATATATCTCTAACATTCTTTTTAACAGTCAAGACATATAGGCTAATGCAATGCTAGATGCTGGGGCTTCAGGAAGTGACAAATCAAAGTTTGGAAGATGTTTCTCTCCTGTGGCCTTAAAAGAAAACTGAATAATATGAGTAGGGAATGGATTACAATGATGAAAAAGATGGGTTTTTTTTTGTTTGTTTGCTTGTTTGTTTTGTTTTTTGCACACTGTTATGTTAGGTCACTGACTTTTAAGGACAGAGCTGGGACTGAATGCAGGTTTGTCTGAATCAAGTCCCCACACCTTTGACCACAATACCTTGACATAGTGCTAAAGGAGGTATTCTGTTGAGCGAGAAAACCTGGATTCAAACTGCTGTCCTGTACTTACAGCTTCATGATCTTGGGTATGTTAAACTCCATGATTAAGTTTTTTTTAGCTCTAAATGAGGATAGTAACAGTACTTGCTTCATAAAGTGGTTATGAGGCATAAATGAATTTGAACATTTGAAGCACTCAGAATAGCCAGTGGAACATAATCAATGCTCAAGCAGTTTAGCAAATAGACTAACATACTTACCCAGGGGTATGTTTGCCATGAGTTTTACAGCATTTTCTGGGAATTTATATTGTTTACAGTTACATATTCCACTTTTTTAAATGAACTTGAGTACAAGGGCAAGTGGGTTTTTTTGGTTGGTACTTTTTTTGTATTTTTTCTGTTAGAGAAACTAGCAAGTATAGGTTTCTGATTCAGAAACAAGTTCATGTTTCTCTAGTTCTCAAAAAAGGCAAATGTGTTATACTTTGGGCCTTGGCACTTGCTGTTGCTTTGTCAATAGCGTTCTCCCTGGATTTTCATAAAATCATCTCCATCTCATTCTTCAGGCCTTGGTTTCATGGCTTCTGTTTAGAATAGCATTCCCTGACCATTCAATCTATCACCACCACAACAACCCTATCTCATAACTATCCCATTGCTACATTATTTTCTTCAGTCTTTTACCCTAAATGCAACTTATTCATTCATTTCTTTGTTTACTATTTGTTTATTATCTAATTTCCCTGCTTGCATGCAAGTTCCTTGGGGGCATAAATCATGTCCTGGGAGTACACCAAAGATTGCTAATTTTACTCCAGTGCAGCTGACTATTGGTAGTGCTCTTAGTGGTCTTCTAGGTACTATTTAGAAACATGTACTCTTTGCTCTTTACTACTTACTTATAACTTGGTTGTGGGGGAAAAATATATTTCTAGAGGTCTCTGAATCATCTGCAGCTCTATCCATTTTTCTAGATATTCTTTGAATTTTTAACCACCTATCATCAAACTGAATATCTGGCATCATTTTGTTGCTGGGAAAACTGCAGAATTACTTTTATTGAACTGTGTTTTCACATTATAACATAGTTCAATGATGGATGTTACCAGACATAGATGTATAAAACTTACTATTATTATTTCAGAAGTGGTGGAATTGAGCATTGACTTATGTCTTCAATACTAGCAAGTCTATAGAAACAGACAGCTTTAAGTAGTTAAAACAGAGATGAGGGATTTTAAGGTAGGACGATGATTATGTGGGTAATGGAAGCATTGACCAACCAAATGAAACAATGAGGCAGATGAGAGAATAGTGATCGATTAGGTACCACAGCTAAGCTAGAGGGACAAAGTGAGTAGGCAACATTCCTGAATTGAGGGAGTCAGGGTTCCTGGAAAGAGGAAGCTATACCTGAGCAATGAGAGAGCCAGAACCGCACAAGAGACACGGCAGCTTCCAGAAGTTCACGTTAGAGAGTCTGGGGAAGAACCACCCTGGCTGCTTCCTTTCTGTCCCCCTCCAATCTCCAATTAATACTTCCTATTGATGAAGCCTGATGGAAGTCAGCTAGTAGGGGGTCCTGGGGGAAGGCAGCTTTCATATCAAAACCCTGCAGGAAAGGAGCAGAGAGGTCAGGAATAGAACTGACGACAGACTGGCCCAGGGCTGGCACACCACTCCCTGAGGAAGCCTAAGGGCAAATCATGCTCAGTCCTCAAGAAAGGAAATAGGCATGGCCCTTCATGGTGATTGAGTTGTTTATTTATAATGGGCACTAAAATATGGCTCCAGTCATGATTCTCTCCTTGTGTTGGTTTCTAAAGAACATAAAGTCAATTTTATAGCTCTCCTTTGGCATCATGAACAGGGATCTTCTGGAATTTATTTTAAGTTGTTCTCTTACTCCTAGATTTATTTTGTAAATATTATTAGTCACTTGACTAGGTGATGTTGTTACAGCTGTGGGTTAGCAGCACATGTATTCCCTGGTGGTAGTGACTCTAAGAACGTGGCTACCAGGATTCTTGCTGCCTTCATCCTGATCAGTGTGTCCACTGCTTTTACAGATACGGCTGTTGAAGGGACCATCCTCATTGCGACCACTGAGTTCATCTTAGAATTCTTGGTTTCTGACTCCCAAACTTATGCTCTTTCAACTATGCTGACATTTTAATACTCCTCTCAAAACTGTATTTTCAATCCTTAAATTATGTGTTACTGCATATGAGGAAGTTAGTGCCTTATCTCTGTCATAGCACTTAGAACAATATAATAGGGCATTCCCTTTACTCCTTCTCTTTCTCTTAGATAATTTGAGGATTTGTTCAATCACTAAGTTGTGTCTGACTCTGTGACTCCATGGACTGCAACATGCCAGGCTACCTGTCCTTCACTATCTCTTTGGGGATCAATGCATCATTATTTATATATTTATTTTCAGCTCTTTCTATGCTGTTTGACACATGCAACATACTCAGTAAACAGTTTGAATGAATGAATGGATGAGGCAATGAATGAGTAAATAAGAGTAGTACCCTTCCTGGGTCAATCCATTTTCCCTATTGATGAGGTAAACAGGATATTTACTGCTTTTACAGTTAGCATTTAGTTAGTTATTACCAAAATTCAAAGTGACCCAAACCATTTGAAGAAATATAATGTGATACAAAATATTGAATTCTATTAAGACTAATTATGGGCTGTCAACTTTACAAAGCATCCAAGTCAAGAAACAGAAGTTGGAAATTGTAAGTAAAACACAAGTTGTGTTGACCTATAAGAGATAATGATATGCAAAGTAAATGAATCCGTGGTGCAATGTGCTATAATCAGGCATTAGGAACTTATATTTCCTTAACCAGTTTTCTAAATCTGGCACATACCTCTTCTCTGGTGAAATTGTACATTGCTTTAAATAATGATCATGTAGATGTGTAATAAGGCTCTTCATAAGACTTAAATATAAAGATAATAAAGAGACTAAATCCCCTCAGTGCATAAAAATTCAGAAGGACCAGCTGTATTTTTAGGTGCACAGAAGTACCATAAATAGGTAGAATTTGCTTTGCGCTTTACTAGACTCCTGGGAAGAATCAAGAGTCTGATTCAGCTTCTGGGGCTATCTGTAAAACTATTTGCATCCTGGAAAACATTCAGAATTTTCCTGACCTCACAAGAAAAGGCTGGAAACTTAGTTGCTGAGAAACCATGATCTCATGATTAAACTATAACTAGATAATTACAAATTTGTGAAAAGCTGACTTTAGTAACTCTGGGAGATGAAATTTCAATCTAGTATTAAAAGAGCACAGCCTTTTTCACTGGTTATTCAAGCAATGCAAGACATAAATATGGGTGAGTTAGTGCTAATGTCTATATAATTCTCTCTTTGAAGAGAATTGTATAGACAAAATACTGGGCTTCCCTTGTGGCTCAGGCAATAAAGAATCTGCCTGCAATGCAAGAGACCTGGGTTTGATGCCTGGGTTGGAAAGGTCACCTGGAAAAGGGAATGGCAACCCACTCCAGTATTCTTGCCTGGAGAATCCTATGGCCAGAGGAGACTTGGCAGACTACAGTCCATTGGTCTCAATGAGTTGGACTTGGCAGCAGACACAATTTCAGACAAAATATTACACTCTTAAAAATACTGTAAGTTTTGCATGGTGACATTTCTGAACTGAAGAAAAATTTGCACTTTGCTAATTTACGGCCTTGCAGAAAGAATAGTGACAGTGAAGTTGCTCTCTAAAATGCTAGCTGGGACAGAGAGCTTGATCTCTTGATATCAGGCATATGTTATGCCTGGCAAAGAGGTTTAAGATATTTATGCTCTGGGAATATTTACTCTGTGGAGAGTTCCATTGGCGTATTTGTTTTAATTGAAGGATAATTGCTTTACATGGCATATTGTTTTTGTTTGTATGTCTGAGATCTCAGGTCTGTGTTTCATTATTTAACTAATTTGTCAATTTATTGATTTCTTCTCATTCTTCCAATAGTCAATAACTAAGTTCCATTTATTTTTAAATACTAGAAATAAAATGACAGGATATTGTAAGAGTTCATGGTGTGGTAAAGGAGGAAGACAACTAAAATACTATATGTTGAAGTTGTCAAAACAATAGATAAAACTAAGAGGAAAAAGGAGGAAATGATTAGTAGGGAATTTGAGAAGTCAAAAATGGAAACTTTGTTAGAAATGATTTGATTTGAGTACAGTCTTACTTGATGAGTAGAATTTCTCCAGTTATTTAAAGAAGAAAGCCTGGTAGGCAAGAAGAAATTATTACTCTGTGATTTAGCACCATAATCAGTATTTACTTCACAGCTTGGATCCTGGGTAACTGGCTTTGAGAGCGCTGAGTCATGTGGACTGATTTTAATTTGAAAAACCTCTACTGCATTGCAACCATCTTGCCAACCATGAGAAGCAGATCCTCTATACAGCATGATCTTATACAACTTACAGTTCCTTCAATAGTGTGGATGTCTTGTATTCTAGCTCATGTTACAGTTAGGTCGATACTGGTACTACACTGAATTACACTACATCGGTGTCTTACATAGATGGTACCTGATTATGGTAGTATCTTGAATAAGACAGTCTGGCTGTAACTTCATAGCATGTGCAGGGGCTAGGAGGTGGAATACAAAGATCAGTAGGATAGTCTTGTGTCCTTGTCTATGGTTACTTTGGTTTAAAAAGAAAAAATATTAGCCCAGTGCATACTACCATTACTACTACTATTACGTATGTTATGCAAATACAATCTTATACTTGTCAAAAGCCATAGATTAATATAGCAATCATTCTATAGCAAGATCATTTAAATTTAAATTTGTAAACATTTATTGATTTCAATTTTTGAACTAAAAGGGCAGATTACATTTCCTTAGAAATGCAGAGCTTATATTGGCATCCAGAGATCTATGCCGCTTTAATATCTTTTTACTTAAGTTTTTTGTGAAGAGACAAAATTCGTTCCAAAGACATCAATTGTAGCATTGAATTGTTCAGTAAGTAGATTTAACCCATTTGAGTTTTTCAACATTGTATTGAATGAAGAGGAAAATACAGATGTATATATTTTGATTTCTATATTCTTTTTTTCTAAAGGAGAGAAAAGTTCTTTTTTTTTGGTACCTCTGTCTTATGTATGAGAGTTTCACAAATTATTTTATTAATTCTAGTAGCTGATGGGAATATGAGAATATCTTAGTTTATCTAGGCTTGAAATCATGTTAGTGTAAAAATAGTCTCTAATAATTTTCTTTTCTTATTGCTCAAGACTCCAACCTTAAATAATAATTTTGATAGTTATCACTATAAACTTCCTGATATTAATTGAAGTGATTTGAAAGTTTTGTTATTTATAGTGATACTTTTTGCTGATTATGGTAAATAGCATTTATCATATTATAAAGAGTTATTTTTGCTTATTTCTATTTTACAAAGTTTATGGGAGGACTGCATCTGTTAAGATAAATATTATTTTCCTGGGTGGTTAATTTTTTTTTAGCTTTCCCTCATTTTTTATCTGTTCTACTGGAAACTTCTGAGGTTCTTTGTTTTTTTGGTAACATTTAGACTTCAGTACTTTGGCAAAAATATACCTAATGCTATGATTTTCTCATTATTTTTCTCTTAATTGCTGATCATTTTAATCTAGAGACTCCATTCTTTTTAAGCAAGTGATATTTTCTTTGTTTATTTATTGCCTCCTATTTGCTTCCATAGATTTGCAAATTGTATGCTTCTATAGCAGAAGTGTGACTGAATATAGTGGCATAGACTGTTAAAAAGCAATGCAATAAATAAACTACAGTAATGGCTTGATGATGAATTTATGTGTCAATTTGTCTGGGCTAAAAGATGCCCAGATAGCTGGTAAAACATTATTTCTGAATTTTCTGAGGGGTTTCTGGAAGAGATTATTATCTGAATTGGTAGACTAAGGAAAGAAGATTGCTTTACCCATGTGGGTGAGCATCATTCAATCCAGTGAGGGCCTGAATAGAACAGAAACTTTGGAAGAAGGATGAATTTGATATCTCTGCTTGACAGGGACATCAGTCTCCTTTCACCTTCAGACACCTGAAGGCCCAGGTACTTGGGCCTCTGGGTCTCAGGTTTCCCTTCTTTGACTGAATTCCACCACTAGCTTTCCTGGTTCTCAGTTTGTGGATGATAAACCAATCACAAGAGTCAATTTCTGTAACAAATCTTCTCTTATCTCTCTATATTTTATTTAAACTGCCCTTTGGGGAACCCTGACCTAATACAAATGTCATACAATGGTAGGAATGAATTTTGACAATATAAACCCTATAAACCTGAGCAACTGAAACATGAACAATTAACATGAAGATAAGTTTTTAAAAAGAAAATAAGTTTTAATACTTAAGATGAAAACAAAGGAATGAAAAACAAGCTTCAGAAGGAGCTTGAGTGAGGGGAGAGAGAGAACAGAATGAGAAAGACCCATAAACAGATATAAATGTTTGGCGAATCCTACTTTTCACATTGTGTATGGTGGACTCTTAATTGCTTTTTATGCTACTAAAAAGGGTTGAATTAATAAATGCAGAGAGCCATGTATAGACCAATTATGGAAGTATTACATGTCAAGGCCTTTTTTTTTTCTTTTTTTTTTTATTGTTTTTGCCATACAATGTCATGATATCACCATGGGTTTACATATACTCCCCCTCCAGAACCCCCCTCCCTCCTCCCTCCCCCCGGGAAATCTCGCTGCACCAGCCCCGAGCATCAATCCTGGGCTGGCGATTGATTAGACATATGATATTTAACTTGTTTCAATGCCATTCTCCCATATCATCCCACCCTTACCCTCATCCACAGAGTCCACGAGTCTATTCTATACATCTGCGTTCCTTTTGCTGTCTCGCATGTTGGGTTCTCGTTACTGTCTTTCTAAATTCCATATATATGTGTTAATATACTGTATTTGAATGATCACATTCTATATACCATAGCATGTGACAGAAAGTGCTATTCTGTTTATTCTAGATTGTTATTTTTCTAGGGATCAGTTCTTCTCTGTTTTGAGCCCTCCTTAGGAGTATGCTAATATGTTTCTCCATTTGTTTAGGACTTAGGTCTAGCTGCTGGCATAGCATATGTGGAGGTGATTCTTAGAGTGGTGAATGGTGCATTTACTCTGCTCCTGTGGGTCTTTGATTACAACAGGCAGATTTAGAGCTCCTATTGAAGCCCCAGAAGGAAAACATCTCTGCTAACCCATCTCCTTGTAGACTCCTGCTCTTAGTCGTGTAGAGAAACTTGTAGCTCTTCTCAAAGCTCTAAAGGCTGGCCAGACTAGAGATACCAATGAAATGTATAGCAATTTTACCCAACTCTGAGGAGCTCTGCTGACAGAACTCTTAGGAACCGTCTCAGCCTAATCTAAGCCATCAGTCTAGATGGCTCATCCCAGGCCCTAGACTCAGTCTGCCTGGACAGGCACAAGTCATGTCCCAGTGATCTTCATCAGGACCAAAGGAGACCTGACAGCTGAGTTGCCTCCCCTAAATAATTCCTCCCTTCCTGCAATCACAGCTTCTTGGCTCATAGGAGGCAGACATGCTGGATTTGAGAGTATAAAGGAGCCAACAGACTTAAACATTCCTATTTTCCCAGAAATGTCTTATCTCTGGAAAAAATTCCTTTAGCTTGGTTACTGTTTTCATAGAATTATCAGCTCAAAATTTCAGAAATTTTCTACTTTACCTTTCTGTCCATTCACTCATTCATTAATCATTTTTATTCTCCTTCATTTGATAGACTTGAATATTTTTCAATTTAGACTTTATAAAATAAAGGAAAGAAAAATCTCCAGGAATAGCAAGTGAAGTTTTAACATTTACAGCTGGCAGAGCAGGTTTGAGAATAACTTTGTGAGTGACTACAAAGGGTGTTAATTAGGTAGCAGGTGTTTTATCACCTATGTCTATTTGAAAAAAAGCACAGCACAGATGTAGAAAGCTTAAGTACATCTATAGTTTGTATAACAAAACTCTATATTCATTGGGTTCCATCTGCCACACCAACCTCAAATCACGCTTAGTGCCAGCCAATTAACACCTTGATTGAACTATAGACCACCTGCAGCTTCAGCAATGTAATGAATTCACTAACTCTCACATAAAAACTCATTGTAATGTCTAGATTAAAGCAGCATAATGAAAAGGGGAAAATTTTCACACTTCAGCGTTGGTATGTAACTGGCACACACACACACACAGAGGCTTGTATGTTAGTTGTCTCATCTCTACTTCTCTCTTCATTTCTTCATTGTCTTAGTCATAGGATATTTGGTCAAAGGCCTTCCAAGCTCATAAACACACAAACTGCAATAAAAAAGGGCACTAGATCCTATCCCCTCAACTCAAATTTGAAAGATCTCAGGCAAGTACTCAGATGTGCTTAGCCCAGGCCAGATGTTGTTCTGAACAGAATTGGGTATCCTGAGTGATCCAGTTTTGGTTAGTTGCCTAATCCTATGGCCACAAGAGCAAGAGTCCATCCTGACCTCATGAGAGAAACAGCTGAATAAAGTATTTCAGGGGTTGGAAAAAGATAACCTAAATGAACAGTGTAGGATAAATGATGTGTTGTTAGATATACAATAGAAACTCCTTATTGTCACTTTTGAAAATAAAATCTGCATTGCTCACTTATAAATTGTAAAGTAGATTTTTCTTTCATACTGGAAAAAAATCAGAGAAAACTGAGATACCATTTAAAATATTTTTCAGCAGAAAATTGACATGTTGAGCAGTGAATTTCATGACAAATTAGTGGCAGAAAATTGACATGTTGAGCAGTGAATTTCATGACAAATCAGTGGCAATTTGCAGGATTGATCAGAGGAGAGAGAGCTGGAAAAATAAGACACTACTGTGGTTATCCAGATGTAATGTTACAAAGGGAGTAGAGTTTGAGAAGGATCATCTTGTGTTTCTACTGGAAGGTTCACAATGAGGGGTTAGATAGGTGATGACTAGTCTATTCATTTTGCCTCACTGATTGCAATACGTACGAATGGATTCTTTTTTTCCTGTTCATCATGAAAAATCATGCAGGATCCTGAAAGATGGGAAACATAAAAACAGCAAAACAAATTAGAATAAAATAGATTTCACATTGCAGAGCTCATTTTATTAAGAAGATCATTGTAGAGTTAGTTATTCACCCAGTTATTCAGGACTCAGCATCAGAGAACATTCTTAATAAAAGGGCCCAGGCACTGTCATGACCTTACATATTATCATTCCATCCTGATCCATCTATAAAAAGGAAATAAAGAAAGTTTCTGACTCTTATTATATTCTGTTCTCAAGAGGAAAAAAGGCAGTCTTTAATTCATATCTAGTAAAAATTAGCTTAAAATCCTTTCCATACCGTGAAATGGTATTTGAATAAAGGTAAAAGACCAATAAAAAATCCCTGAAAGGTAGTGAAATAAAGAGTTTGTGACAGAAATTTGACTATATGTAATTTATAGAGCTGATTAAAAATCTCTATCTGCTAGGAAGGGAAGATGCATGTAAACTGAAGGTGAGCAAAGATAAGATGGAACCCATGCACAGTTGTTGCAACCCATAAGAACAGCCCAAACATGTGTTGGTTCTCATTGTCCCCAACCTTGATGACATAGATGTCCTGCAAGAGGAACTGGCACCATTTGTCTCTGAGCTAAACACATATCTGGCTCAGAAATTGGAGAAGAATCCAAGAGAAGATGGATCAAGTGCATGCTTGACAGCTGTTAATGTTGAAGAGATGAGTAGGCAGATTGATGACAACATGTATGACCTATGCACCTGGGACCCTGCCCTGACATTCTGAGGGTAACAGTTCATATGACTACTACTTTAGTTCTGCTCTTGGAATCTGCAGGGACGGGAAGACTAGCTTCCTGAGTAGGAGTGGGAAGGATGCCTTAAATGGCAAAGCACTCTTGAGAAAATTTAGGAATTGTCTGTCCCAATTTCATCTATGTTTGATCATATGTTCTCATCCTAATTGTCAGGGTCCCATTCCTTTGTAATTGACCTAATTTTATCAAAAATCTTCTTTTGAGATGGGGAATTATTTTTCATTGTAATTCAGCCATTGTGATTAGGCTTTGAATTTGGTTTCCAATCAGTCAGACCTGAGGTTACAGGTGATAAGGACTTCTTTTAGAGTAGCTTTGAAAGTTATTAGGTCCCTTATGTGCACTTCAGCTAGGAAAGTAAAGCCCTGAAATAATTTCCTTTGATACTTACCAAATACTGTATCAAGTAGATTTGAATCACCTGAAAGTTGCACGTGTGTGCATGTGTGCAAACATGCTCATGCATACACACAATGTTACAAGGATTTGACCATACACATTATGAAAGTTGGTTACAATAGCCTCTGTAAGCCTATTGACTTTGCATCTGATGCTGGGCTTGAAGTATGTAGGGAAGTTAGGAAGGAGAAGAAGAAGAGTGTAAAATGAGAGAGAACAAAAGCTGAAATCCACATGTGTGACCTGAAGCCCAAGAAGACAGACTGGAACATGTGGCAGTTCTCTCTGTTTCCAACCTTGATGGTATGGGAGTCCCACAGGAGAAACTGGCGCTTCCTTCTTGAAGGTAAGTCCAAACTTGTCCCAAGGATTTGAGATGCTGAAGGAAGATTCACGGTATGGTAGAGAAGTCATAGGCCCATCTGCTGCCCCATGGCAGTCAGTGGAGTCAGCAGATGAATGACATGTGTGAGCCACAGAAGCACCCCTTGGCTCTGCCCCAGGCTCCTTCCAATCACAATAAATATGGCTGCTGCTTCACCTTTTTGCTCCTCATCACAAGAAAAAAATTGTTTCTTGTCGCTATCCCTAATATAAAACAAGAGGGAAGGAAATTTCAGAAAATGTAATTTAGTTTAAGCAAGCCTACATATTACTAAGCCACAAGTTACCTTTAGGCCATTTCTATATTATTTGTGTCCATATGTATACAATTAATTAATATTTCTGTTTGGTTTTGAAAATTAATTTTATCAAGATTAATTTCTCATCAGGTCAATCATGTAGAAATACCAGTGAGTTCTGGGCCAAATGTTCACCATTGGATGTTTTAAATATTAAACAACTACAATTTTAATCATTTCTCCTCATCACTCTAAGCTCTTGAATTGGCATCTAAGTATCCCACCTCTTCCCTCTCTTACCACATCCTCCTGCTATACACAGATGGTAATTACCTTTGAAGATGTAATTCAATTCAGATAATTTGTGGTAACACTTAATTTTGTCATTCTAATTTACGTAGACCAATACTTTCTTATGATTTTAAGCCTTAAACAAAGGTGCTTTATGAATTTCTATTTAATGAACAAAATTTATCTTTTAAGGAGAAAACAATGTATATAGGAGCATATTCTAATATCTATCCATCTCTAAAAATATACAGTAATTTTGTATTCCAAAATAGAGCCAATGTTTTGTCATTTGTAGTGACATGGATGGACCTAGAGTCTGTTATACAGAGTGAATACATCAGAAAGAGAAAAATAAGTATCATATATTAACACACATATATGAAACCTAGAAGAATGATACAGATAAACTTATTTGCAGGGCAGAACTAGAGATTCAGATGTAGAGAACAGACATGTGGGCACAGAGGGAAAAGGGGAGGGTGGGATGAATTGGGAGGGGAGCATTGACATATATACACTACCATGTATAACTTTACCATATGTAAAATAGATAGCTAGTAGGAAATTGCCATATAGCACAGGAAGTTCAGCTTGGTGGTCTGTGATGACCCAGAGAGGTGTGGTCAGGGCAGAGAGGGAGTCTCAAGAGGGAAGAGACATATGTATATGTATAGTTGATTCAATTTGTACAGCAGAAACCAACACAAAATTGTAAAGCAGTTGTACTCCCATTTTTAAAAAATGGCTTAAAAAAACAAAAATAAGAAATATAATAGACCCAGTTTCTCAAATTGGCAACCAGAAAATTCTTTTTTCTTTCTTTGGAGAAAATCAGAAAATCCTGATTAATTTCTGTCATGTAAAGTTTATTATTTATGTTTTATATACATTTTCTTGATGTATTCTATGAATAAAATATACAGTTCAATATAATCACTACTTCTTTTCCATTCAATAATTGTTTATTTGACTATTAAAATGTCCTAAAATCTGACTTAAATGTAGTATATTTTTGTAATATTCATTGTAAGAGAGCCACTTGATAATTTGAAATGGAATGTGAGAAAAATGAAATTTGCCATCTATAATATAGAAATTAATTAGTATACTCTACAGTAGATAACAGAAGTTTTTATTTTCATTTTTTAATTTTAGTTGATGCACATTATCAGCTGTACAACATGTTGATTCACAATTTTTAAAGGATATATTCCATTTAGAGTTATTATAAAATACTGACTACAATCCCTATGTTGCACAGTATACCTTTGCAGCTTAGTTATTTTATACATAATAGTTTGTGTTTTTAATCCCCTACTCCCATCTTGCCCCTCTCCCCTTCACTCTACTGTTTGAGCCTCTAGGGAAGCCCCAAAGTATTCCATAGTTGTACCTAATAACAGTGGGTGTGAACTTACTTCCTATGTGTGTGTAACTCAGTGGCATATTGGCGTTGGTATGTGATGCTGTTGAAATTTAGGATAAGGCAGCTACTCTTTCAGGAGCAGTAATTTAAAGTGGGGCTTTGGGATGGTGATAATAATTCTGTTTTCTTGATCTTGGGGCTGACCCATAGGTTTTTTCAGTTTTGGAATGAGTGTACCTCAAAATTAATTTCTTACTGACTTCCCTTGATTGATCAAATCCCATCAGCTGTGTCATAAAAATAAATTAAAATTATTAAAATTTAAATGTACCTAACCTTTAATCATATGTAAAATAAGTGGAGAGAACTTGGATCTAAGTCAAGTTCCAATTTTATAAATGAAATAGAAATTGATTTAATGTGAGCTTTATATTAAAAAATACAAAAACCATTATTTGGAGCCTCTTCTAGAATTTCCTGGGTATTTTTGTAAACTATTTCTGGGAGTTTTTGAAATGAAATGTGATTCTTGAGGCAGTGCTTTGGACTACGTAGTCTGTTTTTTCTAATAACCAGTCATCTTCATTGAAGTTAAAATATCTTGTATATTGTAAACTCTCTTATCCATTCTAACTTGCTACCACAGTCTAAAGTGAATATATTTAGGAAAACACCCTTCTTTCAAAAGCACTGTTGTTGTTCAGTTGATAAATTGTGTCCGACTCTTTGAGACCCTACAGACTGTAGTATGCCAGGCTCCCCTGTCCTCCACTGTCTCCCAGAATTGCTAAAAATCGTGTCCATTGAATCGATGATGTAATCTAACCATCCTCTGCCTCCTGCCTCTCCTTTTGCTTTCAGTCTTTAACCAACATCAGGGTCTTTTCCAATGAGTTGGCTCTTCACATCAGGTGGCCAAAAAAGTATTGGAGCTTCAGCTTCAGCAACAGTCCTTCTAACGAATATTGAGTTGTCTTCCCAAAGAATATTCATGTCCTGCTATTATTTTATGAAATATTGTTTTGGTCTATGCCATGTTTATTATGATAGAATTACTTACTGAACAGATTTACACGTGTTTTACCTCTATGAGTGTGGACAAGTCAGGCGTTGCAGTGTGTTTGAATTCACATGTATTCATATATGCCATTATCATTTTGTTTCCCCAGAGGGCAAAGAAAGATCTGTGATTTTATTCACTGACAGGAGAGCCTGTGTGAATTACACACAGGAGCTAGTTGATTACAGTCCATTTATCACTTCATATTAATAATGCCTTCTATTTTTAATATGATAAATATTCTATGTCGCCTCCATGTTAATACACTGATTCTATAAAACAAGTACAAGTGCAATATTCAGTGTATTTTGTTAATTGGTTGAATTTGTAAGCATACACAAATACATATTTTTAAAGCAACACTTAAAAATCCTAAAAATATTGAGGTTTACAGGTAGGGCAAGTGAGGAAGAGAGAAGTTAGGTAGTGGGTGGGTGACAGAGCAAGATCAAATCCAAGTGGCTTGCTCCAGAGCCTCTGTGCTTAACCAGTATCATCTACTCCCTCTCTAGAAATGTGCTGAAGAGTGGAGAGAGTTAGGGTATTTTACGTGAAAAACAACACTAAGAGCCACTCTGTTGGGTAATTAAAGCACATTTTAAATAATGTTTAAAGCTTTTTCTGTACTATATTTATGCACTCTTCAATATAATTCATGTCAAAATGCATATTGGTTTTACAGTTTTCTTCAGCTACATCTTTGTTATTTTATGTTTAAAAGCAGTTGTTCTCAAGTATTAGAGTGCATGGGAAAACTAGGAAACTCATTAAAAAATATATATTCTCAGGCCTCCCTCCTGGGTTTTCTGATTTAACAATATTCAGGTGAGGTCCTAGTAATCTTAAAGAGGAAAGTCTAACAGGTTAACTGATAAAGTGAATTCACTGATAAACATTTCTATAATGAATCTGATAAATGTAGACAGATTTTGTATTAGGGTGATGATAATAAAACTTCTGTAATTATAAAGGTAGGATATTCAAATTATCAGATTTTTAAAATATAGAACCCTTTCTTGAAATATCCCAGTGGTCAGAGTTATTTATTTTTAGAGTCCTTCTGGATGATATGACTATAAAAGGAACTATGAGTATTGGAAACAAATTAAACTAATCAAGACTCCTCGGAAGAGATTTTTGATTCACAGAGCAACCTGATGGGCTTTTTAAACACAGTTAAGAACAGCAAACAATGCCATCTCAAAATGATACAGATAGATTTTTTTATTTCTATTCCCATAACAACGTATTACATTTGGATTTTTATTCACTAATTATTGCACTTATTTTATCGATGTACTGTTGATTGTATTTAACTTTATAAATAAGCAAAATTATGTAAAACTAATTGCCCCATGCTGTATTTGTGTTTTGCATTTATGCATGTACATAAATATGTATACATGCATGTAGGTCTGCATGTATGTGCTGACTTACGTGTGCATGTATTTAAGTGGTCTTTGGTCCATAACAATGTTAGTTTTCTCATTGGTGTTTCACCACTGTGTTTATATAATTTTATACATCACTTTATATTTTAAATGTATGCTTAATGTGCATAAATGTTACCTAATTATGAAAATTAGAATTGGAAAATCTTTGCAGAATGCCTTGATAGACCTCAAATGAAAGTGTTTATAGATATTATAAATAATTCTTTTTGTTATTAAGGAAATTATAGAAAGATTGCTTTCTCACTGAATTTTTTTCTGATTGGATAAAAACAAAAGATATATATATATATGTTTATACAGTCTAATAATTATTGTTATGTAGGTATATTAATTAAGATGTACATTTAATTTGTTAATCAGAATGTACACAACTATTTGCCTTTTTCTAGCATGAATACCATTCTAGAAATAAATTGATTGGATTTCCCTATGATACCTCAATTTGTTCTCAATTTTAAATAGATTAATATTTAATATACCCTAATATATGAAAATAGGACAATCTGATTTATTTCTTTTGATTTAAAAACAATGGATTCTAGAGACCTTAAAACTGTATGGGCTTAAGGTTCTAATGCTACTTTAATCCAAAACATTCTTCATGTCTCAGTTTTCTCTTTTGTTTAATTACTTTTCTCCAAAGGATAATGCTAAATAATTAAAATCTTTAAAACTTTCTAGTTTGTGGAGAAATGTGTTATTAATGGTCAGTTGTCAATGAATAAAATATAGACAGTAATTCCCAAATTAACTCACATTGTAATTACCTGAGAGGGCTTTCCAGGTGTCACTAATTGTAAGGAACCCACCTGCCAATGCTGGAGACAAGAGATGTGGGTAAGATCCCTGGGTTGGGAAGATCCCCCGGAAGATGACATGGCAACCCACTCCAGTATTCTTGCCTGGAGAATTCTATGAACAGAGGAGCCTGGTGGGCTAGTCTGCGGGTTCACAAAGAGTCAGACGTGACTGAAGCGACTTAGCACACATACACAGTTAGGCAAGAACTTAGTTTCCATATGAGAATATGTACAGTCCTTCCTCCTCTTCCTCAAAAGATATTGCTGTTGCTCTACCAATGTAATGGCTATGGTTACCTATTATCCTGGGTTATTTTCCCAGGACTTATCATTAATATGAATTGTGTATGTATATTCATATGTATGTTATTTTTCACTAGCAGCTGTTTCAGTCTATAACATGCAGTGACAATGAACAGTATCCAACACCTTCTCTAAGAGAGGCCTTAGCCTGGATGCTAAGCTTCAATGGTGCACGGATCAAATTATCTGTTGACTCATTCACCTTACAGGATTAATGGAGAGTGCACAGGAAGATAGTTTTAGCCAATTTTAGCTCTTATCACAGTAGCAGCTACCTGTCCCCTATCTAACCCCAGGGCAGATAGTGGTGCCTAAGTTGTTTTTATATTATAAACATAAAACTAAAGAATTTTTAGAATGAATTCTTAATCCCTTCAATATACTGTAACTATGACTCCAGTAATTTGTTTTGAGTACAGTCATGAGTTTTTATGCATAGTCTCAATTTAGATGTATAAGAAAGTATAAAAATTGTTAATATAGTAGCAATCAACAACCTATATCTTTCAAATTATTTAAATAGTAAGGGATATTTAAGGATAGTAAACAATGTACATTAAACTGATGCATTTTATTGGTATATTTATATAAAATTAGCCAATATATATTTTAAAATGAGATCAAGGGTTTTTTTATCATTTTTTTTCAAGTATACAATTTGTTTTTATTTACAATACCCTATAAAATGTAAATTTAGAAACTTTTTTATTAATTAAAACCAAACAAAAAAGATAAAAGCACAGAAATGAAGAAATAATAATGGAGCCTTCACGTGATAGGTTGTGAAGGGAAGGCAGGAAAGACGCCTAGTGGGAAGTCAGGAGATGATGGCAGAGGGGGATGAGGGGACGTCATGGGGCCCAGCGAGGGGGCCTGGGTCATGGAGGGGAAGAAAAGCAGGCGGAGAACAAGGACAGCTTATTAGAAGGGAGGACCTCACTGTTATACAATACATTAATGTGCAAAACGTTTATTCTCATATTAAATACCATAACCTACCCCCCACCCCACTACATTTGAAAAGATGAGAACAGCAAAGTGTGCTCAGGATAGTCAGGTAAGATAAATCAGATGCAATCTTAGGGGTGTAATCACTAGGGATCTGAACCCCGTATCCTGGTTGATTGCTGAAAGTGAGAGGGGTGAGTGACAGGGCTGGCAGGCTGTCCCTGCCAAGATTCAGACCCAGGCCCCTGGCTCCCATGGTTAGGTGTGGTGGTTTCCCCCCATGACACCAAATAAAAACAGGGAAGTGGGAAGTCAAAGCATGGCTTATTGAAACAGTCTCAGGAAGACAGAGCGAGTGTGGTAAAGCTGCACTGTGGAAGCAGGCTGCAGGTCAGGGCCGTCTTCAGCAAGCCTCCATTCACTTGAAGGGACCACATGCTTAGGTATATTGTGATAGCTAAAAAATTTATGGAAAGCAATTTGATAGTGTATATACCACAAAACATCCATCTTATCTGCCCTAATAATTACATTCTGAGAATCTTCCACAAGAAACATTAAAATTCTCATTCTGATGATAATTTATTAATGAAAATATATTGGGTATTATTTGTATTTCTTAAGTAAAATTTAACAACCTATATAAAAATACAGTTGGTTAAGAAAATAAGAGTTCATATATATTTGACAATATTATTTAATCCTTAAAAATAGTGTGTACAAACACTTTAAAGTCATAAGAAAAGGTTTGTAATGTTATTTTAGTGGAAGAAAGTAGGAAATTATGGTACGTATTGGGTATCACTTTTCTGTTACCACTGGAACAAATTTCCTCAAACTCAATAGCTGAAAGCAACACACATATTATCTTCTGTCTAAAGTCTAAATCTAAAGTCAATCTCAGGGGGCTGATAAAATCGAGGTGTTGGCGGAGCTGGTTCTTCTTGGAGGCTATAGGGGAGGATGTATTTCCTTGCCTTATAGTCTTCAGAGGCTGTTTTCATTCCTTGACTTATAGCCTTTCATCACATCACCTTTTATCCCTCTGCTTCTCCTCAAATCCTCCATCACTGACCCTTTAGCCTCGTTTTATAGTACCCTGTGATTGCTTCGAGGTAGTCACCCAGATAAGCCAGAATTATCTCATCACAAGGTTTTTATTTATTTATTTATTTAGATTTTTTTTCTTTATTGTGTTGGTTTTGCCATACATTGACATGAATCTGCCATGGGTATACATATGTTCCCCTTCTAGAACCCCCCCTCCCTCCTCCCTCCCGATTCCCTCTCCCTGGGTCATCCTGGTACACCAGCCCCGAGCATCAAACCTGGGCTGGCAATTATCACAAGGTTTTTAAATTAATCACTTCAAGTTGGTGATGGTGCCCTGTAAGGTAATGTGTTCACAGATTCTGGGGATTATAGAATGTGGACATCTTAGGGAGGACATAAGCCTACTCACTACACATAGGATGATCATAATTATGTAGAACCAAGATGCTGTTGAGAGTAAAAAAGAACATTGTTAATTCTTTCAGGACAAGAGAGGTAAACAGGAGCTACTCTTGAAAAACCTAGACAGGTAGTCACCTAGTATACAACCAGAATGATAATAAATGACAAGCTGTTTGAATTTAGTCAGATTTTCAGTTTTAAAAGGGACCTGTTTTTATTATCTTGGGATAACAAGATTTTATTTTTTTCCCTCCTTACAGTATTAATATGTCATTATTATATGTCTAGATGTGAAATATTTTATTGATAATATTCAAGGATTGTTGGTCTCTAATTTCAAGATAAATACTTTTCTTAGATACAAGAAATTGCCATTTAATATTGCTCTGATTTTCTTCCCACTAATATTCTTTTTCTCTTCTGTCTTTCAGACAGATCCTTTCTATATCTGTACTGATCTTTCTGAATAGGCTTTCCATGTCTTTTAAATGCTCTCATGTTTTTCATCTCTATATTTTTGAAATTTCTGATTTTTATTCCATTTTATCTGCCTATCTACTAATTTACTCTGGTCAACCTGGCTGCCGTCTGAGTCTCTTGACACTTTGCTTTTGAAACATCTCATATGCTTGCACAGTATTTCCTCTGCTCTGACTTTTCTTTCAATATTTCAATGTATTTCTTTCAAAATTTCAGCTTTGTAAAATTTATAAAAATTTCTAATTCCCTTATGGCATTATTTTCTATTGTTAGTGCTTTGTGGATTAATTAATTTTTTACTTTTATATTGAAATTCAAATGAAATTTGAGGAGCATATTTTACACTTCTATTAACTTCCTAACTTGAAGCTAAACTATGGATGTGTTTTATTTCACTATGTGAAGAGATTGTTGGTGTTGTTTAGTTGGGAAGTCATGTCCAGCTCTCATGACCTCATGGACCATAGCCCACCATGCTCCTCTCTCCATGGGATTTCCCTGGCAAGAATACTGCAGTGAATTGCCATTTGCTTCTTCAGGGATCTTCCTAACCCAGGGATCAAAGCTGGGTCTTCTTCATTGGCAGGCAAATTCTTTCCCACTGAACAACCAGGGAAGCCAAAGGAGAGATAAGAAGGCCTTCTAAAATAAACAAGGCAAAGAAATAGAGGAAAACAATAGAATTGGAAAGACATCAAGAAAATTAGAGATATCAAGGGAACATTTCAAGCAAGGATGGGCATGATAAAGGACAGAACCATTAAGGGCCTAACAGAAGTAGAATATATTAAGAAGAGGGGGCAAAAATATACAGAAGAACTGTACAAAAAAGATCATAATGACCGAAATAAGTACAATGGTGTGGTCACTCACCTAGAGCCAGACATCCTGCATGTGAAGCCAAGTGGGTCTTAGGAAGCATTACTGTGAACAAAGCTAGTGGAGGTGACAGAATTCCAACTGAGCTATTTTAAATCCTAGAAGATGGCACTATTAAAGTGTTGCACTCAATAGGCAAGCAAATTTGGAAAACTCAGCAGTGGTCACGGGACAGGAAAAGGTCATCTTTTATTCCAATCCCAAAGAAGGGCAGTGCCAAAGAATGTTCAAACTACTGTGCAACTGGGCTCATTTCACATACTAGCAAGGTAATACTCAAAATCCTTCAAGCTAGGCTTCATCAGTACGTGAATGGAGAGCTTTCAGATGTATAAGCTGGATTTAGAAAAGGAAGAGAAATCAGAGATTAAATTACCAACATTTCTTAGATCATAGAGAAAACTAGGAAGTTCCAGAAGAACATCTACTTCTGCTCTATTGACTATGCTATAGACTTTGTGTGGATCACAACAAACTGTGGAAAATTCTTGAAGAGATAGGAACACCAGACCATCTTACCTGTCTCCAGAGAGGCCTGTATGCAGGTCAGGAAACAACAGTTAGAACCAGAAATGAAACAACAAACTAATTTAAAATTGGGAAAGGAGTAGTTCAAAGCTATATATTTGTCACCCTAATTATTTAACTTATATGCATAGTACATTACACAAAATGCCAAGCTGAATGAATGACAAACTGGAATCAAGATTGCTGTGAGAAACACCAACAACCTCAGATATGCAGATGATACCACTCTAGTGGCAGAAAGTGGAGAGGAACTAAAGAACCTTTGATGAGGGTGGAAGACAAGAGTGAAAAAGCTGACTAGAAACTCAACAGTCAAAAGACTAAAATCATGGCATTCAGTCCCATTATTTTCTGGCAAATAGAAGAGGAAAAAGTGAAACTAGTGACAGATTTTCTTTTCTTGGGCTCCAAAATCCCTGCTGCAGTGACTGTAGCCTTGAAACTAAAAGGTGCTTCCTCCTTGGAAGGAAAGCATTGATCAACCTAGACAGCATATTAAAAATCAGAGACATTGCTTTGCCAATGCAGGTCCATAAAGTCAAGCTATGATTTTTTCAGTAGTCATGTAAGGATGAAAGAGTTGGACCATAAAGAAAGTGTAGCACTGAAGAACTGATGCTTTCAAAATATGATGCTGAAAAAGACTCTTGAGAGTCCCTTGGACTACAAGGAGATCAAACCAGTCAATCCTAAAGGAAATCAACCCTGAATATTCATTGGAAGGCCTAATGCTGATGCTGAACCTCTATAGTTTGGCCATTTGATGCAAAGAGCTGACTCACTGCAAAGACCCTGATTCTGGGAAAGGTTGAAGGCAAAAGTAGAAAGAGGCAGCAGAGGATGAGATGATTAGATAGTATCACTGACTCAACAGACATGAATTTGAGCAAACTCTGGGATATAGTTGAGGACAGAGGAGACTGGCATGCCGTAGTCCATGGGGTCCCAAAGAGTTGGACAGCATTTAGCAACTGAACAACTGCAACAAAAGAAGAACTAATGATTTAATTTGCTTATACATTTATTATGAACTGTTTCTACTTTCATAAGTATTATGAAGTATTCCATGGTGGACCTATACATACAAAAAATGTTGAGGCATATCTGTGATTATGTGCTTATGCATGCCTGCTTGATTGCTAAGTTGTGTTTCATTCTGTGACCTCATGGACTGTATACTACCAGGCTCCTCTGTCTATGGGATTCCCCAGTCAAGAATCCTGGACTGGGTGCTATTTTCTTTTCCAAGGGATCTTCCTGAACCAGAAGTGGAACCCATGTTTCCTGCATTGGGAGACAGTTTCTTCACCACTGAATCACCAAGAAATTACCTTATTTAGTTAGTTGTATTAAGGGTCAATAATATTTCAACTTTAGGTCTTTGTTTTCAGCAGGAAAGATTGTACACTTTAAATTTCTATTAACTTTGTATGAAAATGCCTGTAGTGTTGATTCTTATGATCCAGGAGAGTTAAGTTCTATAAAGTTACCTTGAACACTGAATTAGTGAGTAACAAACAAAGAATAAACAGAAGAAATGTATAAAAAAGATCTTCACAACCCAGATAATCATGATGGTGTGATCACTCACACACATCTGGAAGTTCATGTTCATATATTGCTGAAGTCTGGCTTGGAGAATTTTAAGCATTACTAACGTGTGAGATGAGTGCAATTGTGTGGTAGTTTGAGCATTCTTTGGCATTGACTTTCTTTGGGATTTGAATCAAAACTGACTTTTTCCAGTCCTGTGGCCACTGCTGAGTTTTCCAAATTTTCTGGCATATTGAGTGCAGCACTTTCACAGCATTATCTTTCAGGATTTGAAATAGCTCAACTGGAATTCCATCACCTCCACTGGCTTTGTTTGTAGTGATGCTTCCTAATGCCCACTCCAGGATGTCTGGCTCTAGGTGAGTGATCACACAATCATGACCAACCTAGACAGCATATTAAAAGTGCAGAGACATTACTTTGTTAACAAAGGTCCGTCTAGTCAAGGCTACGGTTTTTCTAGTGGTCATATATGGATGTGAGAGTTGGACTATAAAGAAAACTGAGTGTAGAATAATTTATGCTTTTGAACTCTGGTGTTGAGGACGACTCTTGAGGGTCCCTTGGACTGCAAGAATATCCAGCCAGTCCATTCTAAAGGAGATCAGTCCTGGGTGTTCATTGGAAGGACTGATGTTGAAGCTGAAACTCCAGTATTTTGGCCACCTGATGCAAAGATCTGACTTATTTGAAAAGACCCTGATCCTGGGAAATATTGAGGGCAGGAGGAAAAGATGATGATAGAGGATAAGATGGTTGCATTGCATCACTGACTTGATGGACATGGGTTTGGGCAGACTCAAGGAATCGATGATGGACAGGGAGGCCTGGTATTCTGTGGTTTATGGGGTGGCAAAGAGTTGACACGACTGAGCGACTGAACTGAAACCATTGTTCCTAGGGGAAGTACAGCGATACATTCTTGAGGGCCTTGATTTACAATACTTTCATCAACCCATCAGCATATAATCTTGTTTTATGGGTGTTTATGTTTAAAATATCTTAATTAGTATGTATGGTTGATTCATAAACACTGAACTCACCACTGACAACACTGTAATTCATGCCTGAATAAAGTTCATTTAATATATATTTTCTTTGTAAGGCACATCACAGCCGTTTTTTTGCACTTTAGAACCCAAGTCAGCACTTTTTACTACGCCTGGGGGCTGAAGTTAAATCATGTGAAACAGAGACATCAATAGCAAAAAGGAAAGCAGTGTACAAGTGTAGCCCTAAAGAGACCATGAAAAGAACATGGACAGTATTAGAACAGAAAGAAGGGAGAACATCACCGTGTTCGACTTAGTTGGAACCATGTGTGTTGTGTAACTCACAACATCTTATTCTTTGAAAATGTCCACAAATCACCATGAAAGCACTGAAAATATTAATTTGGAGGTGGCAAAATATTTGTATTGAGTGTGAAAATTCACAAACACAGAATTCCCAGTAATAGAGATAGACTGTTTTCTACATGCTTCCCCAGTGGCTCAGCAGGAAAGAATTCACCTGCAATACAGGAGGTGCAGGAGACTTGAGTTCCATTCCTGGGTCAGGAAGATCCCCAGAGGAGGCATTAGAAATCACCTCCAGTATTCTTGCCTGAAGAATCCCATAGACAGAGGAGCTTGACGGGCTACAGTCCACAGGGTTACACAGTTGGACATGACTGAGCACATGGGCTTTCTATATATTCCATGAAACAAAGTAATTTGAGAAAACAAAAGTTAATCCCCAAATATGTAGTTTTTTCTTTTTTTTTTTTTTCATAAAGTAGACTACTTTCAGGGAGATGTCAAGTTTCCTGTGTCTCTATTTACCAATCATTGAATTTCCCTCTCTTGGTCAATTGTATAAAATCTGGAGGTAATAAAACATTATTTGGGGATCTCCCATTTGTAATAAAATTACTGTGTAACAATTTCTTCCCAGTAAGTATAGTCATATACAGAACAAAAATTTCTGCCTCTTTTACAAGTAATAATGATTGTTACTATTTGATGAGTGCTTTCTGCATTTTCTCATATGTATATAAGAGGAGAAAATTGATTCCATTTTACAAATGTAGAAACTTAGGAATAGATAAACTAAATAGCTTATGTATACATATGGCCAATTCATGTTGATGTTTGACAGAAAACAACAAAATTCTGTAAAGCAATTATCCTTCAGTTAAAAAATAAATAGCTTATCCAGTTTCACTCCTTGGTAAGTAATGAAGCAGAAGTCTAATCCAAGTGTTTGATTCCACTGTGCCCTTTCTTAAATTATTACTTTCTTAAAGTGTTAGTGTTCTGTCTCTATTCCAGAGCCAATTGTTACTACTTTTTAAAATGTCTCTGTTTTCTGTCTTTATTTTCAGAGGAAAACATTCTTTTCTAAGTGTTCAGTTTCCTTTGTTTTCTTGTTGAGCATCTTAAAACATATATAAGAGAACTATATACCTATCTCATATTCCCATAAAAGCATCTATTTGGTTTTTCTGTTTTCCACTTATTTTTCTAGTAAAAGCAATCTGGGTTAGAGAAGAAAAGGAATGAAAGCAATATTTATTAAAATTTTATTTTGCAACAGATAACTGGGTTAAAGGCTTTATGAAATTATTTAATCCTCATGATAAATTTGTGAGATTGATTTTATGACTCAGTTTTATGAAACAGGAAACTGAGACTCTGGGAACTGTTATAAAATGTCTTACTTTGCTCAGATAGTAAGTGCAGGTTCTCATTTGCATTCAGGTCCTTCTGCTTGGAGAACCCAGGCATTTCCACACATTACTTGCTAGTGTCCATTCCATTGGTATTGCCCATTGCAAAGTAATTTGGAAGCATCAAGAAAGACTAGTTTTGTTTAGTAACTATTTGAAAACCATGTTACTTTTGAAGTGGAAAGGATTTTAGGTATCAGAAAGGTCAATACTTTATTTCACAGATAAATAAATAGGACCAGAGAAGTTAAGTGTTTTGTCATTTTGTCTGAATTCAGATAACAGAAGAAGCAGAGACAGGATTATTTCAGCCACTTTCTCTACTATTTTGTGGCTGTTTCTAGTATACCTTTCCATCATATAGACATATTGGAGTAATTTAGTTAAAATCCAGCCTACTGAAGAAGAGAAATTAATGAAAAAATTCTATAAAGTGATTGACATATATTCAGATTTTAATCCTTGCCTTTATTCTTCTGAACTGTTTGATTTCTCACTCTTCCTTTCTTCTCCATGCTTTCTCTCTAAATCCTAGAAGGGGACATTAGTAGACTAAACACAATTCTATTGGTTGACAAACAGTGATAGGGATGGAACTGAGAGAAAAGAGAGGAATCCTCGACAGAGAATGAGAGAGAAAGAAAGAGTTGCACTTAAAGTTCTTTAAGTTGCACTTAAAGAGTGGCATGGGAAATCAACCTCTTAGACTGAGATGAAGATCATGATCAGAGACCTTGAGGATAAAGATATTTCCAGGCTGCAAAAACAATGCTCCACTTATTACTTTTAATGATTTTTTTTCAATATTAGAAACTTCTAATGTGTTTACTCAAACTGATAACAGACTGCAGAATACAATTGTTTTCTTAAAAATTGAAAAACAGAAACATCATCTCATCTATCTGGCCTTACAAACATTTGCTAACAAGTGTCTTTACATTAAAATTCTCTAGGTACTAGACTTTTGAACTTCTTAATATCTTAGCAGCAGATCTAAAAAGTGAAAATTCACACATGCCTGTTTAATATATCACAGCAATTAAATTTATCTCACAAGTATTTTTTTAAATAATCTTTACTTTGTTATGCTATTACTTCTTTTCTTTTCTGCTCACTTTGAGTCATCCCACCAATTATTACAGAGCCATCTGTACATTAACCTCATGGAGGGCTGTAGTATTTGAGTAAATTAGGCTGACACTGTAAATTTGTTTCTGGACCTGTTCCTTTTTATCTGTGTTAATCATTTGGTTTTCTCTATGTTGTCAACTAATACAGCATGCTTATTCTGTCCTGCATTTCTTAACTGGGAGCAAAACTCTGGTACTAACACACTCACATACACACATACACATATACACACAGATACACACATATTTCAGTGGTATCAGCAGCGATGCATAAAATCTAGAAATACATGGATTATGTTCATACAGATACTTCAACCTTTGACTAACACTAGTATCCGAATCAGGGATCTACTTTCAATTTTACATTTATTTGGCCCTAACTAATACAAAAAGCAGAGACATTACCTTGCCAACAAAAGGTTCATCTAGTCAAAGCTATGGTTTTTCCACTAGTCATGTATGGATGTGAGAGTTGGACTATGAAGAAAGCTGAGCGCCAAAGAGTTGATGCTTTTGAACTCTGGTGTTGGAGAAGACTCTTGAGAGTCCCTTGGACTGCAAGGAGATCCAACAAATCCATCCTAAAGGAAATCAGTCCTGAATATGCATTGGAAGGACTGATGTTGAAGCTGAAACTCCAATACTTTGGCTACCTGATGTGAAGAACGGACTCATTTGAAAAGACTCTGATGCTGGGAATGGCTGAAGGTGGGAGAAGGGGATGATAGAGGATGAGATGGTTGGATGGCATCACCAACTCAATGTACATGAGTTTGAATAAACTCCCGGAGTAGGTGATGGGCAGGGAGGCCTGGCGTGCTGCAGTCCATGGGGTTGCAAAGAGTCAGACATGACTGAGCAACTGAACTGAACTGAATAGCCAAGGCTTTCCAGGTGGCACTAGTGGTAAAGAACCTATCTGCCAATGCAGAAGACATAAGAGATGTGATTTTGATTCTTGGGTTCTATCTCTGGGTTGGGAAGATCCCTTGGAGGAGGGCATGGTGACCCACTCCAGTATTCTTGCCTGGAGAATCCCATGGACAGAGGAGCCTGCAGGCTATAGTTGATGGGGTCACAAAGAGTTGGACATGACTGAAGTGACTTTAGCACAAGCACACACCACACACAACTAATATGCATTTGATAGGTTTATAGAACTTTGTTTTCACACACTTTGAACTAAACAGTAATTTCATTCAGAGGGGAGAAAACAAGGTTCATTGGTATTCATTCATGAAAACTCAAGTGTTCTTTCTTTATAAACATGATAGAGGGTTTGATAGGATTTTTTTTAATTTATTTTTCTTTACATTATTGTGTTGGTTTTGCCATACATTGACATGAATCCTCCATAGGTATATATGTGTCATCATATGAAAACTATGTTATAGAAAATAAAAGTGGAAATGGTAAAGAAATAAATACAAATAAAATTATATGCTGAATATAGCAATGAATATTACCAAGTCATGAGTCATATAATAGAGTTAAGAAAACATGTGGTCAGTGGATATGGTTATTTTCTATTTTTATTAAATTCTTTAATTTCTTTTCTTACAGTGGTGAGGTATGTAGCTAGAGTACATAATTATGTTATATAATTATAATATGTGATAAAAAGCTTATTTTTTAAAGTATATTTAATCCATATTTAGATTTTTTTTAATGTTTTTGTAGTAATGTAGGTGCTTTCTTTAAAAAAAGAAAATCCTTACACTTTTGGCCTTAGAGGCACAAGAGCACCCACTAAATTCTATTAAAATAGCTCAGAGACTTATCCATGCATGAAAAAATTATAATTATGAGCATCCAAGGAAACTTAGTGTGTAATGTCTTAATTAAAGCTGGGCAACATAATTTTATTTACAGATTGAATTCTATTAAATCTTTAGAGTGGTATATTTTTATTTTACTTTTTTGTAAGTAATATTTAGCATAGCTCTTTGAGTAGCACATTGCATTATTAATACACATTTTGTGAGAAATGTTATAGTATATAAAAAGTGTCCTCTCTTTGGAAGATAGCCCATAAATTGTGTTATTATATTAAAATGCAAATTTTGCCTCTTGGTTAACTGTTTAAAATACTTATGAGTTGCATATTTGCTTGTTTAGACATAGTAGCTCAAATTGTAAAAAATCAGTTTGACTTTATTTGGCTGTTTTCACGTTTTTCACCCAGTGTTGGGAATTTTTCCCACTGGCATTCTTAACTCAGAGTTATGATGTGAATATTGTGTTTGCCTTAATCCTGATCTTGTTTTCTTCAGGAGAACTATGAATTGTATTAGTAGCATATCACGAAAGCTACATGGCTATTAAAGTTTGAGCCTTGGGATAGAAAAGTAAAAATTTCAAATTCCTATTACTGCTCTTGTCACAAGATGTTGTTGTTTTGCCTGTAATAGTCCCTCTAAGGCAGCCTCTAAGAAAACATCATTTATCTTAGTTTAGCTATGAGAAGGCTGTAGAAATCCTTTCTTCATTTTTTAAAATGAGTTTTCAGAAATATCCACAAATAGAAATTTAATAGTTAAGCACAAAACTCTGTAATGTTTGAGAATACCAAATAGATGTTCTGCTGCGCTGTTTTTTATTAACAAAAATAAGTGGAGAAGAAAATAAAAAAACTCCTCAAACTTTATATTCCTTAATACAAAAATAGGACAATATGAATCCTCCATTAATCTTGGTGATTCTCAGATTGGAAGTAATAAAGCCCCTGAGTTTCATGAGAGGTGTTCTATTGTGATGAAAAACTGGATTTCTGAATTCTAGGCAGTAGCTTATTAGCAAGTGTTGTTCCCATGGGAGCACCATTGTTCCTATTTCTTACTGGATTCCACGCCTTTATTCTCACCTCCTGCAGTAGGAATAGTGCCTCTAGGTGATGCCATGTTCCTGGTGCAGCTAGAACACAACCAGCCTTTCCTTAGCAACATCTGATTTCATACCACTTCCTCCTGGGTGATAAGATTTAGAAATGTATGAAAATGGGATTTCTCTACTTTTGGTCTGGCAAACATGCTCTAATTCTCAAAATTCTTCTGAAACTGATGTTGAATGATGAACAGATTCAATAATCTGTTAGATGATGTTGAACAGGGAGTCAGTCATGCATTACCTGCAGTAATTTCATTATTATTAGGTAGTCTAAAAAATTAATACTAACAATTAATTTCATATCATAAAAGCAATATTTCTCATACTTTTTTTTATCACTCCTAGAATCTGGAGTTTGAGGAGAGGGTTGTTTTAATTTATTTTATATCACTTATTTATGACTTTTGTCGCCCCTGGATTTAAAATATTTAGTGTGCTTCCCATGTCCTAGGAGATATTAGACAGACTTTTTCACATACTGATAATGATTACATTAATATTCCAAAGCTGACTCTTTAACTACTGCAGATTGATCATCGGCGTGCTAATTTGCTCACCCTGTGCATGCAAATATAAAACTTCTCTCTTGTCTGTTTTATGTCTAGTTTTTAAATCTATTTGCAATATTTTAGAACGTTGAGGACTCTCTCAAATAAGCAAGCAAAATAAAATACATTAAAAAATTAAAGCAGAGTTGGAGTTTTGAGACAAAAATACTGGTAGTTCTCACAAGATAAACTAAAGGATTAAAAAGTGGTTTCTCAAATTATTTACCAAAGTCTGTGCTACAAATCAGAAACTCCCACAGGGTTACAATAGAGTGTCTTTAATTATGAAAACAACTATGAAAACATTTCACTGTTATCATCTGTGATCAGTTCCCAGATTATTTTCAAATTGAAAGAGGCCAAAATTACATAAAGTAATTTTAAGAGTGTATGTGGAATGGCCTTATTTTTGATAATTGTGTCTCTACTTTAATATACTAGAAATTATATTAAAGCAAAGGTTTGGCTGATATTTTAAGATAAGCTAACGAATATTCATAAGTAAAAAAGTAAGTCATTTAAAAAACAATATTAAGGAAAATATAAGACAGTGGGAGCTAGGCTGTGTCAACCGTTCTGAAGGTGGTTCATGACTCAGAGGTTCAGGAAATAGTGGTTCAAGGAGCCTTGTCATATCCCTGGAGAGTAATTGATTGTAAAGAGTCAAGATTTTTCAAAGGATTCTTGGAGCAAGAGGCCTTTTTCTGGAGAAGAAATGCATTACTAGGGTGGAGATTTTAACAGTAACCAAGGACCTCTCTCTCCTCTGGTGCTTCCACTGCCTCCTATTCCCTGTCATCTCATTGGCAAGACTTCTTTCTTTACCGCATCCTTTGACACAGGTGAAGGATTCAGCCATGTGATTACGGGGGGCTGAGAGGTCCTACCAGCTTCTGTCTGGTGTGTGCATATGTGCACTCTCAGTCATGTCCGACTCTTGGGGCCCCAAGGACTTACTTTATTTAGCACACCAGGTTCCTCTATCCATAGGATTTCCCAGGCAAGAAAACTAGAATGTGTTCCCATTTCCTTCTCTACTAGTTGTGTATAGTTTAGTCCAAATTTGAAAGTTTGAGAATCATGGGAGTTTTTGGTATAAATCTCAGTATGAAGGTAGGAGAACACCAGTGCCCCGCTCACACACACTGGCGTAAGGAACAGAAGCTCCCGTTTGTTTTATTCAGTTTCTCAATGGATTAGTTGATGCCCACCCACATTTGCTAGGGTAACATCTTTAACTTGCTTTAAATTAAAATTTAATTTAATTTGAATTACCAGTACTGGAGAAGGAGATGGCAAACTACTTCAGCATTCTTGCCTTGAGAATCCCATGAACAGTATGAAAAAGCAAAAAGATATGACACTGAAAGATGAACTTCCCAGATCGGTAGGTGCCAAATATGCTACTGGAGAAGAGTAGAGAAATAACTCCAGAAAGAATGAAGAGACAGAACCAAAGCAAAAACAACACCCAGTTGTGGATGTGACTGGTGATGGAAGTAAAGTCTGATGCTGTAAAGAACATTATTGCATAGGAACCTGGAATGTTAGGTCCATGAATCAAAGTAAATTGGAAGTGGTCAAACAGGAGATGGAAAGAGTGAACAGGGACATTTTAGGAATTGGTAAACTAAAATGGACTGGAATGGCAAAATCTGGAATTCTCCAGGCCAGAATACTGGAGTGGGTAGCCTATCCCTTCTCCAGTGGATCCTCCCAACCCAAGAATCGAACTGGGATCTCATACATTGTAAGCAAATTCTTTACTGACTGAGCTATCAGGCAAGCCCCAAATTTAGCTCAGTTGGACATAATATCTATTACTGTGGGCAAAAATCACTTAGAAGAAATTGAATAGCCCTCATAGTGAACAAGAGTCCAAAATGAAGTACTTAGGCCCAATCTCAAAAATGACAGAATGATCTCTTTTCATTTACAAGGCAAACCATTCAGTTTCACAGTAATCCAAGCTTATGCCCCAACTAGAAATGCTGAAGAAGCTGAAGTTGAGTTGTTCTACGAAGGTTTGAAGTGGTTCTACAGGACCTCTAGAATTAACACCCCCCAAAAGATGCCTTTTTCACTATAGGGGACTAGAATGCAAATGTAGGAAGTCAAGCGATACCTGAAGTAACAGGAAAAATTGACCTTACAGTACAAAATGAAGCAGGACAAATGCTAACAGAATTTGGTCAAGAGAATGCACTGGTTATAGCAAATACTCTCTTCCAGCAACACAAGAGACAACTCTACACATGGACATCACCAGATGGTCAATACCGAAATCAGATTGATTATATTTTTGCAGCTGAAGATGGAGACACTCTATACAGTCAGCAAAACCAAGACTGGAAGCTGACTGTGGCTCAGATCATGAACTCCTTATTGCTAAATTCAGACTTAAATTGAAGAAAGTAGGGAAAACCACAAGACCATTCAGGTATGACCTAAATCAAATCCCTCATGATTATACAGTGGAAATGAGAAATAGATTCAAGGGATTAGATCTGACAGAGTTCCTGAAGAACTATGGACCAATGTTCATGACACTGTACAGGAGGCAGTGGTCAAGACCATCCCCAAGAAAAAGAAATGCAAAAAGGTTATCTGAGGATGCCTTACAAATAGCTGAGAAAAGAAGAGAAGCAAAAGGCAAAGGAAAAAAGGAAAGATATAGCCATGTGAATGCAGAGTTCCAAAGAATAGCAAGGAGAGATAAGAAAGCCTTTCTCAGAGATCAATGCATAGAAATAGAGGAAAACAACAGAATGGGAAAGACTAGAGATCTCTTCAAGAAAATTAGAGCTACCAAGGGATTAGCTCTAATCCCTTTCATGGAAAGATGAGCTCAGTAAAAGACAGAAAGGGTATGGACCTAACAGAAGCAGAAGATATTAAGAAGAGGTGGCAAGAATACACAGAGGAACTATACAAAAAAGATTTTCATGACACAGATAACCAAGATGGTGTGATCACCACCTAGAGCCAGACATCCTGGAATGTGAAGTCAAGTGGGCCTCAGGAAGCATCACTACAAACAAAGCTAGTGGAGGTGATGGAATTCCAGCTGAGCTATTTCAAATCCTAAAAGATGATGCTGTGAAAGTACTGCCCTCAATAGGCCAGCAAATTTGGAAAATTCAACAGTGGCCACAGAACTGAAAATGTCAGATTTCATTCCAATCCCAAAGAAAGGCATTGCCAAAGAATCCACAAACTACCACACAGTTTCACTCATCTCACACACTAGTAAAGTAATGCTCAAAATTATCCAAGTCAGACTTCAAAAGTACATGAATTGTGAACTCCAGACTGTCAAGCTAGTTTTAGAAAAGGCAGAGGAACCAGAGATCAAATAGCCAACATCCACTGAATCACCAAAAAAGCAAGAGAGTTCCAGGAAAACATCTACTTCTACTTTATTGACTATGCTGAAGCCTTTGACTGTGTGGATTACAACAAACTGGAAAATTCTGAAAGAGATGGGAATACCAGACCACCTGACCTGCCTCCTGAGAAACCTGTATGCAGGTCAGGAAGCAAGTGTTAGAACTGGACGTGGAACAACAGACTGGTTCCAGATCAGGAAAGGAGTACATCAAGGCTGTATATTGTCACCCTGCTTATTTATATGCACAGTACATCATGCGAAAATCTGGACTGGATTAAGCACAAGCTAGAATCAAGATTGCAGGGAGAAATATCAATAACCTCAGATATGCAGATGACACCACCCTTATGGCAGAAAGTGAAGACCTAAAGAACTTCTTGATGAAAGTGAAAGAGGACAGCGAAAAAGTTGGTTTAAAGCTCAACATTCAGAAAACTAAGATCATGGCATCTGGTCCCATCACTTCATGGCAAATAGATGGGAAACAATGGAAACAGTGACAGACTTTATTTTTTAGGGCTCCAAAATCACTGCAGATGTGATTGCAACCATGAAATTAAAAGACACTTACTCCTTGGTGGAAATTTATAACCACCTAGACAGCATATTAAAAAGCAGAGACATTACTTTGCCAAAAAAGGTCCGTCTAGTCAATGCTTTCGTTTTTCCAGTAGTCATATATGGATGTTAGAGTTGGACGATAAAGAAAGCTGAGTGCCAAAGAATTGATGCTTTTGAACTATGATATTGGAGAAGACTCTTGAAAGTCCCTTGGACTGCAAGGAGATCCAACCAGCCCATCCTAAAGGAAATTAGTCCTGAATACTCATTGGAAGGACTGATTCTGAAGCTGAAACTCCAATTCTTTGGCCACTTGATGCAAAAAAAAAAAAAAGCTGACTCATTTGAAAAAACCCTGAGGCTGGCAATAACTGAAGGCAGGAAGAGAAGGGGATGACAGAGGGTGATAAGGTTGGATGGCATCAGCGACTCAATGGACCTGACACTGAGTAAGCTCTGGGAGTTGGAGATGGACAGGGAAGACTGGTGTACTGCAGTCCATGGGGTCGCAAGTGTCAGACATGGCAGAGTGATTGAACTGAACTGAGCCCTATATTATATATTCTTGTTCATATTTCCAGTTGTTTTGAAAATGTTTGTATGGGTGACTAGCTAAATGCTTCACCACAGTTCAAAAATTGAAACATCAGCTTCCCCATCCCACAATAGATTTCTTCCAAATAACTGATTTCTCATCAGTGATCATGTCTCTAACTTGCTCCATAGTTTCCTCTTTCTTTTTTTTTTAAATTTTCTTTACTTTATTGTGTTGGTTTTGCCATACATTGACATGAATCTTCCATGGGTATACATATGTTCCCCTTCCAGAATCCCCCTCCCTCCTCCCTCCTGATTCCCTCTCTCTGGGTCATCCCGGTGCACCAGCCCTGAGCATCAAATCTGGGCTGGTGATTGATTTCACATATGATAATTAACATGTTTCAATGCCGTTCTCCCATATCATCCCACCCCTGCCCTCTTCCACAGAGTCCACGAGATTGTTCTATACATCTGTGTTTCTTTTTCTGTCTCACATGCAGGGTTCTCGTTACCATCTTTCTAAATTCCATTTATATGCGTTAGTATACTGTATTTTTGTTTTTTCTTCTGGGTTACTTCATTCTGGATAATAGGCTCCAGTTCCGTCCACCTGAGTAGAACTGATTCAAATGAATTGCTTTTAATGGCTGAGTAATATTCCATTGTGTATATGTACCACAGCTTTCTTATCCATTCATCAGTTGATGGGCATCTAGGTTGCTTCCATGTCCTGGCTATTGTAAACAATGTGGCGATGAACATTGGGGTACATGTGTCTCTTTCAATTCTGGTTTCCTCGGTGTGTATGCCCAGAGTGGGATTGCTGGGTCATATGGCAGTTCTATTTTCAGTTTTTTAAGGAATCTCCACACTGTTCTCCACAGTGGCTATACTAGTTTGCATTCCCACCAACAGTGTAATAGGGTTCCCTTTTCTCCACATCCTCTCCAGCATTTATTGCTTGTAGACTTTTGGATGGCAGCCATTCTGACTGGTGTAAAGTGATACCTCATTGTGGTTTTGATTTGCATTTCTCTGACAAGAGTGATGTTGAGCATCTTTTCATGTGTTTGTTAGCCATTTTTATGTCTTCTTTGGAGAAATGTCTGTTTAGTTCTTTGGCCCACTTCTTGAATTTCAAAATTTTGCTACTTTTTGCCCTTTACCGATGATGTTCGTATAAATGTTGTTCATGAAATATCTCATCTTTTTTCTTCTTTTTTCAAACTTCCCTTATCCTGCAAAGACCCAAATACCACAGCACTTGTGAAGTTGTCTTACTACTGCAGTCTTTTACCATCTTTGTATCTGTATTTTCCTAACACCAGAGAAATTGGCAATCATTAAAGAGACATTTTTAAAGTAGAGTCATATTCCTAGAAATCAATATATTTATGAAAAAATTCTATAAAACGGTTAATTTTAAACTAATTAAATATACACATTATAATGTTACTGTAGGTATCATCCTTCAAAATATTACACAGTTTTGATAAAGGATGTACCCATGTCAATATAAATCCTGTAATACTGTTCAGAATGGGAAAAATGCATTGCTGATGAAGTATACAGATTAACATTATTTATATGAGAAAACTGGTCTCATACACAGATAAGCACTCATTTTATAGGTGTCCAGTCATGCTCTCAGAGCCACCCTGGAGAATGCTACTTTCTGCATAAGGTGGTCTTCTGGGCTCCAGTGGGAAACATTCCCTTTTCATTTTAACTTACCAGAGCTCTGCTGTTGATAACAGAAAAGGCATGGGCATCCTACTCTCCAACTCTTCAACCTTCCTTTCTGTCTGTTGCCATTTCCTTTTTCATATCGCTTCCTGATTCCCTGCTCACAGAGATGCATGTGATATCAAACTGGGTCCTCCTTAAGGACAGGCAACTTCTCTGCATGCAAATCAGCTTTATAAAATGAATCCTGGGGCTGGGCGTAGTTTACCAAGATTTCTAACAGAGATCTAAACATTAGTGTCAATGTAAACTTAGCCCAAAGTTCTGTGACATGAAACAGATTTTGAGTTTGCTCAACATTGTCTATACACTATAATCATAAAAAATTGCTTTTACTGGAAAGTTTAGAAGAAATATTCTTTACTAACAATTTTGTTTGTTTTTTGCTTTCTCTCAGAATTTGAATTGCTATTTCCAAGAATCAGATAATAATAGAAAATTTCTACTCTTTTGCAGTCGTGCTACTTCCAACAAATCTGGTACTCAAGAAAGTAGAACCACAAAGCCAAATAAGTAGTACAATTTGATTTAAAATTGTATTGCTGGTCCTGATAATAAGGATCATTGTAATTTCCCCTTAACTTCCTTTTCCCCCACCAGACAGCATTCAAAGTGTAAAGACACTTAAAAAGCATCTGGAGAGAAACTTTTTTTCACTTTCTAAATCTTTTATTCCAACTATATTTCAGACGAGATTGGGATTTCAAGGTGGTATGGCCATATATGATCCTAACTGTATTTCACAATTCACTGTTTTTCCTGTGATTTATGTGTTTCCTATTTTATCTATGATGAAAATGTAAAGGTACCTTGGGCCTAAAGATTGTATTTGTTAATTTTGTAGCTTTATAATATTTAGGACTAAAATTTTAAAAATAAGTGTGATAAGGATATTATTTTAGAGAAATAGAGATGGTTTAAATTTTTTTGTTGTTTTTCAATCAGTATGTGAGATCCTAAGGAAACCGCCATTGAAATGGAAGTCTAAATGGGAGGACCCTCACAGGAAGCACCCATGGGATTCAGATACATACATTAAAAAGTTGTTTGTTTAATTTTATTGATGTCTATTTGCTCTACAACATTGTGCTAGTTTCTGCTGAATAGCAAAGTTAATCAGTCATGTATATACATACATCCCTCTTTTTTGGATTTCCTTCCTGTTTGTGTCCCACAGGGCACTGAGTAGAGCTCTTTTGCTCTACAGTAGGTTCACACTAGTTAGCTATTTTATACATAGTCGTGTATATATGTAAATCCCAGTCTCTCAGTTAATCCTACACCCCCTTTCCCTTTTGTGTATATATGTTTGTTCTCTGTGTCTGTGTCTCCATTTATGCTTTGCAAACAGAGTCATCTGTAACATTTTTCTAGATTTCACATATACGTGTTAATACATGATATTTGGTACTTTTTCTCATTCTGATTTACTTAACTCTGTATGACTCTAGGTCCATCCACCTGTCTGCAAATGTAATCACCTTCTATTCACCCCACTGGTAAGAAAGGGATTCTCACTAAGATATGGGGATGATCAAATGCACAAGACCCACCTGAAACTGAAAAGGTGAGATCTACAGCAGATTAGCACAGAAACTCATAACCCAGTGGGGAGGACACAACATACCACTCTGGGTCACAAAGGGCCTTCAGGAACAGTGAACAGGCAGGGGCTGTGAAAGGCAGGTTTTAGTGTCAAGAAGTTATATAGTGACCCCAGTTCCTAAGAGAGGATGTGGTTGACTTCTTTGAATTATTCCACCACTACCAGGGAATTGAAACCAAGACTTAGGGTTCTGTAGAATTGTACCTGGTCCCTTTGATAAGAAGACTTATTGGCTAGGGGACTTTATTCACAGGAACAGAGTTTAGGTAGGGGGTGGTTCTTGCAATTAGGCCATTGGAGACCTTCCAAGTTTCACCAGGTGTCATGGCAACACACAGGATCAAGCCATAGCATCAGGTTTTATTTTTATATGACGCAAAACCATATGACGCAAAACCACTCTTATGTTATTCTTTGTAAGGAATAAGTATTTTCTCTAATAGTATAAAAATGATGTTTTATTATAAAGGGAAAACAGTGACTCTTATGGAAATCCAAGTCCCAGAGTTATGGCAAGACATTAGGAACCAAAGGTGTGCTCTGTGTTCTTAAAAGATGCTCTCTTCCCCTTTCACGGATCATCTACTCACCTATATGTTTCTCTCTGTTGGCTCTGTGTGCGTGTGTGTGCTCAGTCATGTCTGACTCTTTATGACCTGATGAACTGTAACCCCCCAGGCTCCTCTGTCCATGGAATTTTCCAGACAAGAATACTGGAGCAGGTTGCCACTACCTCCTCCAGGGAATCCTCCCAGCCCAGGGATGAAACCTGTGTCTCCTGTGTCTCTTGCATTGGCAAGTGGATTCTTTACCACTTATGCACTGGGAAAGCCCAGCTATTGGCTCTTCTTCTTCCTTATAATCTTGGATATTTCTCAGGAGTCACTTTCCTCAACATCAGAAGTACTTGACTTTCTAGCTATAATGCCTGCTAACATCTGACAACCTTTTTCTCTTCTTTCAGGTTCAAATTCATAAGACACCAGTTGATTGTCTTAGACATCTGCATTCTTCAGTTCAGTTTAGTTGCTCAGTTGTGTCCAACTCTTTGTGACCCCATGAACCGCAGCACGCCAGGCCTCCCTGTCCATCACCAGCTCCCGGAGTCCAACCAAACTCATGTCCATTGAGTCGGTGATTCCATCCAACCATCTCATCCTGTCATCCCCTTCTTATCCTGCCCTCAACCTTTCCTAGCATCAGGGTCCTTTCCAGTGAGTCAACTCTTCACATCAGGTGGCCAAAGTACTGGAGTTTCAGCTTCAACATCAGTCCTTCCAATGAACACCCAGGACTGATCTCCTTTAGGATGGACTGGTTGGATCTCCTTGCAGTCCAAGGGACTCTCAAGAGTCTTCACCACCACAGTTTAAAAGCATCAATTCTTCAACAAGCTTAGGAATGAGTTATTTTCGAGATAGCCATGCATTCTTTTTATGTATAGTTAGCCTCAGCTGGTTTAGATGTGTGGCTATATAACAAAACTAAATTATTGAGCAAATACTGAGGGCAAAGATTTCATCAGCAAGGAAAGGTGTAGGGAACAGGTCCTTCTGAAATGTGCATAGAAAATATCTCAGAGTGTAATATCATTTCCCCTCTGCAGTTTTGTCTTTAGGAAATAAAAAAATATAATTTCCCATCCACCAAGTCAAGTGAGTGAGTCAGCCTTTCTTTTTGTTCTTTTCCCTGCCCACTTTCTTTTCTTCTTCTTCTTTTTTTGGAATGGATATGTCATTTTATTTCTTAATATCTCTCTCTTTGTTTGACATATACAGCCATTACCCTGGTGCAGACAGACTCCTTTCCTTTCAGATTCAGTCTGTTAAAACTGTCATCTGCCACCTCCAGACTCTCTTCCTGCCAAGCCCCACTATCCTCAGCCCACGGACCCTAAAGGAACACTATTTTTAATAAATTGCCTTATGTCTATATCCCAACAGAATTTTCCTTAAAGCAATACCTTGCAGTGATTTCTATGTTTTGTTGTATCTGCCCTACTAATTGATAAAAGGGGAACTGGCTCTTGATCTCCCTTTAACAAAAGATGACCAAAGTCTTAATTTCTATGTATAACAAGAGTAATGTTAGCCTATAAAAATTTCACAATATTCTGATTTCAAATCAGGAAAGGGTTATGTCTTTTTCTAACCATAGCTTCTCTCTTTAATTTTGTGGACTTGTAACTACATGAAAAGAATTTATCCTAATTCCAGACTGACAGGTTGGATTGACAACTGATAAAAGCTGTCAACTTTGCCATCATATTGAAAGTTCAGTTCAGTTCAGTCACTCCATCTTGTTCAACTCTTAATAGACTAAAAAAAAATGCTTATAAAAACTTCAAATTATCCTGTCAATACTGGGATTTCATTAAGAGTTAATTAAGACAAATTTGCTTGTTAATAAAGCTCAAAACATCAATACTATCACTAAAATGTGACTAAATCGAATGTTATGTGGTGTAAGTGTACATTCATGGTTAAGAAATGATATGGTATAGGTCTTTTTTAGTTTATACTAAAAGCATCAGGGAGAAAGAAATATAGAAAATTTTTCATTAAAAGTAGATCAAAACATACACATAGTCAAAGCTAATTTCAATATTCATCATAACTAGCAAAATAGGGGACAATATCTCTTTACTTTGATGATCATTCCAGAATTGATTGTATGCTTAACTTTCCTATTGATTTACATAATAGAACAAATTAATTTCATTGAGAAAGTGAAAATAGACTTTTTCTCTGTCCAACTTACTGTAACATAACAGAGTAAATCATGTTAAAGTTGTACTTTTTATATATTAAATTAATAAAATGCATTTGTTTTTATTTTATTCATTTGTTAGTTAAACTGCCAGGGCCACTCACCTCTTTTACTCTCTTATAGAAATAACAAAAATATCTTTTTAAGCTCCTGTGTTACTTGAAGTCATTAACGAGCAACTTATTTAATTAAAAATAAGCTTATTTATTACATAATAATTATTTATTGATAACATACTATGTTCTTTGTATTCTACAAAGTGGTGGCAATAACATGGTTAGCAAAACAGATACATTACCTGTATTCATGGAGTTAAGAGTTTACTGAAAGAGAATATACATATTTAAATAGTCCTACCATGCAAAATTGTATCTCAAAGAAGTGTTATAAAGGAGACGTTTCTAAGACTGTGAGAGTCTGGATAGGAACTTGACATAATGAAGGAGGTCAAGAGAGTCTTGAAGGGGTTATGCTTTTGTTTAGGTCTGAAGGATTGGTTTGAATCATTGGTAAAAGAGTCAGAGAAGGATCTGTTCAGGCAGAACTGCATAAAGTTCCATCGGCAAAATGCAATTCAACTAATACCTGGAGTCTTTTAGGTTAAGTTGTATTCTCCCTGAAAGATATGCTAAAGTCCAAACCTTTCATACCCAATAATGTGAGCTTATTTGAAAATAAAGTCTTTCCAGGTTTAGCAAAGTTAAAATGAGGTTGTTATGGTAGGCCCCAATTTAATATGGCTGATATCCTTATGAGAAAGGGAAAAGATGGACACAGATATGACACAGATATGCACAGAGAAGACTGTGTGAAGAAAAACAGGAAGAAAATAACTATCTTTAAGTCAAGAAATGCCTGAAGTTGCTAGAAGCTTAGAGAGAGGCAACCTAGAATTGCTAGAAGCTTGGAGACAAATCCTTCTCTGGCACCTCAGGAGAGTATGGCCCTGCTCACATTTTGATTTTGGTTTCTGGCCTCCAGAACTGTGGGACACCAAATTTCTGTTGTTTTAAGTCACTTGGTTCACATTACTTTGTGAAAATAACTTCAGGAAACTAGTATAGGGATTGAAAGTAGGTTAAGGCAGATGAAAAGGGAGAATAAGGGTAAGTTGATCTGAAGAGAAGATGGAGGAGTAGGTAGGAACCAGATCACGGAGAGGGTCCTAAAGGCCATTTTTAGGAGTTTTGCTTTTATTCTCAGAGCAAAGCAGTAGACGATCCAAAAAGAGATGAGAGTAGCTTGGACAAGAGTGATGACAATGGTTATGAAGAGAAGTCAGTGGAAACCAGAGACTAGATTGAAAATTATCAATACTACCAAATAAAGCAAGTTTGCTCAAGGACATTGCTGCAGAAATCCTCTGCTCTTCTCTTTTACCATTAATGTTTTGGTCTACATTGGATCATTCTCCCTACCATCAAAGGGTACTCCTTTTTTCCATCTATTTATTTTCCCATTGTGGATGACAGATTGAGATATAGTTGACATTTTATGTACATATTAAAAATTTGAAGTTTAATAAATTTTGATTTGTTTATGTAGCCATGAAACTATGATCACAGTAAAGATAATGAACATATCCAGGTCCAAGTTTTCTAGTATCCTTCTGCAGTGACTTTCTTTATCCCTTGTGATATTTCTTTCTTTGAAATCACTTTTGTCTGATACTAATATGGCCACTCCAGTTTTCTTTTGCTTATTATTAGCATGGCATGCCATTTGTCATCATTTCACTTTTAATTTATTTGTATCTTTGTTTTAAAGTGGGTTCCTTGCAGAAAGCAATTAATTCTTGCTGTTTTTTCTAATCAGATAATCTTTGCCTTTTATTTGAGGGTGTTTCATTTATTTATATTTAACGTGACAATTAGCATGGTTAACTGTTAATCAATAATTTGCCACTTGCTTTCTATTTGTCTCATTTGTTCTTTGAGTTTTCCCCTCTTTTTCTGCCTTCTTTTAGATTGAATATTTTTATTTTTTCACTTTTATATATTATTGGCTTATTAGCTATTATTTTTGGCTATTTTGTGGTTGGTTATACCTTCGATATTAAGTGATATACTACTTCACAGATACACCAACTTATAAGACCATGTCACTCTTATACTTCTAATAATCTTCCTATTATCATTATTTTATTATTTTAGATATATAAAAAGCTCACAAGTCAAATATAATTGGAATATATTCAAATTTTAAGTTCTGGATTTGTTGTGATTTATATGTTTTTATCTTCATTCTGGTTCAGATTTTGTTTCTTTGCATATTTGCTAGTTTTTCATTTTATGCCAGGTACTTCATTTTTTTACATTTTAGATGCTAGATATATTTTAAATATCCTATACATATTCTTTGGCTTTATTCTGAAATGTAGTTAAGGTATTTAGGAGCAGTTTGATTCTTCTAGGTCCTGCCTGAAACTTGGGTGGACACAGAAAAGTATTTAGTTCTGAATCTTTTTTTGTTATTATCTCACTGACATGGCAGGGTCTTTCTAAGTACTCTTCCCAGTATCTCCCTGATTTATGAGGTTTCTTGTCTGAAAGACATTATTCACTGTTCCCAGACTTGGTTGACATCTGAAAATCGTCTCCTTTAATCATTTCAGTAGCCTTTTTCTTCTCAGACTCTGGTAGTTTCCTCACAACCATGCACTGATCCATAAAGGAACCACATGTGAAAATCTCTGGAATTTTTTTCTCTGCTGTTCTCTTCTCTTCAGAATGCTGCCCTCTTTGGACTCCTAGTCCTGTTTATTCCTGGAAAGATCGTTTATAACTTCTTTTCATAACTTACTTTCTCCCTTAAAACTCTTTCCCCATGGGGTGCAGCATGCCAGGCTTCCCTGTCCATCACCAACTCCCAGATCCTTCTCAAACTCTTGTCCATTGAGTTGGTGATGTCATCCAACCATCTCATTGTCTGTCGTCCTCTTCTCCTCCTGCCTTCCATCTTGCCCAGCCTCAGGATCTTTTCCAATGAGTCTGTTATTTGCATCAGGTGGCCAAAGTATTGGAGCTTTAGCTTCAGCATCAATTACTCCAATGAATATTCAGGACTGATTTCCTTTAGGATTGATTAATTTGACAAAGCTGAGCACAGAAGAAATGATGCTTTTGAACTGTGGTGTTGGAGAAGACTCTCGAGAGTTCCTTGGACTGCAAGGAGATCCAACCAGTCCATTCTAAAGGAGATCACGAGTCTGTTCTATACATCTGCATTCCTTTTGCTATCTCACATGATGGGTTCTCATTACCGTCTTTCTAAATTCCATATATATGTGTTAATATACTGTATTGTTTTTGCTTCTGGCTTACTTCACTCTGGATAATGGGCTCCAGTTTCGTCCATCTGAGTAGAACTGCTTCAAATGAATTTTTTTTTAATGCTGAGTAATATTCCATTGTGTATATGTACCACAGCTTTCTTATCCATTCGTCAGTTGATGGGCGTCTAGGTTGCTTCCATGTCCTGGCTATTGTAAACAATGCAGCGATGAACATTGGGGTACACGTGGCTCTTTCAATTCTGGTTTCCTCGGTGTATATGCCCAGCAGTGGGATTGCTGGGTCATATGGCAGGTCTATTTGCAGCTTTTTAAGGAACCTCCACACTGTTTTCCAAAGTGGCTGTACTAGTTTGCATTCCCACCAACAGTGTAAGAGAGTTCCCTTTTCTCCACATCCTCTCCAGCATTTATTGCTTGTAGATTTTTGGATTACAGCCATTCTGACTGGTGTAAAGTGATACCTCATTGTGGTTTTGATTTGCATTTCTCTGATAATGAGTGATGTTGAACATCTTTTCATGTGTTTGTTAGCCATTTTTATGTCTTCTTTGGAGAAATGTCTGTTAAGCTCGGGGCTGGTGCATCGAGATTTCCCGGGGGGAGGGAGGAGGGAGGGGGGTTCTGGAGGGGGAGCATATGTAAACCCATGGTGATATCATGGCATTGTATGGCAAAAACAATAAAAGGGAAAAAATAAATAAATAAAAAAGAAGATGTAGGGGAGGCAGAGCCAAAAATAATAATAATAATAATAATATATATAGTGCAACAGTAAAAAAAAAAATAAAGGAGATCAGTCCTGGGTGTTCATTGGAAGGACTGTTGTTGAAGCTGAAACTCCAGTATTTTGGCCACCTCATCCAAAAAGCTGACTCATTGGAAAAGACCCTGATGTTGGGAAAGATTGAAGGCAGGAGGAGAAGGGGATGACAGGGGATAAGATGGTTAGATGGCATCACCAACTCAATGGACATGAGTCTGGGTAAACTTCAGGAGTTGATGTTGGACAGGGAGGCCTGGTGTGCTGTGGTTCATGGGGTTGCAAAGAGTTGAACATGACTGAGTGAATGAATTGAACTGAACTGATTGGTTTGATCTCCTCACAGTCTAAGGGTCTCCCAAGAGTCTTCTCCAACACCACAATTCAAAAGCCTGAATTCTTCAGTGCTCAGCTTTCTTTATGGTCCAACTCTCATATCCATACATGACTACTGGGAAAACCATAGGTTTGAATAGATGGACTTTTGTTGGCAAAATAATTTCTCTGCTATTTAGTATGCTGTCTAGATTGATCATAGCTTTTCTTCCAAGAATCAAGAATCTTTTAATTTCATGGCTACAGTCACCATCTGCAGTGTTTTTGGAGCCCCCTCCCCACCCCAAAAAAAAAACTGAAGTCTGTCACTCTTTCCATTGTTTCCTCATCTATTTGCCATGAAGTGATGGGACCAGATGCCATGATCTTCATTTTTTGAATGTTGAATTTTAAGCCAGGTTTTTCACTCTCCTCTTTCACTTTTCATCAAGAGGTTCTTCTGTTACTCTTTGCTTTCTACCATAAGAGTGGTGTCATCTGCCTCTCTGAGGCTATAGATGTTTCTCCCAGCAATCTTGATCCCGGCATGTTCTTCATCCAGTCCAACATTTCACATGATGTACTCTGCATACAAGTTAAATAAACAGGATAGCATTATGCAGCCTTGATGTACTCCTTTCCCAATTTGGAACCAGTCCATAGTTCCATGTCCTTCTTGGAACTGTTGCTTCTTGCCCTGCATACAGATTTCTCAGGAGGCAGGTCAGGTGTTCTAGTATTCCTATCTCTTGAAGAATTTTCCAGTTTGTTGAGATCTACACAGTCAAAGCCTTTTGCATAGTCAATGAAGCAGATGTTTTTCTGGAATTCTCTAGCTTTTTCTATGATCCAATGGATGTTGGCAATTTGATCTCTAGTTCCTGTGCCTTTTCTAAGTCCTGTTTAAGCATCTGGAAATTCTTGGTTCATGAACTGTTGAAGCTTAGCTTGGAGGATTTTGAGCATTACTTTTCTAATGTGTGAGATGAGTGCAATTGTGCAATAGTTTGAACATTCTCTGGCACTGACTTTCTTTGGGATTAGAATGAAAACTGACTTTTTCCAGCAAGTCACTAATGACCATTATTTTGATAAACCTATTGTTTGACTTGTGGTCTGAGTGATATAACCTGCATAATGTTTGACCTCATCTTTGCTAATTTCCCCCCTTTACTCATTCTACTACATTTCTTTTTTGATTCCTCAAGCATAGTCTATATGGTTTTCTTTTTTTTTGGTTTTTGTTTGTTTTTCTTGAGCATTTATACTGGCTATTCTCTCTGCTTGGAACAATTTTTCTCCAGATATCTGACTGCCTAACTCACTGCCTTTTTTAAGACTTACTTCTCAGTAAACCTGATCACCCTACCAGTTTCTAAAAATGGGCCTCACTGAAAGTTGTGTAGCCCTCTTACCTGGAATCTGGGCTGCCCTGAGACTTGTTTGTAACCCATAGAATGGATCAAGTGTGACAGTCGAGAACTTTTGAGGCTATATCAGAGGAAGTTTCTTAAAATACTAACCCTCAGTATGGTCACTTACAGTGCACTCTCTCAGAACCCAGCCTCCATGCTGTGATGCCAAAGTCACGTGGAAAGCCCACTGGTAGACACTTCCGTTAATAACCTCAGCTGAGCTTCAGCTGCTGGCCATGTGAGTGACTCATCTCAGACCTCCAGCCAAGACAAAAGCCCTGGCTAATCTCTTCCTGGAAACACATGAGAAACCCAAGTGAGAAACAACTGGCTGAGCCAAGTTAAACACAATACTATAGAAGATAATAATGCATTACTTTAAGCCACTTGCTTTTCAAGTAGTTTATAACTAAGGATGACTTAGAAATCCCATATTCCTTGCTTAATTTCAAATCCTCTATGCTACATTTTTTCTCCCCACTCCCTGAGCATTTATTATTCTTTAATATACTGTATGATTTACTACTTTATTAGGTTAAGGGTTTATTTTTTAGCCTGGTTGTCTTCACTAGATTAAAAATTCTAAGAAGATGCGGATCATTGTGTGTTTTTTTTTCTTCCAAGATATGTCATAATTGTCTACAACAGTATGCTTGATATACAATAGAGATTCATTAAATATTTGTAGAATGAACACATGAACAAAGCAGTAGTCTATTATAAAATTTAAATAAGAATCATTCTAGAGATGATCACAAATTCACCTTAAATGTGTCACATTCCTAAAACCAAAATGCCAAACTAAGATATCAATAAATATCATAGTGTCTTCTAACTTAGGGATTTGTAAATAGCAAACTGAAAGGTAGCTATTAGGAAGAATACAAGCTACATGAAATTACTTTTATATTAGACCACTATATGACTCTTGGTAGTAATTTTATATTACTATAAAATTTTATGGAGTTATAATGAACAAAATAATTAAGAATTTTTGTTCAAAAAACAAAACAAAATTTAAGATGAAGAGCATATACCTACAATTTTTTAGGACTAGGATCTGTGGCAGTACCTTTATTGAGCAATTAAAAGAGTTAACATAATTTGAGTTATACATGTTTATTAACATCATTTTGACACTATTTAATGGACCATCTTCTAGAGGTTGACTTGAACTTGTACTCAAAATATGAAAAGAATATATTTTTTCAGAAGAAGAGGAGAGAAACTGATTTGTTGTGTTGATGTCTACAATTCAAATTGCTTGTTGTGAAAGAATAATGTTGTACTGTTTCCTCAAAGATCTTTTATGTTGAAAACTGTAATATATTTCAGTTCTTAGAAAGTTAAATAAGTGATATGAAGAATGACTTTGAGTTTTAAAAAGAAAAGACTTTTTAAGCATGTTCATTGAAAATCCTTTTAAAACTACAGGGTCTGAATTTTAAAAACATTGAGAGATTCATTTTTTTAATATATAGCTAGAATCTTGGTATCGTTCTAAAAGAATCATCAGTGTTTGCCTTCAAATGCCAACATTCATTTCTAAGTAAACTAAAGCATTGAAAACTCCCAAACATCCTCCTTTAATTTGCAATATATTTGAATTGTGTATTAATCCTTTTGGACTCCTTCTGAACTTGAACATCTTATAGGTCTCACTGGGAAATTTATCAAGTCTTATGCTCCATGAATTCAGTCATTGGACACATGCAACTTAAAGCAATGAGGCGTAACTGTTGAGGGTGCTTAAAAACATCAGTATGGATAGATAGCATACAATCAGCATACAGATTGAGATGTCATAATATGAGTCAAGGACAAGGGCTAAAATTTAGTCTGAATAAGGAACAAAACAAAAATTAAGGCCAGAACTTACTTCAGTAAATTGAAACTCAAGTTTTACATTTTTCTCTTTATAGACATGGCTATTTCTCATTTATTTAACATTTTCCATACAACCCTGCACATTAAAGTGCAAAACAAACAAAATAAAATGTCATTATGGCAAACCTAGACAATGTATAAAGCAGAGACATTAATTTGCCGACAAAGGTCTGTATAGTCAAAGCTATGATTTTTTCCCTTAGTCATGTATGGATGTGAGAAATTGGACCATAAAGAAAGCTGAGCACCAAAGAACTGATGCTCTTTAACTGTGGTGTTGGAGAAGACTCTTGAAAGTCTCTTGGACTGCAAGGAGATCAAACCAGTCAGTCCGAAAGGAAATCAGTCCTGAATATTCATTGGAAAAACTGATGCTGAAACTGAAGCTTTAATAGTTTGGCCACCTGATGCAAAGGGCCAACTCATTGAAAAAAACCTGATCAGGGCAGAAATAAACGCAAAGCAAACAAAAGAGACCATAGCAAAAATCAACCAAGCCAAAAGCTGGTTCTTTGAGAAGATAAATAAAATTGACAAACCATTAGTCAGACTCATCAAGAAACAAAGGGAGAAGAACCAAATCAACAGAATTAGAAAAGAAAACGGAGAGATCACAACAGAAAACACAGAAATACAAAGGATCATAAGAGACTATTATCAGCAGCTATATGCAAATAAATTGGACAACCTGGATGAAATGGACAGATTCCTAGAAAAGTACAACTTTCCAAGACTAAACCAGGAAGAGATAGATAATCTTAATAGACCCGTCACTAGCACAGAAATTGAAACCGTAATCAGAAATCTTCCAAAAAACAAAAGCCCAGGACCAGATGGCTTCACAGCTGAATTCTACCAAAAATTTAGAGAAGAGCTAACACCTATTCTACTCAAACTCTTCCAGAAAATTGCAGAGGAAGGTAAACTTCCAAACTCATTCTATGAGGCCTCCATCACCCTAATTCCAAAACCCGACAAAGATGCCACAAAAAAAGAAAACTACAGGCCAATATCACTGATGAACTTAGATGCAAAAATCCTTAACAAAATTCTAGCAAATAGAATCCAACAACACATTAAAAAACATCATACATCATGATCAAGTAGGCTTTATCCCAGGGATGCAAGGATTCTTCAATATTCGCAAATCAATCAATACACCACATTAACAAATTGAAAAATAAAAATCACATGATTATCTCAATAGATGCAGAGAAAGCCTTTGACAAAATTCAACATCCATTTATGATAAAAACCCTCCAAAAAGTAGGAATAGAAGGAACATTCCTCAACATAATAAAAGCTATATATGACAAACCCACAGCAAACATTATCCTCAATGGTGAAAAACTGAAAGCATTCCCCCTGAAGTCAGGAACAAGACAAGGGTGCCCACTCTCACCACTACTTTTCAACATAGTTTTGGAAGTTTTGGCCACAGCAATCAGAGCAGATAAAGAAATCAAAGGAATCCAGATTGGAAAAGAAGAAGTAAAACTCTCTCTGTTTGCAGATGACATGATCCTCTATATTGAAAACCCTAAAGACTCTACGAGAAAATTACTAGAGCTAATCAGTGAATATAGCAAAGTTTCAGGATACAAAATCAACACACAGAAATCCCTGGCATTTCTATACACTAACAATGAAAAAACAGAAAAAGAAATTATGGAAACAATTCCATTCACCATCAAATCAAAAAGAATAAAATACTTAGGAGTATTTCTACCTAAAGAAACAAAAGACTTGTATATAGAAAACTATAAAACACTGATGAAAGAAATCAAAGAGGACACAAACAGATGGAGAAATGTGCCGTGTTCGTGGATTGGAAGAATCAATATAGTGAAAATGAGTATACTACCGAAAGCAATCTATAGATTCAATGCAATTCCTATCAAGCTACCAAAGGTCTTTTTTAGAGAATTAGAACAAATAATTTCACAATTTGTATGGAAATACAAAAAACCTCGTATAGCCAAAGCAATCTTGAGAAAGAAGAATGGAACTGGCGGAATCAACCTACCTGACTTTAGGCTATACTACAAATCCACAGTCATTAAGACAGTATGGTACTGGCACAAAGACAGAAATATAGATCAATGGAACAAAATAGATAGCCCAGAGATAAATCCACGCATCTATGGACACCTTATATTTGACAAAGGAGGCAAGAATATACAATGGAGAAAAGACAACCTCTTTAACAAGTGGTGCTGGGAAAACTGGACAGCCACTTGTAAAAGAATGAAACTAGAACACTTTCTAACACCATACTACAAAGATAAATTCAAAATGGATCAAAGATCTAAGCATAAGAGCAGAAACTATAAAACTCCTAGAGGATAACATTGGGAAAACACTCTCTGACATCAACCAAAGCAGGATCCTACATGACCCACCTCCCAGAATATTGGAAATAAAAACACGAATAAACAAATGGGACCTAATTAAAATTAAAAGCTTCTGCACTGCAAAGGAAACTATAAGCAAGGTGAAAAGACAGCCTTCAGAATGGGAGAAAATAATAGCCAATGAAGCAATGGACTAACAATTAATCTCAAAAATATACAAGCAACTCCTGCAGCTCCATTCTAGGAAAATAAACAACCCAATCAAAAAGTGGGCCAAAGAACTTAACAGACGTTTCTCCAAAGAAGACATAAAAATGGCTAACAAACACATGAAAAGATGCTCAACATCACTCATTATCAGAGAAATGCAAATCAAAACCACAATGAGATATCACTTTACACCACTCAGAATGGCTGCAATCCAAAAATCCACAAGTAATAAATGCTGGAGAGAATGTGGAGAAAAGGGAACTCTCTTACACTGTTGGTGGGATTGCAAACTAGTACAGCCTCTATGGAAAACAGTGTGGAGGTTCCTTAAAAAACTGCAAATAGTCCTCCCATATGACCCAGCAATCCCACTGTTGGGCATATATACTGAGGAAACCAGAATTGAAAGAGCCACGTGTACCCCAATGTTAATCGCTGCATTGTTTACAATAGCCAGGACATGGAACCAACCTAGATGCCCATCAACTGATGAATGGATAAGAAAGCTGTGGTACATATACACAATGGAATATTACTCAGCATTAAGGAAAAATTCATTTGAAGCAGTTCTACTCAGATGGATGAAACTGGAGCCCATTATCCAGAGTGAAGTAAGTCAGAAGCAAAAACAACAATACAGTATATTAACGCATATATATGGAATTTAGGAAGACGGTAACGAGAACCCAGCATGCGAGACAGCAAAAGGAACACAGATGTATAGAATAGACTCAGGGCCTCTGTGGATGAGGGAAAGGGTGGGATGATATGGGAGAATGGCATTGAAACATGTTAATTATCATATGTCTAAGCAATAGCCGGCCCAGGATTGATGCTTGGGACTGGTGCAACGAGATTTCCTGGGGGGAGGGAGGAGGGAGGGGGGCTATGGAGGGGGAGCATATGTGAACCCATGGTGATATCATGTCATTGTTTGGCAAAACTAATAAAAAAAAAAGTTTAATAAAAAAAAAAAAACCTGATACTGGGAAAGACTGAAGGCAGAGGAGGAGATGGTTGGATGGCATCACAGATTCAATGGACATGAGTTTGAGCAAGTTCCAGGGGATAGTGAAGGAAAAGGAAGCTTGGCACACTACACTCCATGGGGTCACAAAAAGTTGGACATAATTGAGTGACTGAAGAACAACAAATAATAATACATGATGTAGTTTGTGAAATAATTTAGTTGTTTTTTTTTAAGTGCTACTAACAGATTCTAACCTGACCTTACCTATATTCTTATATTCCTCCTTACCTATACACCTATATTCCTCCTTTTCTTATGTGCTATGTTGCTTTAGTTGTGTCTAACTCTGCAACCCTATGGACTGTAGCCTGCCAGGCTCTCCTGTCCATGGGATTCTCTAGGCAAGAATACTGGAGTGGGTTGCCGTTTCCTCCTCCAGAGGATCTTCCTGACCCAGGGAATTTGTGTCTCTTAGATCTCCTGGATTGGCAGGCAGGTTTTTTGCCACTAGTGCCACCTGGGAAACCCTCCTTTCTTTAGAATGGAGTATCATGATAACTAGTCAATACGTTATGTCAATAAGATGCCAAGTTGGCTTTTTTGAAATGATTTTGAAAGGTTGAAGATGCAAGCATTGAGCTACGCTGGAATTTGTGACCTCTGGAGGAAACGATTTCAGTCCAAGTTCAGAGATGAGGCTTGGTCACTGGAAGCTTTTTGTATAATAAAGTTTTATTAAAATATAAAGGCATAGAGGAAGCTTCTGACATAGACATCAGAAGGCGACAGAAAGAGTTCCCCATTGCTAGTTTTTGTCAAGGAGTTATATTTCTGTTAAAGAATCACCTCAAAACTGAGAGAGTTACAGCAGGCTCCTCTCCCACAACATGCATTTTGAATGGCATTGACACAAGGTGAGTCATCCCAGGCTATAAAACAATTGATATGAATCTTAAAGAAAGGCAGATTTCTAAGCAAATACATAGTTTCATTAACATAGCTTAAGAGAACATTTACATGAATAAGACATACTAGTTTGTTAAAACATTATTATTTCAAGGTTTGAGTCTTAGGCAACCACTTGAAGAAAGGAAGATTCCAAGGCAAATACATAGTTCATTAACATAACTTAAGGAAAACATTTCCATAACACAAACACATTGGTTAACTGAAGGTTTGAGAAAAGTTAAGTTCAGGAACCAGATGTGGTCATGACAAAACAGAATTTAAAAGAAACCTCTAATATTGTATCAGTTCAGTTCAGTGGCTCAGTTGTGTCAACTCTGTGACACCATGGACTGTAGCATGCCAGGCCTCCCTGTCCAACATCAACTCCTGAAGTTTACCCAGACTCATGTCCACTGAGCTGGTGACTCCATCCAACCATATTATCCTCTGTCATCTCCTATTCCTCTCGCCTTCAATCTTTCCCAGCATCAGGGTCTTTTCTGATGAGTCAACTCTTCACATCAGGTGGTCAAAGTATTGGAGTTTCAGCTTCAACATCAGTCCTTCCAGTGAACACCCAGGACTGATTTCCTTTAGGATGGGCTGGTTGGATCTTCTTGCAGTCCAAGGCACTCTCAAGAGTCTTCTCCAACACCGCAGTTCAAAAGCATCAATTATTTGCTGCTCAGCTTTCTTTATAGTCCAACTCTCAAGTCTATACATGACTACTGGAAAAACCATAGCCTTGGCTAGATGGCGCTTTGTTGGCAAAGTAATGTCTCTGCTTTTTAATATGCCGTCTAAGTTCATCATAATTTTTCTTTCAAGGAGAAAGCGTCTTTTTATTTCTTGGCTGTAGTCAACATCTGCAGTGATTCTGGAGCCCCCCAGAAATAAAGTCTGATACTGTTTCCACTGTTTCCCCATCTATTTGTCATGAAGTGATGGGACCAGATGCCATGATCTTCGTTTTTTGAATGTTGAATTTTAAGCCAGCTTTTTCACTCTCCTCTTTCACTTTCATGAAGAGGCTCTTTAGTTCTTCTTCATTTTCTGCCATAAGGGTGGTGTTATGTGCATATGTGAGGTTATTGATATTTCTCTCAGCAATCTTGATTCCAGCTTGTGCTTCATCCAGCCCAGTGTTTCCCATGATGTAGTGTACATGTAAGTTAACTAAGCATGGTGACAATAAACAGCCTTGACGTACTCCTTTTCCTATTTGGAACCAGTTTGTTGTTCCATGCCCAGTTCTAACTGTTGCTTCCTGACCTGCATTCAGGTTTCTGAGGAGGCAGGTCAGGTGATCTGGTATTCCCATCTCTTTCAGAATTTTCCACAGTTTATTGTGATCCACACAGTCAAAGGCTTTGGGATAGTCAATAAAGCAGAAGTAGATGTTTTTCTGGAATTCTCTTGCTTTTTCGATGATCCAGTGGATGGTGGCAATTTGATCTCTGATTTTGTGCCTTTTCTAAATCCAGGATGAACATCTGTAATTTTATGGTTCTTGAGTATTCTTTTTAGAACTCTATTTTCTTCTTCTCATTCTCTACATTGCTTTTGAGTAGTCTTATCTATTTTTGGGACTTAAATTCTGTTTGTTTACTGATCACTCTGGAATTTCTATCTGACAGAGTACCTAGCTGCTCAAATATACTCTGTTCTACTCCACCTTCCTTTCACTCTGAGAGGTCCTGACTTGGAATTACAGTCCCTGTCATCCTGCTCCACAGCACACTCATACTAGACTGCAGTGACTAAGAATATTGGATCTGAGGTCACTAAATTGAATACAAGTCTGACTTTGTTCCCTTCTTACCTTCAGTAGCTTAAGCATTTGATGTTTCATCTTAATGTGTAAAATAGTAAGCCGCCTCTAAACTGTGATCATTAAATGAGACAATGTATGTCAAGTCAAGGCATAGTATATGGTACACAGTAGATGATTAATAAATGTTAGCCATTATTATTCCTGCTAGGAGAAGGCAATGGCACCCCACTCCAGTACTCTTGCCTGGAGAATCCCATGGATGGAGGAGCCTGGTTGGCTGCAGTCCATGGGATCACTAAGATTTGGACACGACTGAGCAACTTCACTTTCACTTTTCACTTTCATGCATTGGAGAAGGAAATGACAACCCACTCCAGTGTTCTTTCCTAGAGAATCCCAGGGACTGCGGAACATGGTGGGCTGCCGTCTATGGGGTCGCACAGTTGGGTATGACTGAAGCGACTTAGCAGCAGCATTATTCCTGCTAGTTTTCTTCTTTTCCTCTCTATATACTGCATCTGCTGGTAACTCCTATCATGGCACTTGTATTTTCTAGTGCTGCGTCTGGAGTAGCTTCTAAACTCTTCCACTATTTTTGATATTCACAGCTCACCATTGCTACGCCCACTCCGCTTTGCATTTTTTCTCCACCGCCTTTGCTGTCACTCCTGCATTCTCTTTTGTTTTGTTCACTTTCTTTGTCACTCCCACTCTCATTCTTCTGTTCTCTTTATCACTCTCTTCCTTCTCACAGAGTCTCAGTAATCCAGACCACTCTTGAAGACATCTTCCTCTTTGCCAAGTTCTGCTTCTTATATTTTATAGTTGCAAGTTATTTTATCGATATAATTTATAGTAAAAATGTGAAGGGCATGATCAGTAGAGGGCTGTAGGCTTCCTTTACCTGAAGCCAGTCCTGGAAAAGGAATTTCCTAGAAATAAGTTGGTGACAGATCACCTGGCAAACACTAATGGTATTTGCTAGTAGGAGAGTCATTATCTATGGACTGCTGTCACTGGATATCTAGGGTGCTTGTGGAAAACAAACATACAATGTATGGATTTATGTGGCATGGCCCCTGGAAATGTCATGTAGAGTATATCACACTCCTAGTATAAAATGTAAATTTTTAAATTATCCAAATAGCTCCTTTTGGGTAAAAGCTAGCACTGAACATATCCATTAGGGTCTTCATTTATTAATTTGGGCCAGTGTGTCCTGATTGATGAGAAAGGTCTGGGAGTTGTGTCCATCATTCTGTTTATGCCCCTGCTTTGCCTGTGCCATGTGTATGCTTGAAATAATTAGTAAAGCTTGCAACTAGGTAAGGTTTAAGATTTCCGTGAGTCTGACTTGGCAGTTCAAACCTTTGGGTTTTCTCAGTAGATAATGGTACATTCAAATGACTGAAGTTGCTAGAAGACGTCTATCTGGAAATTTGAGTCAGTGCTAAGCTATGACTCCAAAATATTGATAACTATCTATAATTGTTACAGTTCACCTTGAGCTGATGCATTATCATAGTAATTTGATGAAGAAATGAATATACATGTGTATAATGCAGTATATCATCAATTTCTATGTCTGAGTATATATAATGCCACAGAGGAGACATCAATCTGACCAATTATTTGCTATTAAAGACCCTCTAAAACTTTGGACTATTAAAAAATAAAAATAAATGATTCATTCATTTGGCCTCCAACTATTTAAGAAATCATTTCCATAGAAATATATGCATTTTCCATGAATTGCATATGAACCAATTTACAAATAAGTTTAGCTTATTTTCAAAACATCCCATATTCTTTAGAAAATTGTAGCATAAACTATTTAAATATTATTTATGAGAAGCAGAAATGTAGCACACCATATTTGTGTCTTTCTCCTTTTTTTACCGATACAAATGAATATTATATATTCTCAAGTGTGCTGTTTTCCAGCCAAATATGTATTTCATCATGTTGTAATTAGAACCACAACATTTCCTAGAATGTTACTTATATCTTAATGAAAGAATAATCATGCTGTGAAGCTTTATATTTTGGACATTACATTTATGTCTCAGTGATTTTCTCACATTGTAGAAAATAGTTTTTCATTCTTTTGTGTTTTTAATGCAGCATGTATCTAATAGAAAATACATTATTTAGGCTATGTTATCTGTTAATGAGAATTCACTTATCTATGTAAGCTGCTTTCCTTCTCCTCCTTTTATAGATTTCCAAAATTCTCTATTTTTTTTTAAGTAAGGATTCCTTGGATCCTTTTTTATTTTTAGAACATCAACAAAATAATTTTTTTAAATTGGAGGGTAAATAATTGATTTACAATATTGTGTTGGTTTCTGCCATACATCAACATGGATCAGCCATAGGTATAAATGTGTCCCCTCCCTCTTGAAACACTTTCCCATTTTCCACCCCATCCAATCCCTCTAGGTTGTCACAGAACACTGGGTTGAGCTCCTGAGTCATACAGCAAATTCCCACTGGCTATCTCTTTCACATAGGATAATGTATTTTTTTCCATACTACATTGCTTTTCTTTCTGCATCTTTTCAAAGATGATCTAGATGTAGAGAAGATAATAGTCTGCAGGGACTTGACATCTAAAAAGTCATCTGTGTTCAAGAGTAAAGAAAGTCAATAGCAATTACAATATAATAATAATAATAATACTTTACTTTTGTACCATCCTTTTAACTTCTCAAAATCATTTCAAGATATTTCTGATATATAAATATCATAAGTTACAGCACATAGAAAATGAGACCTGCAGATGTTCCAGTTTATTGAATTACAGGGGAGAGCAATTTTACAAAATTAAAATATATTTTAAAAAAAGATTTTATTTTCACTGTTTTTTGGAAAGTTTTATTTCCTTTGTTGGTAAAAATCAAGAAGATTTAAGATTGACCCCAAATAAACCAATTCCTCATGGGAGGTGAAGTCTGACAGTAGTGCTGGCACCCAGTCCCACTGAAGTGGGCTCCTCCCTGGCTTCTGTTATGGACTGTGTTACTGTTCCCTGTATGCCCTGATCTTCTCTGTGGGGGATTATATTCATCCACAATGAAGGCAGCTGTATCCATGGGATTATGTAGTGTGTTTTGGTCAATGAAATGTGGGCAAAGGGAAGAATTTTACTTGCTGGCACAAACTTTAAGACTTGGCACACACTTTGTCATTCTCTTTTCCTTCTCATGTATTGCGTCCAATAGATGCTTGACAAAGCTGCAGACAACCAGCAGTGAACATGTATGATGAGTGATAAATAACTTGTGGTTTAAGTCACTGATGTTTTAGAGTCATTTGTTACTTAAACACAACCTAGACTGACTTCTCTGATCAGATTTGTTCAGATTATTCACTAGTGTTGCTACTTACTCCCTTTGTAATGTGTGTGTGTGTGTGTGTTTAGTCACAAAGTTGTGTCTCTTTCACAACCCCATGGACTGTAGGCCACCAGGCTCCTCTGTCCACGGGATTTCCCAGGCAAGAATACTGGTGTGGGTAGCTATTTCCTTCTTTTTTTAAAAAAAAAATTTTATTTATTTATTTATTTTCTTTATATTATCATGTTGGTTTTGTCATATATTGACATGAATCTGCCATGGGGTAAATTATCATATGTGAAATCAATCACCAGCCCAGGTTTGATGCTTGATGCAGGGTGCTCAGGGCTAGTGCACCGAGATGACCCAGAGAGATGGAATCGGGAGGGAGGTGGGAGGGGGATTCTGAAAGGGGAACACATGTATAACCATTTCCTTCTTTAGCGGACCTTCTCAACCCAGAAACTCAACCCTGGTCTCCCATGTTGGCAGGTGGATTCGTTACCACTGAGTCATATGATTAAAGACACTCTTTTTGATCCTGCATTGCTAAGTACCTTCACTAAAACCAGGTATCAGAAAACTGAAAAACCTAGAGTCTAGTGCAATATTCCCTAGTTTTACTGATTCTCTAGTTCCATATGGAACCCAAGGTAGAAATATCTTGAGAAAAGGCCTGTCTTTTTAGTTCCTCTTCTTGACCACCTGTGCCAGAAACTGTACGTCTGCACAGATTGGTTCCCTCTTCAGGCAAAGAGTCCTTGCCTAGCTATGACAACCATCTAGCTCCTTTGGGTCCACCTCAGATAGAGCTGAAGCTATCTGCTCCTCAGAGTAGCTTTAGTCTGTGACTAAACCAGATTGTGGTTCAAGAACCTGGTCATTTCCTGTCAACAGTGGACTTGTCCAATGGGTAATCTTTGCTCTGAGGCTCTGCAAAGGGCCAGCTGAGACTTTGTCAGATATGTGTTCTGTCTGGTGTTTCCTCCTGCCCAACCCTGCTTTCTCCTGTCTCATCAAGGATCCTACTGTCCAAGATAGTTTATACTTCTAACTTTGGCTTGACATCTGCTTCCTGGCGGAACAAACTCACACAGTATTCACCAACTTTTTTGAGAGTGCCCTCCTAGATATAAAGACAAGATCAAGCATAAAGAAAGAAAGAGACAATGAAATTTATCTAGGTTGTAGGTAGAGGAAACACATGGCTGATATATGGGATTTAGTGGCAAGAAGTGGGAGAAAAAAGATTTAAAAAACATTTAGGAAACTCAAGCTATAAATTAGCTTTCCCACTAAATTGTGTCACATTAGTCTGAATTTTTAAATCATCTGGACTTTGGTTTACTCACTTGTGAAAAGGAGTCATTTAAATGAGATAGCAGTTAAAATTTTTCAGTACTATTCAGAGAAAGTGGGGGTAAGTGAGCAAAGGGAAGGAGAGGGAGGGAGCAGATTAGATGGAATAAAGAGATGACTATGAAAGAGCTTTGGTTTGGAAACTTTGTACATTTATAACATTAGAAAGTTTTTTTATTCAGGCAAAAGTCTCAATAAAGTCCATTTAACATTCTACTTTATGTTCCTCTAGCCTCCTAACTTTCTTTTAAACTCCCTTAATGCCATAAACATATTTTATCCAGTCCTTTGAAAGAGAATTTATAACATCTTAGAACTGTCACTTAAATATGAAAAGGGAGTCAATCATAATGGGAGTATTTGGTAAGTCTGTGAAAAGCATTAAGCAAACATCCAATACAACCAAATCTCCTTCTCAAAAAATTCTAGGATTTATGTAAATCTCATAAACTTTAGACATCGGGGAAAACAGATATTTACTATAAAGAGCAGTTACTTAAACAGCACAGATAATTGTAGGAAAAGTAAAGAAAGAAGCTCTACTTTATTCTCCTATTCCCTGGCAAACTGTATTGCATCTGCTACCGACCTGGCAAAGTAAAGTATATCATTTTGGAAATTGCTGCTGAGTGTGGCTAATGCACACTGCTGCAACAAAGATTTCCAGAGTCACTGCAGAGCTGGAGTGACAGGGTCACGAGGTGGGAGCCCTTGCTGGGCTCACCGTCAGTCTGCTGAATGAATAGCTGACATCAATTTCAGGAGGCAAAAAAGTGTCAGTGTCTTATTTTCACTTGGCAGAGCTTCTACAGATAATAGTGAATAGTGAGTTAAAGAGTGAATGAAAGTCCTACTAACTTACTTGTGCTTCTGGAACTCCACGGTGTTTCTTGAATGTAGAATTAAATGAACAGGCAAAATAAGAATTGATTTTAAGTTATGCTATCAATCTAAAAAAATTCTAAAAGAATTCATATTTTATTTTTAAGATATCAGTAAATGTATCAGTAAAAATAAATACAGTACTAAATATTATTTTTCCTATTTAGGGGCACCAACACATCTCACCTGAGATATGAAAATAACATTTTTATGTCTATTTTGCCTTTCTTCAGTCTTTCTACACAACATAGACAAAGAGATTTTCCTGGAAAAAAGTTCTAATCATGGCATTCTCTAAAATAGCTCATGATATCACCTATTTAAAAAAACTTTAATAGCTTAACCCATTAACTAGTGCTATGTATGAAATCACATAAAACTTAGCTGCTTAAAACAAGGTAAATTACCTACTTTTTTCTCACCATTTCTGTGGGTCCATAATTTAGGAGTGGTTTGACTGAATGGTTCTGGTCTGAAGTCTCTCTCAGGCTGTGGTGGCTTATTGGCTGAGGCTGCAGTTATATGAAGGCTGACTGAGGCTGGGGGATCCGTTCATAAGAAAGCTCACTTACATGGCTGTTAGGTTGCTCCTAACAAGTTGCTTTCTCTCCACAGGGCTGCTTGAATGTTCTCAGAACAGGGTGGCTAGTTCATGCCAGTGACTCAAGCAAGCAAAGCAGAATTCCACTGATTTTTATGATCTTATCTCAGAACTTTCTTTTCACTTCTGTCATATTCTATGGGTCAGATAGGGAGCATTGATTCATTGTGGGAGAACATCACACAGCGGTTTAAGAAATCGGAGGTAAAGATCATTGGGTACCATCCTGGAGGCTGGCTATCATAGCTGGTTTTCAATAACCTCAGATAAGCAGACAACACCACCCTTATGGCAGAAAGTGAAGAGGAACTAAAAAGCCTCTTGATGAAAGTGAAAGAGGAGAGTGAAAAAGTTGGCTTAAAGCTCAACATTCAGAAAACAAAGATTATGGCATCTTGTCCCATTACTTCATGAGAAATAGATGGGGAAACAGTGGAAACAGTGAGAGACTTTATTATTGGCAGCTCCAAAATCACCACAGATGGTGATTGCAGCAATGAAATTAAAAGAAGCTTACTCCTTGGAAGGAAAGTTATGACCAACCTAGACAGTGTATTTAAAAACAGAGACATTACTTTGCCAACAAAGGGCCATCTAGTCAAGGCTATGGTTTTTTCAGTGGTCATGTATGGTATGTTGGACGGTGAAGAAAGCTGAGTGCTGAAGAATTGATGCTTTTGAACTGTGTTGTTGGAGAAGACTCTTGAGAGTCCCTTGGACTGTAAGGAGATCCAACCAGCCCATCCTAAAGGAGATCAGTCCTGGGTGTTCATTGGAAGGAGTGATGTTGAAGCTGAAACTCCAATACTTTGGCCACTTTATGGGAAGTGTTGACTCATTGGAAAAGACCCTGATGCTGGGAAAGATTGGGGCCAGGAGGAGAAGGGGACGCCAGAGGATGAGATGGCTGGATGGCATCACCGACTCGATGGACATGGGTTTGAGTAGACTTCTGGAGTTGGTGATGGACAGGGAGGCCTGGTGTGCTGCAATTCATGGGGTCGCAAAGAGTCGGACACGACTGAGCAACTGAACTGATGAGTTTGAAATGTTTTTATTAAATATGTCACTTTAGCTCCTGCTCTACATCACTGATTATAACCGAATCGCTATTCACAGTAAGAGACCCTATTCCTTACAGAAATAGTAGCACTTAAGAAGAGTACCTCAGTGGTAAAGTTACAGTCAATGTTTCCATTATTTTAAAGTGTTGGAATATCTATCTCTCTAGATATGTTAAATGACAGCTAAATGAAAGGAAGCAGGGAAGGGGAGAATTCATATTTCATCTTACCAATTGGAGACTCTGAGAAAGCTCTTCATGTAGGTTGATGTGGCATCTTAAATACTATCTGACTGAACAGAACCTGGCTGGTTACTTGTCTCAATTATACTGTTGCTTCTGCTTCTTATGCCTTTGGGGCTGACATTTATCCTTTGTTCCCCTCATAGATGAACTGACATGGAAGACATTTTTGTAAAAGATCCCCAGATTGAAATAATTACCTATGAATTTTGTCAGTGCAGCATTTACATACAGCACCGTTTAGTACAGTATTTGATAATGAGTTCATGGTAATCTGTGGCCCCCTGCTATATTAGCATCACTTACTGATCATAAAGCCTACATTTTATAAAATTATTCTTGTTGATTTGTGGTGTGAGACATGAATGTGATGAGTATAATGGGGAAGGAGTATGTGAGGTTCCTTTCTTTTTACGATACTTTTATAAGAACAGTTTAGGACAGATTTGGGGTACTTGGGAGATATTATTGTGATTTCACATGTATCTTACAAACTTAGGGGAAAAAAAGGAAACAAAACTAGTGTTTCGAGCTATGACTCAGCTCATCAAAGTTTTAGACTTAAAAATATTCAAAAGAAATAAAAAAGCTAGTAGGAGAAAAACACTATTAAAAGCTTATATTGTAGACTTAACTCTCAACTGTTTCAATTGCAAATATAAAATTTTATTAACTAGTAAAGAAAAGTTATAAAAATTATGGAAAATATATTTCTTTTATTTACCTGAATCCTCATCAACTAAAGAGTCTGAGAGTTGTGACACACTTTTCCGTTAAAGACTGAGAAAGTTTATTTGATTTTACAAAGTTTAAGGGCATTTCTTGGAATATACCATAGTAAGCTTAATCATAGCCTAAATACAGATTTTTAACTCAAAGACTGAGTTTTATTTTCAAAATAAAATTTTCTGCAGTTTATATATATTGTTTTGTTACTGGGCTGCAAGTACATGGTACTGTACAAAAACTAGAAGTTAATGGATAATACAAATCTTCAGGAAATTACAGAATTATATTTAATTTATAAGAAATTACTTTATAATTTTTTTACTTTAGTTTATTACATTAATCCTAAGAACTCTGAGGGTTTCCCAGGTAGCTCAACTATAAAGAATCTGCCTGCTGAGGCAGGAGACATGGGTTTGATCCCTGGGTCAGCAAGATTCGCTGGAGAAGGAATGTCAACCCACTCCTGTATTCTTGCCTAGGAAATCCCATGGACAGAGGAACATGGTGGGTTATGGTTTATGATGTGGAAAGAGTCGGATGCGACTTAGCAACTAAACAACAAGAACTTTGAGGCCTCTAGCACCAGAATGTAAATACATATCTGTGTAATAAGTAATAATGTAATATTTATCATATATGTTATAGTTTAGTATTTACAAATGTACTTTTTGATAGGAATCACATTGATGGATGTATTTTGTTGATGTTATAGTGCAGACACTGACAAACCAATATTGCAACTGGGTAAAGAATATAAAACTCTTATCAGTAAATTTTAGTGAAATGAAATGTGTTTTCACTTAAGGTCCAAGATACAATAGTTTTTGGGATATAATAGTTCAGTTAGTTTTAAGGCAGTGATCAGTAAGTTTGAAACTCAAAAATGCATACCATTAGTATCAGAAGTTCATATTAAGGACTCAAACTGATATCAAAGTGACTCAAATTGTTGGCAATATGGTAATTTTCTTTTCTCTCAACCTTATAGGATTTGATTTTAAATTATCTATTTAGTAAGCTTTAAAATCAATAACTGAAAATCATTTTGCTTCCTCATCACATGCTAGGAAAACAGCAGGCAAATGAATAGCTTATTTTCAGCAATAATCCTGTTTGGTGATTTTATTAAATTAATGATAAAAGAGTTTAAAAAATGAAACTATGGAAGTCACTAGGAATGTTTTTGAATGTTTGTAATATGCTAATTAGTCTAGATAGTCCTTGTAATCTACTGCTTATACAAGCCTTCAGCTACAACTGCAGTCAACAGTTTTGGCTATTGGTGTATCCTTGGTGCTACAGGATCATAAACAATTAATATATCTAAATTCGTATGACCCATTCGTCCAATTTATTGCCTCCATTACCCTATTTTCAAGTTGATAAATTTTTTCCCTCAGGTTCTGAAAGGTGATAGTTAAATAAATTGTTTTGACTAAAATTATCCCTAAATAATAGGTGGCAAATGTGTGCTGATCTGATTTGAAGACTTAAAAAGTCAATATCTTAGATTATTTAGATTCTGTTTATCTTTCATTGTGAAATTCATTCTTTATTAATTTTTATTATGAAATTAATTTTTGTTTTTATATATGCATACACACATTCATATATATATAATAAATAGACAAGTAAAAATCTATTTCCAGTTAACCTAAGAAAACAATCACTAGCATTTAAATAGAACTTTTAAGTATTTTTTATATTTGTATACATTTTTGCATATACTTGTAATATCTGTTTGCCTTACAGTTTTCTATTTATTTTATTTATCCCTATATACATCTAATACCATCTGTATCCTCTAAACTTATTCACAATAAGTATGGTCAATTGTATATATGAAATATATCCAGATACCAGAAGAATGCATATTCATACACCCATGTAATAGGTCCTAAGGTTTTCAGAATTCCAAACTTCACTATTCTATTATTTCTATAAACATTCCTAAGAGTGTAACTACTTATACAGACCATTATATGCATGATATCTCTTTAAGAGATGTGCAACATATACATATACATATTTACATAATATATAAATATACATGAACACATACATATGTGGAATGTACCATAGTAAGCTTAATCATAGCTTAATCATAGCCTAAATACAGATTTTTAACTCAAAGACTGAATTTTATTTTCAAAATAAAATTTTCTGCAGTTTATATATATTATTTTGTTACTGGGCTGCAAATACATACATACACAAACATAATGGTCATAGGTATGTATCACTTTATCTATAAAACTAATATTTATCTCTACTAATAACCTCAAAATTAAAATATACTTCAGCTCACTTATTATTTGTTTAATAAATATTTATGTGCACTGATACTGAGCTAAGGACTAGGGAAGCAATGTATCAGTAAGACAGACATTGTTTCCTATGCTCTTGGAAATACTACAGATGATAGAGTAAGTGGGTATTAAAAGGAGACTTACTGATATTACGCTCTAAAATGATTAGCAGCTCAATGACTACAGACAGTAGTTAGGAGGTATTTTTGCATTCAAAACTGGGATGCTGAAACCACCTGTGCCAGAATTGTAAAAGGTACCCAGAGAAATGGTTCTGCTAGCATCACCAACCCTCCATGCTTAATAAAGGAAAGGCTGGGAATTCATCTGAATCTGAGATTTTAAAGGGGAAATTTCTTTGAAGAAAATCAAAGTCTGGTGACATTTGTCCTCCATTCCTTTAGGCAAGGAGAAAGGAGCTTTTCTCTTTCTCTTACATCCAGTGAGAATTTTACTTGAGTTCTCTAGAACTGGAGGAATATCAAAGCTGGCTGATGATTTCCTTAAAAAAAAAAATTTAAACAATGTAATAGTGTCCTGAGGCAAGAGCCTAGCTAGGTTCCTGGCTTGCCTGGTGGCAAGGTTAGGAGACACTGCCCTAGGGGTGAAGTGCACTTCATACCATACTTCTTATAGATCAGATCGGATGTGGGTGCCACACAGGAGAGGCAACTGTGAGAAGACCAGAAAAGAGCTTTGTCCAGGATGATCTGAAGTTATATAGTGACCACAGCAAAAAGCGACTGGAAGTAGAGAATGAAAAGACATTATAAGTTGCCTAAATGAGAAGAAATCACAGTCTTAGAAATACTAGGAATAACAAATGGAGGTCACTAGTGTGTGAGGGACTCTCTGAACAAGTTACAAGTATCTCAAAGAAGGAAACAAACAGATCTTGGACCAGCTGCCAGAGACAGTGTCAGTGACATATGGCAACTTAAGCTTTCTTCTGCCTTTCACTTCTTCTCCTTACCCCTTGAGGAGTCACAGGCAGCTTGAAGTAAAAGATCAAGGGAAGGAAAGAAATGCAAACTCCCCACCTTGCCCATTTCAAGCCAAACTGGAAGAGAGATTTGAAATGGATTTCTCAAGTGGCTCAATGGTAAAGAATCTGCCTGCCATTCAGGAGACACAGGATTGAGCCCTGTGTTTGGAAGATCCCCTGAAGAAGAATGTTGACCAATGCCAGCAGCAGGCATTGCAGTTTTCAGTGCATCTCACTGATTTGCTGAGCATACTTCTCAGGTATAATGGTTTTGCTCTAATAAGAGCTGTACTTGATCAAATTGGCAGCAGACCACCAAACAGGGACCATGACCTTTTTTGATGCAAGTTTGGCTTTGGGGAATGCTTTGGAACTTCTGTCCAGCTACTGAGCTGTTTGTTGCCAGGTGTCATATAAAATCTACTTTTTGTCACTCATCACAATCTGATCAAGAAATGGTTCATTGTTGCATAGAATGAGAGAAGATGACTCAAGATGATTTTTTTTTTTTTTGGTTAGCTCACGAGGCACCCACTTATTGAGCTTTTTCACCTTTCCAATTTTCTTCAAATGCCAATGATCTCAGAATGGCTGACACTGAATTCTTTGGCGACATGTCTTGTAGTTGTAAGAGGATCAGCTTTGATGATTGCTCCCAACTGGTCCTCATCAATTTCCAATGGCCAGTCACCATATTCTTCATCAAGCCTCTTGTCTCCTTTGCAAAACTTCTTGAACCACCACTGCATTGTATGTTAATTAGCAGTTCCTGGGCCAAACACATTGTTGATGTTGCCAGTTGTCTCTGCTGCTTTACAACCCATTTTGAACTCGAATAATAAAAATCGCTTGCATTTTCTTTTTTTATAACATCATTTCCATAGCCTAAAATAAATATAAAATACACAGTAAGTAATGTCATTAGCAAAAAACAAAGTGAGAAATGTGCATTAAGAGATGTATAGCATAACCATATTTATTTAAGAATGTATTCTAATATCAAATGTCAAATTTCAACAGTGCAAAACTGCAATTATTTTTCACCAACCTAATAGTTATTTGAACTACTCTACTTATAGAACTACTCTATGGTGGTAGATGTGAAGAGAGCATGATCTTGGATCCATGGTAAATCCTGCCTAAGATACTGGCTATAGAGGCAAGGTATCTCCAAGAAGTGGTTGGAAAGACAAAACCTGGGGTTTAGGAGTTTCAGAAAACTAGGGAAATCTATCTCTTGTGCCTCAGAGAGTGCAGCAGAATATTCTCAAAGTACTGAACTTTCTCTCCTGATGTCCCTAAGAACTCACAAAAGCATCCCATAAAAGAGAAGAAACCTTTAAAAACCTGTCAGGCTCAGAAATTATTAAGCCATCATACAATCATTCCAGTCAAGTAGGAACGTTCATGCTCTTCTCACCTTCCTTTTCTTCCTCCTTTTTGATCGTCTCTGGAAGATAGAAAACAGCAGCTAATAGCCATAGGGAAGGACTGTAAAAGAGCTCTTACAGCAGAGTGAAATTGAAAGTCGAGATTAATCATAAGAAATTTTTATTATAAGATAAAACATAGAACACTTATAAATAGTAAATCCAACTGTGTTTTGACATTAAAGTTATCCAATTTTCCCATTTCCTTAAGAGTAAGGACTAATGCATAGAGCCTCTAGTATGTGCCAAGTTTGGTTGTAATAGCTGTTACCTCTATAAACTCTCTCAGTCCTCACAACAACACCAGGATAAAGGAATTGAAAATAATCTGCCTTTTACAGAGGAAAACCTAGGGCATAATGACTTATCAAAGATATATAACTTGTAAGTGACACTGTTTGGAATTTCAACATGGGAAATCTGGTTCTGGAGTAAATAATCCTAACAACTACTTTATAGGATAAAAGTGAAGATAAACGTCATCAAGTGTCAGATGTGGGGAAACTTCCCTCACCACTAAGTAGGTTTAAGTATAGAGAGGGAAGAAATTACAAAGTTGCTTCTACAACTACAACTCCTTGTTCAGTGTATGTTTGCTTACTTACATTTAACTGTTAGCAGCTATCAAGAAATTCCCAAATGACTTTTCCTACAATGGGATAAGCTTTTCAGTGTGATCACTGTGACATCTGTGTAAAATAATTTGGAAGGGAGCAAGAATGGAGGAAAATGGGGCAGTTAGAATATTTATTGTGATCTGATCAGTTGCTAATGGAGAAGGATGGAAGAGGAGAGATTCCAGGTATATTAATACTATGAGGAAACGATGTAAAAGTTGACTGGAGGTGGAGTTAGGAAAGACTTATGTGTGTCATTAATTTTTTGTGTGACAAGTGACTGAACAATGACAATAAAAGATTAAGTTAGTTAACTTCTGACAAACACTTGGCACCAAGAGCTATAAATGGCTAAGAAAGTTTGCTAATGTGGGAATAGCTTGGGTTCTAGTACCCTGCACATATCCTAGGGAAAGTAGTACAAACCCTCTATGCTGTCTGCCTTATCTATGAAGCACCAGTGCCTTCCTCATGTTGCATAGAGGGGAATATATGAAAGGCTTCCTTTTAAAGAGATTAGCACTGCTCCCGGGACACAAAGCTCTCAATTAATGCTATCCATCTTTTACTAGACCATATTATCTTCTCATCTACCTGACATTAGTGATAAAGCTCTTTTAATCTGCCTGCCAATGTAGGAGACACAAGAGATTCAGGTTCAATCCTTGGGTTAGGACGATTCCCTGAAATAGGAAATGGCAACCCATTTCAGTATTCTTGCCTGGAAAACCCCATGGACAGAGGAGTCGGTGGGCCTCAGTCCACTAGGTCGCAAAGAGTTGGACACAACTGAGGGACTGAGCATGAACACTACCCATCACAAAAGGTGCATGGTTGCTCTCAGAGGAAGATGATGTTTCATGAAGATAGTTCATTGCTCTTATGTATTGATAGTGAAGTTCCATTAGATGTCATTATCTACTGACAAGACTGTTTTGTTTTGGCCTGAAACAAGAGCAGGGGGTACTAGGATGTCACCCATTTCACGTTCATAATGGATGAAGCAATTAAGTGTGAAAATAATTGCACACTACCTACAGAGTGCAACATTATGTCAAGTAGGAAGTGATAAAACCATACCAAGGGGTAAATTTTTCCTCATCTCTCTGTTTAAGGCCTTTGCCAAAACTGTTGCATTCTGGGATATTTTTGACATTTTATTTTCTGTATTTTACACATGTTCTCTAAGTTCATTCTCTTCCCTTCATATTTAAACATAATGTAAATCTGCTGTTTACATTGTTTGACTTTACATTAAAGTCAAATCAACTTTTTCAGTTCTGTTTCATCTTTTTCCTCAAATGCAATACATTTTTGAGCCTTACTTCTATTTAACAAAACTTGGATTTTTCTAATTATATAAAGAGTTAAGATGCAATAAAATATTCAGTTTGTTGCAAAATCACTGCTGCACATATCAAAATGGTGACAGATAAAGCGATTTACAGATTGATTTGATACACAGCTCTATTATATCATGAGTTGGTATGTTAATTAGCTGATGTTTAAGGTAATATGAGGGTGTCAGTGAATAAAATACAGCATTGAGGAGGTTGTAAACAAATCGTATAATTCAGAGTTAAATGGTACTTAAATCTAGACACCAACACAAATTTGGGTTTGAGAAAAAACCATGAGGAACAAAGAGACTAAGGATGATTTTTTAAACAAGAATGAGAATAAGAACCTTCCCCCAAAACAAAGTTGATGTTTTAAATTGCTATTGTTTGGCATCATTTATAATCATTTACCAACTGGTTTTTCAGGGTAAATCAGCTTATCTTCTATTTGTAATTCTTGTGAGGGCAATTTTATTTCTTTTCTTTAATCTATCATTTCTAATTACCCTCAAGATTAACGCTATACAACTTAAATCACATTTTGCAATACTTTATAGATCCTGTGATTGTCTTGTAGTTGCTTTGTCATCAGTATAAGTCTAAAAATTCTATTTGCAATCTGTAGGATCTGGAATAGTAAACATCACCAGAATTAAAATGTATTGACAAGTGAAAATAAGTTCTTTGATCTCAGTGGGAAAAAAAAGAAATGCAGTCATACACCCCTGAATTCCACTGCTTTCACATTCTAATAAGCCTTTGAAGCTTTTATTTACATAATTTGTTTCATAGTTTGTACTTTGTTATTTTCTTTCTGGAAGAGTTGTTTGATATGTTTAGAGTTGAAAAGACAGGGATGTTTTTTCAATAAAGATAGATTAATAAAGAAAAATAATAGTTTTTATTCTATAAAGCTGAACGTAAAGGCCGTTTGTATCCACTCTACACATACTCTTACTGTAGAAAGCAGTGCTTTTTGAACTTCTTTGTTTTCAGAAACCACCTGACAATCTCCTTAAACTGCGGACTGTGACTCTAACTGTGGACTGAAGATCCTAATGCATACATGCACGCTAAGTTGCTTTGGTCGTGTCCTACTCTTTGTGACCCTATGAACTGTAGCCTGCCAGGCTCCTCTGTCTATGGGATTCTCCAAGCAAGAACACTGGAGTGGATTGCCATGCCCTCCTCCTGAGGATCTCCCTGACCCAGGGATCAGACTCATGTCTTTTAGTCTCCTGCATTGGTAGGCAGATTCTTTACTACTAGTGCCATCTGGAGACCCTAAATTCTGTTTTTATAGCAAGTTTCTATGTAGTGCTCTGGGGACCACACTTTGAGCTGTAAGGATAAACAGAATGAAGGGAAGACCAGGAGTATCCTAAGTATTTTACTTTAATACTTTCACTATCTTAGGCATCTTAATATCTATTATCTACTATTAACCCTCATAATAGCTCTAGGAATTAAGTGATGGTATCCCTAAGATGTGGGAAAATAAATAGACAGACATAGATATAGCAATTCAGAATAACAAACAAACTAGTCTTTCTGCTCAATAAACAAGATGTACATTGGGAAATTAACCTCTGAGGGTCTTAGTTTATGTTTTGTAAAATGAGGATAAAATAGGTACCTCATGGAGAATGTTAGAAGAGGTTAAGATGTGTGTAAATCATTGAATTCAGTGTTTGACCCAAGGAAGCCCTTAAAAAGTTAGCTATTGTTATTGTAACTCTAATTGTAGCAGTATATTTTGCCGGTCATTCAAGAAGAAAACTTAAGTGTCTCTATTTCATATTTAGTGTTATCCATTAAGAGATGGTATAATTTGAATTATAGATGTAATTGACAAATTTGTACTTCTATTGACCTGATTGGTTAAGATCCTTAATTATATAATATTACTCTCCCTCCTAATGTAATGAATCTTGACAATAACCATTCATTGCAAATTATGAATGTATTAACTTCTTTGTAGTTATAGTAGTCAGTACTGAGGCACATTGAATATGTATTATTTTTATCAGTATGGAAAAGTAAAAGTCAAATGCATGCTCAGTTGTGTCTGACTCTTTGCGAGCCCATGGACTGTACCCTACCAGTCCCTGTCCCTGGAATTTTTCAGGCCAAGAATACTGGAATTTGTTGCCATCTCCTTCTCCAGGGGAACTTTCTGACCCAGGGATTAAAGCCCTTGTTTGCTGTGCCTCCTGCATTGACAGGCAGATTTTTTAATACTGTGACACCTAGGAAGCCCACAAGTCAAGTAGTATACCCTAGTATGCTAGTCATTTAGTAATTTCAAGATCATTAATTAGCATCATGTAGAAACGATAACATGCAACAACAGACTGGTTCCAAACTGAGAAAGGAGTACGTCAAGGCTGCATATTGTCACCTTGCTTATTTAACTTATATGCAGAGTATATCATGCAAAATGCCAGGCTGGATGAAGCACAAGCTGGGATCAAGATTGCCGGGAGAAATATCAATATCCTCATATACAAAGATGACACCACTGTTATGGCAGAAAGTGAAGAGGAACTAAAGTGCCTCTTGATGAAAGTGAAAGAGGAGAGTGAAAAAAAAATGGCTTAAAATTCAACATTCAAAAAATGAAGATCATGGCATCTGGTCCCATCACTTTATGGCAAATAGATGGGAAAACAATGGAAACAGTGACAGACTTTATTTTCTTGGGCTCCAAAATCACTGCAGATAGTGACTGTAGCCATAAAATTAAAAGATGCATGCTCCTTGGAAGAAGAGTTAAGATCAACCTAGATAGCATATTGAAAAGCAGAGACATTACTTTGCCAACAAAGGTCCATCTAGTCAAAGCTATGGTTTTTCCAGTAGTCATGTATGGATGTGAGAGTTGGTCTATAAAGAAAGCTGAGTGCTGAAGAATTGATGCTTTCGAACTGCAGTGCTGGACAAGACTCTGGAGAGTCCCTTGGACTGCAGAGATCAAACCAGTCAATCTTTAAAGGAAATCGGTCCTGAATATTCATTGGCAGGACTGATGATTGAGCTGAAACTCCAATATTTTGGCCACCTGATGAGAAGAACTGACTCATTGGAAAAGACCCTGGTGCTGGGAAAGACTAAAGGCAGGAGGAGGGGACGACAGATGATGAGATGGTTGGATGGTGTCACCGACTCAGTGGACATGTGTTTGAGCAAGCTCTGGGAGTTGGTGATGGACAGGGAGTCCTAGCCTTCTGCAGACCATGGGGATGCAAAGAGTTGGACACGACTGAGTGACTGAACTGAACTGAACTGAGAAATTATATAAGATTGTCAGAGTATAGAGAAGGAGAAACTAAGATGGCGGAGGAATAGGACGGGGAGAACACTCTCTCCCCAACAAATATACCAAAAGAACTTTTAAAGGCCGAGCAAACTCCTAAAAACAGGAACTGAATGCTGGCAGAGGACATTGGGCATCTGGAGAGGCGACCCATTGCCGACGTGAGGAGGTAGGACAAAAGAAAGAAAAGAAAAAAAAAGTAGAGGGAGAGACAAAGAGCTGGGGATGGGTTCCGTCCCGGAAGGGGAGGCTGAAATAAAGAGGAAAAAAAAAAAAAAGAAGAGGAGAAAGGTTTCCGAATACCAGGGAGCATTCTCTCTGGCAGATCTGCGGTGGATCTTGGAGAGCAATATAGCTGAGAGCAGAAGCAGATTAATAGCTAAACCCTGCAAGGTTCGTCTCTGGCTACAAGGAACAGCAAAGCGGGAGGGCGCCCCACCCCCCACTAGCCAAAGCGGACTGCTCCTGCTCAGGGAGGGGCGGGCCGCGGGCTCAGGGAATGGGGCTCAGGGAATGGAGCAGCCCGAGGGACCTAACCTCCCAGGAAAAGCACCCCCTCCCCCAGGCCCGAGCACAGAACAAAGGGCGGTGAGGAGGAGAGGCTGGGCAGCTGCGGGGTGCGGACCAGCCTAGCCCCCGCCTGAGAGCAGTGGGCATAACCCAGCCCCGGGGAGGCTAACCAAGACTTCTGGGGATTCTGGACGGATCGGTGCTGTATACACCTTAGAAAGAGTGCTCAGCTGCACGAGCAGCCGGGCAGGGGGAGAGGAGAAGCCCCACTCCCCAACTGTGCTGGGCAGACGACAGAGAGCCTGAGCAGAGGGGGCGGGGGAAGCCCTCTCACCAGGAGCAGGGCAAACTCCAAAGCGCTGAATAGACACTTAAAAGACCAGCAGACAGAAGACTCTAGCAGAGCGAACAGCTTTGAAACAGACAGGAGAAGCAAATTAAAGCCCTGCAGGTGGCGCTAACTGCATAGAAAGGAGTCTAGAGACTGTGAGAAGGAGAAGCCGGACCAGGGAATCATCTGAAAATCTACAGACCCTTCCCTTCACCGAATGCACCAGCACCAGAGAAAGCCTTCATTATAACTGAACTAGGAACATCTTTTAAATTTTTAAAACTTTTATATATATATATATATTGGTTTTTTTTCTTTCTTTTTTTTCTCTCCTTTTCTTTTTCTTTTTTTTCTTTTTTTTTTAGAATTTTTAAGTCCCATATGACCTTGCTATTTTTTTTTCTTTCTTCTTCTTATTTCTTTTTTCTCCTTTATTTTTATTTTCTGGTTTTTTTTTTTTAGTATTTTTGAGAACCCAGTCTTTACTCTAGATTTTTAATATTTGCTCATTAGTACCTGGTATCAACTTTGTACCTTTTAAGATCCAAGCTCCAGTACCCACTGCTACCTGGGAGTGAGATCATTGGCTTGACTGCTTTCTCCCCATTCTTATCTCTTGCTAGTAACAGTGAGGAAACCTAGACTCACCCACCAGAAAACCACACAAGCCTTTCCATCCAGGAAACTTCGACAAACCACGAATCCAACCCCTCCCATAGAGAGGAATCCCCACAATAAAGGGACAACACAGCAAGATAAACAAGATGAAAAGGCAGAGAAATACCCAGCAAGTAAAGGAACAGGATAAATACCCCCTAGACCAAACAAAAGACGAAGAGATAGGAAGTCTACCTGACAAAGAATTCCGAATAATGATAGTGAAAATGATCCAAAACCTGGAAAATAAGTTGGAGTTGCAGCTCAATAACCTGCAGGCAAGGATTGAGAAGATGCAGGTAAGCTTTAACAAGGACTTAGAAGAAATGAAAAAGAGACAAAATACAATGAATAATGCAATAAATGAGATCAAAAACACCCTGGAGGGAACCAACAGTAGAATAACAGAGATAGAAGACAGAATAAGTGAGGTAGAAGACAGAATGGCAGAAATAAATGAAACAGAAAGGAAAAATGGAAAAAGAATTAAAAGAAATGAAGACAATCTTAGAGACCTCTGGGACAATATTAAACGCACCAATATTCGAATCATAGGAGTCCCAGAAGAAGAAGACAAAAAGAAAGACCATCAGAAAATTCTTGAAGAGATAATTGTAGAAAACTTCCCTAAATTGGGGAAGCAAATAGCCACTCAGGTCCAAGAAACACAGAGAATCCCAAATAGAATGAACCCCAAGCGGGACACCCCAAGACACATATTAATCAAATTGGCAAATATCAAATACAAAGACCAAATATTAAAAGCAGCAAGGGAGAAGCAAAAGATAACTCACAAGGGGAATCCCATAAGGATAACAGCTGATCTCTCAACAGAAACGCTTCAGGCCAGAAGGGAATGGCAAAACATACTTACAGTCATGGAAGAAAACAATCTACAACCCCGACTACTGTACCCAGCAAGGATCTCATTCAAATTTGAAGGAGAATTCAAAATTTTCTCAGACAAGCAGAAACTGACAGAATTCAGCAACACCAAACCAGCCCTCCAACGAATGCTAAAGGAACTTGCCTAGATAGGAAATACGGATGGGATAGATAATCTGGAACCCAAAACAATAAAATAAATGGCAGCGAGATCATACTTATCAATAATTACCTTAAATGTAAACGGGCTGAATGCCCCAACCAAAAGACAAAGATTGGCCGATTGGATACAGAAACAAGACCCCTATATATGTTGTCTACAAGAGACCCACCTCAAACCTAGGGACACATATAGACTGAAAGTTAGAGGCTGGAAAAAGATATTCCATGCAAATAAAGACCAAAAGAAAGCAGGAGTGGCAATACTCATATCTGATAAAGTAGACTTTAAAATAAAGGCAGTGAAAAGAGATAAAGATGGACATTACATAATGATCAAAGGATCAATCGAGGAAGAAGAAATAACAATTATAAATATTTATGCACCTAACATAGGAGCTCCACAATATGTAAGGCAAATGCTAACAAATATGAAAGGGGAAATCAACAACAACACAATAATAGTGGGAGACTTTAATACACCACTCACACCAATGGATAGATCAACTAGACAGAAAAGTAACAAGGAAATTCAAACTTTAAATGAAACAATAGACCAACTAGACCTAATTGATATCTATAGGTCCTTCCACCCCAAAACAAGGAATTTCACCTTTTTCTCAAGTGCACACGGGACCTTCTCCAGGATAGATCACACCCTGGGCCATAAATCTAACCTTGATAAATTCAAAAATATTGAAATCATCCCAAGCATCTTTTCTGACCACAATGCAGTGAGATTAGATATCAACTACAGGAGAAAACCTCTCAAAACTTCCAACATATGGAGGCTCAACAACACACTGCTGAATAACCAACAAATCGCAGAAGAAATTAAAAATGAAATTCAGTTATGCATGGAAACGAATGAAAATGAAAACACAACAGCTCAAAACCTATGGGACACTGTGAAAGCAATGCTAAGGGGAAAGTTCATAGCAATACAAGCTCACCTCAGGAAACAAGA
>ML660197.1:28634713-28680306 GCA_007570785.1 Antilocapra americana | reverse complement strand
AAAAAAAAAAAAATAAATGAGATCATTCAGTAAAAAAAAAAAAAAGTTTGTCAGAGTATAATGCCTTCATTTACATTAGTTAGTCCTTGTTTTACCTTATACAAGAATGTAAATTTCCACAGAAGTAAAAATAATGAAAGGACCAACTGGAAGCTTTTAATAAAGTTAATACATTTAAATATGTGATTAACTTATCTTCTGTACTCAGGGATTGAACCCACGTCTCCTATATTGCAGGCAGAGTCTTCACCAACTGAGCTACCAGGCAAGCCCCTAACCTATAATTACAATCCTTTATTTTAAGGAAAATGATATAATAAAACAAAAAAGATATGTAAAAAGTAAACTTTTTTCTTTAAACAACTGAAATTTCAGTAATTGAAGTGGGAATTTCCATAGAAGTATAAGAAATGTCCTCTGCTCTCAAGGAGATAAAATATCACACACAAATAATTAAAGACTAAACATTGTCTAAATTTTCTGAAAATACATACAAGGTAAGAATTCAAAACTGAGGGAAGAAAGGAGTAATTATAGAGATGAAAAATGAGAGGAGCTCAGATTTAAAGGATAGGGTACAAGTGGATGAAGTACAGAAACAAAAACCAATCACCAGAAGATAGCATATCTTTTTCTTTTTTGAGAGAGCATGGAACTAAGGATCAGATAACTTGAAGTTAAAGTTGGTGCTAAATTTGAGCAACTGACAATACATTACTTGAATCATATTTTCTCATTTGTGAAATGAGAGATTTATGAAAGATATTTTCCTAACTACTCAGTAGTTCTTCAATTCTGCAATTCTTGGCCTAACTATCCAAAGAGGAAACAGACAGGAGTATGCAGACCACATATGTTAGAAGCTGATAGGAAGTAGGGTTGTGCACAGAGCATAGGGCATACTGTGGCAGCCTTTAGCACCTACCACTGAGATAAAGTCAATACCTGCTGCTGAGGATGGCAGTAAGAGGGAGCGGCTCAGAAGTCAAGGCTGTTGTTATTGTTCAGTTTCTCAGTCATGTTTGAGTCTTTGCAACCCCGTGCACTGCAGTACACCAGGCTTCCCTGTCTATCACCATCTCCCAGAGCTTGCTCAAACTCATGTCTATTGAGTTGGTGATGCATCCAACCATCTCGTCCTCTGTTGTCCTCTGTCTTCCTGCCTTCAATATTTCCCAGCATCAGGGTCTTTTCCAAGGAGTCCATTCTTTGCATCAGGTGGGCAAAGTATTGGAACTTCAGCATCAGTCCTGCCAATGAATATTTAGGACTGATTTTCTTTAGGATTGACTGGTTTGATCTCCTTTCAGTTGAAGGGACTCTCAAGAGTCTTCTCCAATAACACAGTTCAAAAGCATCAATTCTTTAGCCCTCAGTCTTTTTTATGGTCTTCCTCTCACATCCATACATGACTACTGGGAAAACCATAGTTTTGACTATGCAGATCTTTGTTGGCAAAGTAATGTCTCTGCTTTTTAATACAGTGTCTAGCTTTGTCATAGCTTTTCTTCCAGGAGCAAGAGTCTTTTAATTTCATGGCTGCAGTCACAATCTGCAGTGACTTTGGAGCCCAAGAAAATAAAGTCTGCCACTGTTTCCACTATTTCCCCATCTATTTGCCATGAAGTGATGGGACCAGATGCCATGATCTTAGTTTTTTGAATTTTGAGTTTTAAGCCAGCTTTTTCACTCTCCTCTTTCACCTTCATCTAGAGGCTCTTTATTCCCCCTTAGCTTTCTGCCATAATGTGGTGTCATCTGAATATCTGAGGTTTTGATATTTCTCCTGGAAATCTTGATTCCAGCTTATGCTTCATCCATCCCAGTATTTTGAGTGATGTACTCTGCATATAGGTTCAATAAGCAGGGTGACAGGATACAGCCCTAGTGTACACCTTTCCAGTTTTGAACCAGTCCATTGTTCCATGTCCGGTTCCAACCATTACTTCTTGGCCTGCATACAGATTTTTCAGGAATCAGGTAAGGTGGTTTGGTATTCCCATCTGTTTAAGAATTTTCCAAAGTTTGTTGTGATCCACACAGTCAAAGATCAAGATATGATTTCAGTCAAGGAAGCCGATGGATGTCTAAAGACTAGGAAAGAAATCAAGGATATGAGTAACATGCAGATTGACTTGGATTGTCAGTTAAAAATCATGTGGCAGGAACATCCAAATGGTTGATTTCTGTGAAAGTGTCAGAGCTGTACAGAAAAAATTAGGGGTTCAGATCTGAGTCCAGGGAACTCAACAGAGTAAGTCAGTTCAGTTCAGTGACTCTGTCGTGTCTGACTCTTTGTAACTGCAGCTCACCAAGCTTCCATTTCCATCACCAATTCCAAGAGCCTGCTCAAATTCATGTCCATCCAGTCAGTGATGCCATCCAAGGAAGTAACGGTGAATACTAATAGCTAAGGACTCAAGTAAAGGCTTGAGGTTAAGAGTACAGGAATCCAGGCATGGAACAATTGACCGATGTATTATTCCAGTATTAGCCTACTAAAAGCAACAAAACTAACATTAATTCTGAACTGAATTCTGAATTAAGGTGCCTTCTCTAAGCTTTTCTCAAGTCTTAAACTGGGAGAGGAGAGCTTTTAGATTCACTAGCATAGCTGGCCCTCTTGGAAAGGGGCCTTCCACTTGGAAGGATTTTAGAAAGAGGAACATCCCTAATCTTTTCCTCCACTCCTCATTTTCTCTTCTTCTATGGATGAAGAATGATTTATCTGATTGGTAATCTGAGCTTCTTTTTTATTTATTTTTTTTATTTTTTATTTTTATTTTATTTTTTTAAAAACAAGCTCTGGCCAGTTTTATTAAAGAAAAATTGTACATGATCTACTTTTCACCAGTCTGTTCTGGCATGCTTCTAATAATATCAGAATCACCTGGATCAATGATAGCCAGTGTGCATACTCTGTAGTATTTTCCACATGCTGTGCCCAATTCAATTTTATTGCCACTGTAGTGATGGACACCAGTTTTGGCCAACATGGCATAATACTCTATTTCAGATTTCCTCAAGGCTGGGCAGTTGTTGGCGAGGATGACCAGTTTCGCTTTGCCTTGTCTGATCATTTTCAGAGTCTGTTTGTACCCCAGCACGTACTTTCCACTTTTCATAACCAGCTGGAGCCTAGAGTTGATCGACTCCAGTGACTTTTTCGTCTTCTTTGCGGCCACCATCTTCCTGCCTTAGATGCGGGAGGCCCCCAACCAAGAGCAGCCGCCAAGATGGCCGGGGAGCGAGAGCTCTTCTTTATTTTTAATTTTATAACCAGATGACCTTTCTGGACTCTCTCAGTCAGTAAGATCCTGACCCTGCAGGGATGCCTGTGGCTGTCCAGTTTAGTCTTTCATTGAGATTTAAGAACTGAGTCCAGGGTAGGATATTAGGAAGCCCTTGTGTTTGCATATTGAAGTCATATTCAGTAACCCAGGCTAGTCTCTCTATCACACTCTTCTATACATGTTTCATTTGTTTCTGAAATCCGAGAGAAAGATAGGTGTTATTAGCCTCTGAACTAGCACTGAGGATCAGATTGTCAAATCAGAAGCATAAAGTCAGACAGGGTCTGATTTTACCTAGTGTCAAATTTTACCAATGGTTTCAAAGAAACAAGCAGTCAAGAAACATGGAGTAAAAAAAGGGGAGAGATCTAGGATAGTCTAAGTGTCTCTTTGGATCTTCTTTTTCCCATCAGACATGCATTCCAGCCCAGATTAATAGATGGAATTCCTAGGAAGGTTTTCAAATCACCTCATCTAGTAGGAATTTTTATGAAATATCTTCATTTTACAGCCAGACTCTTATAGGCTCATATGACATTGTCCAGGGAGCTGTGCTTCAAAAACCCCAAAATTATAAGTTTGTCTAACATAAACAAATGAAACCAGGGACTTCCTACTAAGAGTTTTCTATGGATAAGTACTTGCTTCCTAGGAAATGTTATTAATTTATTTACCAGGAGGTACATTATCATTATGATTACAAGAAAGATAATCCAGGCAACTTTCTTTCTTTGAATGCGTCTCCTGGCAATCAGAAACTGATAAATCACAAGCCACTGCTTTAAATCCTCCGTTCCATTCAATTTCTACAGACTAGGGTAGAGAAGTACACATACGAGTGGGGATAGACATAGTATAGCTTCTGGCATTAAGCTAAAAAATTGCTATTATTTGTGATGAGCAGACATAATATAAGAAAACTTCTGTCTTGGGAAGAAGAGTCTAATCAGATGTTATATAAAAGGTTAGGGGTGAGCAAATGAAAATTGATTGGCCAGTCAGAAGGCTTGAGGGAGTGGGTCAAGTGTTACAGTAGTAACAATGACAATGGGGGGGGAAGAAGGGAAACCAAGAAGTATTTTAAATAAAGAAATGACAGAAGCTGGTAACTTTAACGTTAAAAATAGAATAAAAGTAAGAGCAAGAGTTTCCTCTACAACTTCAAGTGAAGGAATGAAACTGAAAGTGGTGAAATGAAAATAAATAGCATATTTTCAGGGTGTGTCAAACTCATAAAAAGAAAAAAAAATAAAAGAGAGTGATCATCTCAATTTAATTGATGAGTGGGATGGTATGGCTGTCATCCAAAAGGACATAAGCCAGATAGTTGTGTTGGGAAAGAGTAAGACTGGAGAATATGAGAAAATTTGGAAGTGAGAACAATCTAATAGTTCATTTATTCATTTAACAAATATGCATTGAAGATAACACCCTGTGTTATTTCTAGGCTTGGGGATATAGATGTGACTAAAACAGCTGCACACAAAACCAAAGAAACAAAAATCCCCATCCTTCATTATTCAGTTCCCATGTGCCTTCATTATTCAGTCTCTTACTACCTCCAGAGTCTAGCCTCACGGATAAAACTATATTCTGAATTTCCTCTTCCTAGAATGTGCTCCTACCCTCCTCCTTCGTCCTGCGATCAGGTCAGAAGGTCCCTCCTCTCGAATGCTTGTGACCTCTGTAGCACATGCCGTCAGTGTTTTGCCCATCTTCTGTCACCCGTGGGATTCTCTGGTGGCTCAGGGGGTAAAGAATTTGCCTGCAATATGGGTGATGCAGGTTTGATCACTGGGTTATTCAGATCCTCTGGAGAAAAGAATGGCTACCCACTCCATTATTCTTGCCTGGAGAATTCCATGAACAGAGGAGCCTCGTAGGCTAATGTCCATGGAGTCACAAAGAGTAGGACATGACTGAGGACCTAACACTTTCCCACCCTTACCACTCCAGTGCCTGTCAATCTGATTCCCAACGACAAACATGATGGCTCTTTAAATATTTTTGTATTTGAAATAATCCCTGAAGTCTTCCTTTTACTGCTGAAGTCCACTTTGGCCACCCGTATGGCCATCAAGAAGAGATGTGGCATTAAAGTATGCTAGGAGTAACCCACAATCAGTGACTGGTAGTCATCAGTGTATACCTTTCCCACTTCCTTCACCCCTAAGGTTGTATATCTCTGAGGGATGCAGCCTGTACTGCAGAGTTTCTCCAGCAAGCTCCAGGTCCAATCCCCTACCCCCAGTGGTAGCTGGCTTACTAAGTCTTCATTAGCCACCTTTCCTTTCTTGTCTTAGTTTGAATTGCTGTAGGCAAGGATAACCAAAAACAACTTTTTCTATCCAAAATATCATTTACTGACTATGTTTTAAAGCTGCCAAATAGAGTTAGAGATTATTAGTTGCCAATCATTCCTTTGGGGAAAAAAAAAGAATTTTAGTGACTGAAGGCCTTGGGAATCAATGATTGTGTGATATGAAAACAAGTTAAGATTTTGGCAGTTTCCATCAGAAACATGTCCCTATAGGCATCGCATGCTATACTGGTCATTAATTGGTATTTGGCATTCACTTTGAAAGTTAAGGAACTCAACAGTAGAAGCAGTCATGTCAAGGATGTCAAGATGCAAGGACATGATATTAGTCATGTCAAACTGGTAGGGAAATGACTTGGTTTCACTGGTGTGATCACACTCATAAGCACTGCTTTAACAATGTGGAATGTGCTGTTGGAATAATTGATGACTGACAGAGGTGGAACTATTTATGGGAAAATGAGTCTGAATGTCAGCAACAAATGTCAAACTTTTGTTCTAATTCTTTCCTTTCAGTTTAAGGATTCTCAAAAGATAGTTAATGATATACATATGTTAAACATTATATGTTTGATTTTGAACATATAATCAGGGTAGAATTTTATCCTTGCAAAAGATTATGGACATTTTCATGCATTCAATCTTAATGTCAGTCATAGTGCTTGTGGTTGTTTTGATATAAATCTAGTGACATTATCAAGCCACTATCCTAAACTTCTCAGGTTGTAATGAACATACGCTGAAATTTAAAATGAATTTGCTTACCAAATTTTGTCAGTTTTCTAGGTAATTCATTCACTGATTCAGTCCATTATTTATGCCAGGCAATAGAAATGAAGCAGTCACTTAAATATATAGTTTAAAAAATGCAAACACCCGTCTTCATGGAGATTAATTATAGAGAAGAAAATGGTAGTTTAAAAAAGTTTAAAAAATAATATAGATATTAACAAGTGTTGATACTGGGAAAGATTAAAGGCAAAAGGAAGGGGGTGCAGCAGAGGATGAGATGGTCAGATAGCATCACTGACTTAATGGACATGAGTTTGAGCAAACTATGAGAGATAGTGAAAGACTGGGAAGCCTGGCATGCTGCAGTCCACGGGGTTGCAATGAGTCAGATGTGACTTAGAGACTAAACAACAGTAATAATAGATAAAAAAAAATATATATGCATCAAGGGAATGTGACAAGATATGGTGAAGTAGGTTTGAGGGAATAGTTTTTCAATGACGTAGTCTGGGGAAAAGCTCATCCAAGTGATTGAGTAAAAGCAGAAATGGAGTGACAGAGTTAGCCGTCACAGTATCTATTGTAAGAGCATATCAGCAGAGGGAACAATGAATGCAATGACCCTAACACAGAAATGTTTCTACACAGAAATTAAGTCAGTGCACATAGAGCGGAATGCATATGAGAAGTATTAGAGATGTGCTAAGAGAGGCAGAAATGAGTCTGATCATATAGCGCCCTGAGTCAAGCCACTCTGAGATCTTTGATTCATAACGTGGAGTGTACAGGAAACCACTGGAGGATTCAAAGCAAAGGAAGGACCTTAATTGACATATTTCAGTACCATTGATCTGGTTAATGTGTTAAAAAAATAATATGAAGTGTATTTGTCAGATTAGGCAAATGGCTATTTAAAAACTGAATCACGTTCAAGTCACATTGGTTTAACATAATAGCAGTTGATTTATTTATCTCTATTTATTCATTCATAGAACTAAGTGAATATGAGAGTTTGGCAGAGAAAGGCTCTGATCCAAGTAGCCAAAAAGGAATTCAGGCTTGTACATCTTGTGGTTCCTTCAGAGCCCCAGCCCCAGGGTGTCTGCTGCCTCCTTCTACATCTCTTCCAGTTAAGAGAGGAGAGGAGGAGAGCCTCTGAGAAGCAGTTGTATTATTTGTAACAATAATTCACTGTGCAGAACTTCATCACATAGCTGTATTTAACAGCAAAGTAGGCTATAAAGTGCCTTTTAAATCTATATTCAGGAAGAGAAGGAAGTGGGTTTTAGAGAACAACTTATATACACAACAGTGGGAAAAATAGCAACACTAGTTGGGAAGTGGCTTTTAAGAGAGAAAAGATGGCAGCTTGCATGCACCATGGTGTTGACAGTGGATGTAGCCTGATGATGCACTGAGGAACTTCTTAAGTTCCTCTTTTTTTTGCTTTTTTAGTGGAGGAAAAGTAATATTAAGAGATGCTATATGAAAAATTGTTCAGATCAAATACAACTGGGAAATGCTGGATGTCTTTACAGAAGATTTCTTACAAATTTTGTGAAGGATAAGGTTTTTGCTTTTTATTGCTCAAAGATAAATGTAATTAAGCAGTTGCCTAAAATAATTCTTCATAAAATTTTAAATAGACAATAGCACATAGCTAGTATTCCAAAGAATATTCTTTGGGAAGAGAAATGCATTATTGTTTAGAAGAATTTGGTCTTTGACTCATACTTCCTGTGTGAGTTTGGGTGATAGATACTTTAACTCTGAAATTATCCTTAATTCTGAAATGAACCTATCATCATTTAAACTGCTGACTTATAGGATTATGCAAGTCAAATAGAATATTGTACATGTAAGCATATACTTTAACAAAGGTCCATCTAGTCAAAGCTATGGTTTTTCCAAAAGGCATGTATGGACATGAGAGTTGGACCATAAAGAAAGCTGAGCACTGAAGAATTGATGTTTTTGAACTGTGGTGTTAGAGAAGGCTCTTGAGAGTCCCTTGGACTGCCAGGAGATCCAACCAGTCCATCCTAAAGGAAATCAGTCCTGAATATTCATTGGAAGGACTGATACTGAAGCTGAAACTCCAATACTTTGGCCACCTGATGTGAAGAACTGACTCATTTGAAAAGACCTTGATGTTGGGAAAGATTGAAAGTGGGAGAAGAAGGGAACAACAGATGAGGTGGTTGGATGGCATCACCGACTCAATGAACATGAGTTTGAATAAACTCTGGGAGTTGGTGATGGACAGGGAAGCCTGGCGTATTGCAGTCCATGGGATTTGCAGAGTCAGACATGACTGAGCTACTGAACTGAACTGAATTGAAGCTTATAAAGTGTTATTATAACTCTTTCTGTAACTATGAAGGAGCAAAGCACATGGAGATGTAGAGTTTTTACCATGAGGAGGCTGGATGCCTGACCATCAAGGAGTCTTACAGGATAATGCCATCTTGACAATGACCCAGTAGCAATCAGCCTCTTATACTCTGGAATTGGTCAAAACAGGTTTGCAAAGCCAAACTCTACTTGTCAACTCATAATGTAGACTGGCATGTAAACAGGATTCCTAAAGTATTAATTTAAAATAATCTGAGACCACTATGTTTATGTCCCCCGTTCATGACACCCTTTTCAATATTTGGGAATTTGAAGTAGAGAGTTTAACGTTTGTTTAATGAACACAGTGGATCAGAGATAAAGACAGTAAGTTTGCTGTGGAGGATATTCTCTTTAACCGTTGATGAGAACTGATGCACATAAACCCTCAGCTATGCAGTGAGCATATCAACTATGTTGATATCTAGGTCAACTCTCCTTTATTTGGCTGAGAGGATGCACCTTTCTAAGCTACACAGATTGAGTAAATTTTTCAGTCGAACCTGTCTTGTTACACATTGGGCAGAGAACCAGTTATTTGATCATAGTCTCTAGAACCAATTATAGAACCAATAATTTAGTCATAGTCTCTTTTATCTTATGGTTTCTTGTGATTACATTGGTTTACCTGGGAGTGCCCAATGACCTGAATGACTCATTCACAGTTGGTTAAGAGTATCTATTATATCAGGTATTATAAGTTAACCATGAAAAGTCTCATTGCTGCTGCTGCTAAGTCACTTTAGTTGTGTCCGACTCTGTGCAACCCATAGACAGCAGCCCACAGGCTCCGCAGTCCCTGGGATTCTGCAGGCAAGAACACAGGAGTGGGTTGCCATTTCCTGCTCCAGTGCATGAAAGTGAACAGTGAAAGTGAAGTCACATTACTGATATGAAAAACCTAGAGTGTAATATCAATGAGGGAAAGACCCAGCTAAGGAGAAAACTGTAGTAACATATGAGAATTTTAGATTGGGCAAAGTCAAAATCAGGAATCAAAATGCAAATGTAGACCAATGAACAGCATGTTTCCACTGTGAAAGCATCTGCTTGCCCTTTGTTGGGTATAATATCAGGTAATTAGAAAGTTTAGCTATTTATATTCAATCACTTTCAATTTATCCCTTCACTTTTGAATGATAAAAACAGATTGGGAGCTTTTTCTCTCAGCACTTTCAATATTTCACTCCACTTTCTTCTTGCTTGTCTGGTTTATCACAAGAAATTTATTGAAATTCTTATCATTGTTGTTCTACAAGTAGGACTGTTTTCCCCTCTGTCTTCCTTCAAGATTTTCTCTTTTTCTTTGGTTTTCTACAGTTTCAATAGGATGTATTTATCCTGTATGGTATTTGCTGAGGTTTCTAGAGTTTTGGTTGGGTGTCTATCCTGAAATTTTTGGAAGTTGTAAGTCATTAATTCAAATACTTTCCAGCTCTATTCTCACTCTCTTTTGGAATTCCAATGGGTTACACTTTTTGACTGTCTAATTATTATTCAGTGTTTTATTCTCTCCAACTTTTCCTATTTTTAAAAATTTATTTGTTTTTCAGGCCTGGAAGTTTCTATTGACATGCATTCAAGCTCATTGATTCTTTTCATTGCTGTTCTAAGTCTACTAATAGGCCCATCATAAACATCCTTCATTTCTGTCACAAAAGTTTGATTTCTATTATTTCTTTGTAATTGTTTCTTAGTATTTTCATCTCTCTGCTTACATTCTCCATCTATTCTGGCTTATTGTCAACCTTTTCAACTAGAACCATTAAATATTTAACATAGTAAATTTAAGTTCTCTGTCCAGTAATTCCAACATCTGTGTCATATCTACGTCTTGTTCTGATTATTGCATTATCTCTTTCAATCATGATTTTTCCTTGCCTTTTAGAATTCCTTTTGATTTGTTGTTGTTATTATTGAAAGCTGTATATAAGAACTAAGGGAGGGTAAGGGTGGGATGATATGGGAGAAGGGCATTGAAACAAGTTAATTATCATATATCTAATCAATCGCCACTCCAGGATTGATGCTCGGGGCTGGTGCAGCGAGATTTCCTGGGAGGGAGGGAGGAGGGAGGGGGGTTCTGGAGGGGGAGCATATGTAAACCCATGGTGATATCATGACATTGTATGGCAAAAACAATAAGAAAAAAAAAACTGTTTCAATATCTCTAATTTTTAATGGCTCCATTACCAAAATTATTCTAGTAATTATTTAAAAATTTGCTGTACATTAAAAACTATATGGTGGCCCATATCCTTACCTTTAAATCTTTATCAATAATATCTTTCATTTTCTATTGCCTCGGTCACTTATTTCATTCAGATGATGTCAATTTTTCAGGGGAAAAATATGTGTAACTATAGACAGAGTGATAATTGCATAGAATGATTGGCACAAAACAATTGTTTTAAAAAGGAATAAATCAGTAAGTATAAAAAACAGGTTATTCACACTACTTTAATATTCCTAAAAGGTATAGCATCTCTGAAAGAATAAAATATTTGAAACTCAAAAAAAACAAACAAACAAACAAAAAAAAAGAACTAAGGGAAGTAGGTCTTCAGTTGTCTTTGTATAATTCTGGCTAGATATTGAACTCTGTTTAATATTGATGTGGCAGTAGGTTTCAGAGGCTTCAAATTCCTCATGTCTACTTTTTTTGTCTTTTTTTGACTTTATGTGCATGCATGCTCAGTTGCTTATTGTGTCCAACTCTTTGCAACCGTATGGACTATAGCCCTCCAGACTCCTCTGCCCATGGGATTCTCCAGGCAAGAATACTGGAGTGGGTTGCTATGTCCGCCTCCAGGGTATATTCCCAACCCAGGTATCAAAGCGGCATCTCCTGCATTGCAGACAGATTTCTTTACCCTCTGAGCCACTTTTAAAAATATGTCTTTTCAGAATGAGTCTGTTTTGTAGTTCTTTCAGCTATAATTTTCCCTTATTGTACTGGAGTTCTTTTGGTGTGATTTAAATACATGAGGGAGAGAGATCATTCTGTAGTCTTTGGATTAAATTTTCATTTTCATGTGGGTTTATATTTTAGCTATATGATCACCAATACATTGGCCACCTGATGATGCTGGGAAAGACTGAGGGCAGGAGAAGGGGGTGATAGATTATGAGATGATTGGTTGCTATCACAAACTCAAGGGGCATGAGTTTGAGCAAACTCTGGGAAATAGTGAAGGACAGGGAAGCCTGACTGTGCTGCAGTCCATGGGGTTGCAAAGTCAGACATGACTGAGCAACTAAGCAACAACAAAGCTCATTCTCTATCCCCCTGCTTAGGTAGACTGTGATAACATAAGCCTGGGGTCACCAAGATTGGCAAAAACTTTGACAAAATAAGCTTTAGTGCTTGGCTAACTTCTCTGGCTTTCTGTATTTACTTTTTTTGTTAGTTCTTTGGAGAGATATTTATACCTGCAAGTGTAAAAGAGTATCATCATTATGAATAGTTTTCATTTTCAGCTAGAGATTCCATCCCTCAACTTAATTGCCATAGTATCTCTGTTTTACTGATCTTAGAAAGAATTTCAAATCAATGGGGCATATTCAGTTCAGTTCAGTCACTCAGTTGTGTCCATCTTTTTGTGACCCCATGAATTGCAGCACACCAGGCTTCCCTGTCCATCATCAACTCACGGAGTCCACCCAAACCCATGTCCATCAAGTGGGTGAAGCCATCCAGCAATCTCATCCTCTGTTGTCCCTTTCTCCTCCTGCCCCCAATCCTTCCCAGCATCAGGGTCTTTTCCAGTGAGTCAGCTCTTCGCATCAGGTGGCCAAAGTATTGGAGTTTCAGCTTCAACATCACTCCTTCCAATGAACACCCAGGACTGATCTCCTTTAGGATGGACTGGTTGGATCCCCTTGCAGTCCAAGGGACTCTCGAGAGTCTTCTCCAACACCACAGTTCAAAAGCATCAATTCTTCGGGGCTCAGCTTTCTTCACTGTCCAACTCTCACATCCATACGTGACTACTGGGAAAACCATAGCCTTGACTAGAGGGACCTTTGTTGGCAAAGTAACGTCTCTTCTTTTCAATATGCTGTCTAGGTTGGTCATAACTTTCCTTCCAAGTCTTAAGAGTCTTCCAAGTCTTAAAGTCTTAAAAGAGTAAGTGTCTTTTAATTTCATGGCTGCAATCACCATCTGCAGTGATTTTGGAGCACCCCCAAAATAAAGTCTGACACTGTTTCCCCATCTATTTGCCATGCAGAAATGGGACCAGATGCCATGATCTTAGTTTTCTGAATGTTAAGGTTTAAGCCAACTTTTCTACTCTCCTCTTTCACTTTCATCAGGAGGCTCTTTATTTCCTCACTTTATGCCATCAGGGTGGTGTCATCTGCATATCTGGAATTATTGATATTTCTCCCAGCAGTCTTGATTCCAGCTTGTGCTTCTTCCAGCCCAGCACTTCTCATGATATACTCTGCATATAAGTTAAATAAGCAGGGTGACAATATACAGCCTTGACATACTCCTTTCCCAATTTGGAATCAGTCTGTTGTTCCACAGCGTGTTCTAACTGTTGCTTCCTGACCTAGCGACTGTTTAATGAATAAATTTGGAAGATTTGGTTAACCCTAATTAGAAGAATGAACAAAGACTTTGGAAGAAGAGGACTGACACCTATGTAATATGATTCTAGTTAATTGTCATACAATGAATAGATACACTTTTTATTTACACTTATTAATATTTTTGGTGACAATATCTAGGATAATATTTGGCATTCATAGACTTTCAGGCACAAATATGTGCTTATTCATAAAGCCATTTTTGCCCATTTAAAAATAATTATCATCCTTTCTAGATTTTGTGTATTGCATGAAATAAATCGATCTTTCCCCACTGAAACATCAAGCATAAATTTATCTAAACTTTTTTTAACTATTTGGTTTCACTTTCTTATTCTCTTTTTCTGGGTTTAATCAGGAGTTTACTTTTTATGGGTTCATATTGTCTTTTTTCCTAAAAAGTTAATCAGTTATTATTTATTAACCAGTTGTTATTTATTAAATACAAATATGTCACTACTTTAGGATTCTATCTATATTAAAATTAATTTGGCCTATTTATGGTTCATCCATCTTTCTGTTATGTAGTTACTTCCTACCTATTATTAAATATTCTTCTAATTTTACACATTTAAATTATATATATGTTAATATTTTAAGATAAAACTTATCTTTATTGTCCCATAATTATTGTATATATAAATAGTTTTGAATTACATCTATATTTTGAGTTTATAACAGGTATTTCTTTATTTCATGATAGTTTATTCAAATGCCATATCTATAAGTGTTATCTGATAATAATAAATCTTAAAAGGAGACATCCTTATGGTCAAGGAGAAAAATTTCTTGCCTTAAATATCAGAATGGGATAATAAGTTAACTGAAATGGTAAACTGAGCACAACTATGTACCTTAAATTTGAAAGTGAAGTTCATCATGCATTTTATCTGTTTTATGATTTCTTTATGTCTTCATGTCTTGATTTCTTCTACAATTGACCCATGCTCTGTCTGTAATGTTGGATATTATAGATGTTGCCTGGTTGAAGTGAACCACTCAACATTTAATTGACTCAGTTCCTCATAATATATGCTTTTTTGACTTGTGACCACTGGACCTGGAAAAATATATCTACTGAAATTCTGAGCCCTGGTTATTTTCCTTGAAGATAATCCATATAGGAAATACTTGAAACAAAATATGTGTTCTCTCATTATACTTTATTCATTAAAGCACTGAAGACTCCTAACACATTATATAATTTATGCAAATGCAAAATATATAAGTTCATTTGAATTTGAGAGGTTTTGAAATTATTGAGAATACTATCTGAAAGGTATCTCATTAATTTAGTATAAAAGATCCTTTATAAATAGCATTGGAGTCAGCTTTTCTGATGTTCTAAATACTTACCGTAATAAAACACTTTATCATTCACAACTATACTGTCCTTGAGATTACTGAACTTTTATTTTTTTTACCTTATTTTTCTCTTTGGCTGTGCTGGGTCTTTATTCCTCCATGGACTTTTCTCTAGTTGTCGTGCGTGGACTTCTCATTGCAGTTGCTTCTATGTGGAGCATGGCTCTAGGGTACTCTGGCTTCAATAATTGTGGCATGTGGGCTCAGCTCAGTAATTGCGGCTCCCCGGCTCTAGAGCGCAAGCTCAGTAGTTATGGCACATGGGCATAGTTGCTCTGCAGCATGTAGGATCTTCCAGGGATTGAATCAATGTCTCCTGCATTGGCAGGTGGACCCTTTTCCACTGAGCCACCAGGGAAGCCCTGAAATGACTGAACTTTAAACTATACTATACTTTGTATATAAAACTCAACCTTTTATAACAACTAACATATTCAAATTGTCACATGATTGTTAGTAATTGTCCATTTTAATTGTTGATTTAATTATGTTAAATTATTTTAAAATGTGTCAGATTGATTCTTATTTTTCTTCTTCCAGTATCCATCATAAAGTTACAGTGTGGCCCATATATATTGGGTTACAAAATAAAGAGACAGAGGTCCTAGATGTTTTACTCAAGAATATTTTATTTAAAAATACCTATAAAAAAAGAGAGTGAACATATTCCTCAATGAAAAAATACTTTATTATGCATGTTCAGGAGCATTTTATTCAAGTCTCCTTAATGAATAGAACTTAAGTGAACATCTGTTTAGACTCTTTCAAACACAAATGTGTTTTACTTCCCTTGGGAACATAAGTGTATCCTAAAATAAATCTAAATAAAGTTGCATTGTTATGAATTCACATATTTTTCTTCTTAAACTAAATTTATTCTTTTAAATTAAATTTGAAAAAAAAGAAGCAATCATTAATATAATTAACCATTTTATTAGTTCTTTTTAAAATACAACCCCAATACATAAAAATAACTCATGCCACTGCAATATAATAATTGTATATATGTACTGTGTTTATTTTTACCTGTATTATCTATTAATGCATAACACAAATTAAGGCTATAATCTGAAAATAATTATAAATTTTGCTATATATAATTGTGTGTCATTTTCCATATCCAGATATCCATACATATGCTAAAGTTACTGACACATAGACAATCTATTCTAATTCTTTTTAAACATATAATGGGCTTCCCTGGTGGCTCAGTGGTTAAAGCGTCTGCCTGCAATGCAGGAGACCCAGGTTATAGGTAGCAAATTTTTATTTAGGACTTAAAACAAGAATATTCTGTTATTTTTTTGTGTGTGTAAAAATACATTCATTTGACTTAATATATGTCTGTTAAGGAAAAAACTTTCCAGAAATTTTAATTGTTGCCACTTGCTTTCCACTGTGTCTCTTTTTTCCCATTTCCACTGTATTAATGACTATTTGATATCTTTTCTCCACTTTCCCAGTTAAGGTACTCTGGCAGCATAAATGTAGTTTTCCTGTCCTTGCTATATCAGTCTGTGCTTGCATGGAAGAAGCTTCAGAATCCAAGCTAGGGTTGAGGAGGGCAAAGTAAATGATAGCATCTGGGTAAAAGCAGCATTATAGAAGAAATTTTGCCTCAACTAGTGTCTAGTATCATCTTGATTCTTCTTTTCTTAGAAAGAGAAAGAACCTGACTGTGTTTTGTATTATCCTTTTAAATATGTGCGCATGTGTGCTCAGTTGTGTTCGACTCTTTGTGACCGTGTAGGCTGTAGTCCATCAGATTCCTCTGTTCACGGAATTTTCTAGGCATGAATACTGGAGTGGTTTTCCATTTGCTACTTCAAGGGATCTGCCCGACCCAGGAATTGAGCTCTCATCTCTTGTGTCTTCTGTATTGGTGGGCTGATTCGTTTACCACTGAGTCACCTGGGAAGCCCATCCATATAAATATAACAAGATATTAGATATAAACTGCTTAAGCTGAACATATTGGATATTAGCTATCACTAGTTATGAAAATATTTTATTTTATTGAATATTAAAATTTATATCACTTTTATAAATATTATTTTATTTTGTTCTTTGTTTTCCTTTTTGTAATTCCTTTACTTTGAATGTAAGAATTATTTTCAAGCTTGAGTTTTCTTGTGGCCATTTCTCCTCCTGAGTCATTTAACTAGTAGTCAGTTTAGCATTCATACCTTGAGACATGGGAATGTATCAATAAGTTCTATTCTACAGCAGAATCCATGACATTAGTGAAACCTTATTTCCACTCATCAGTCCTTTTGGCCTCCTTCGATTGCATTCTGAGAACTGGCATTATCTTATATTTTGTGTGTTTACAGTGAGCTGAGTAGAGCAGTCTTTTGAATCCTAAACATAATAACTACATTGACTAATAGGATCAGAATAATAATCTTTTCTCTGTTTTATACTGGCAGACAAGTAGTCCAACAAACCTGAGTTGTTAACAAAGTAAAGACAGAAAAAGCTGTACAAAGACTTTGTAAATGCTAATGCTGGTACAGTTATGCAAGCACATATATTCCCTAACAAGATTAGTATTGCCAGCTGTCTGCATTCAAACAGACAATTTAACTTCAATTTCAATATTATATGAAACACTGAAAAAGGAGACAATAATAGTTAAATTGAAGTATACATCATAATTACAAATGAAGAAATTAAAACATACATTCATGTTACCTGCTGTGATTGTTAATGAATGAACAAAATAGAATGTTTGAATTTCTATTATGGAGAGCTATTTGAGTACAGTTTCTGCAAACATTTTCACACTTATTTTAATGATCTTTGATGGTATGTTCTCTTGGTTGTAAATCCTAGGAAACTAAAAATTCACGTTTCACTATCTAAGAGGTGGGCATAGGTCAGGGAATTGACTCTCACTTTGCTCCATACAAACTTTCTAACTTCCAGAGGCTGGGAAGTTAAAAAGCTACATTTCCCCAAAACACTGGAAACTCAAGTTTTGTATGTAATTTTAGGTCTCAGGGTCGCAAAGAGTCAGACATGACTGAGCAACTAAACTGAACTGAACCGAATGTGCAACTTGGGGCTTACCCAATGGTTCAGTGGTAAAGAATATGCCTGCCAATGCCGGAGACAATTTTGATCTCTAGCTCGGGAAGATCCCCTGGAGTAGAAAATGGCAACCCACTCCAGTATTCTTCCCTGGAAAAATCTCATGGACAGAGGAGCCTGGAGGGCTATAGTCCATAGGGTTGCAAAGAGCTGAGCATAGCACACGTGAAACTTAGAAGGTAGAAAGGAGTCTGGGGTATATGTGTGAGGTTTTTCTGCTGATAAACACCTGCTGGAATTGTCTAATATCTCTAAGGTACCTTTCCAGGATCATGGTTTCGTTGCTCAGAGCTGTCTTCTCATAACATGACTAGCTTCTAGGTAAGAGAAGATGCATTAATTCCCTGGGTGATTTGGTTTTGAGACAAAGCTTTCAGAATTGTTTTGTTAAACACAGTTTAGCATTTCAGCCTTTGCTAGAAATGTGAAAGCAATTTAAAATTTCATAATGTATCTTTTTTCCACTGATAGTAGCAGAGTTTAACGTCTGCATTTGAACCAGCTGATATCATTAAGAATAATTTATTATTAAGTTTACTTATTTCGATTTTTTAAAAAATACATTTATAGTAAAATAAACAAAAAAAGTTAAATAAGTAGGGTGACAATATACAGCTTTGACATACTCCTTCCCCTATTTGGAACCAGTCTGTTGTACTATGTACAGTTCTAACTGTTGCTTCCTGACTTGCATACAGGTTTCTCAAGAGGCAGGTCAGGTGGTCTGGTAGTCCCATCTCTTGAAGAATTTTCCACAGTTTATTGTGACTCACACAGTCAAAGGCTTTGGCATAGTCAATAAAGCAGAAATAGATGATTTTCTGGAACTCTATTGCTTTTTTGATGATCCAGCGGACGTTGGCTATTTGATCTCTGGTTCCTCTGCCTTTTCTAAAACCAGCTTGAACATCTGGAATTTCTTGGTTCACATATTGCTGAAGGGTGGCTTGGAGAATTTTGAACATTACTTTATACTTTACTAGCATGTGAGATGAGTGCAATTGTGTGGTAGTTTGAGCATTCTTTGGCATTGCCTTTCTTTGGGCTTGGAATGAAAACTGACCTTTTCCAGTCCTGTGGCCACTGCTGAGTTTTCCAAATTTGCTGGCATATTGAGTGCAGCACTTTCACAGCATAATCTTTCAGGATTTGAAATAGCTCAACTGGAATTCCATCCCCTTCATTAGCTTTGTTTGTAGTGATGCTTTCTAGGGCCCACTTGACTTCACATTCCAGGATGTCTGGCTCTAGGAGAGTGATCAAAACATCATGATTATCTGGGTCATGAAGATCTTTTTTGTACAGTTGGCTAAAACTCAACATTCAGAAAACTAAGATCATGGCATTCAGTCCCATCACTTCACGGCAAATAGATGGGGAAACAGTGGCTGACTTTATTTTTCTGGGCTCCAAAACCACTGCAGATGGTGATTGCAGCCATGAAATAAAAGAGGCTTACTCCTTAGTTGGAAAGTTATGACCAACCTAGACATTATATTAAAAAGCAGAGACATACTTTGCAACAAAGGTCCATCTAGTCAAGGCTATGGTTTTGCCAGTGGTCATGTATGGATGTGAGAGTTTGACTGGAAAGAAAGCTGAGCACTGAAGAATTGATGCTTTTGAACTGTGGTGTTGAAGGAGACTCTTGAGAGTCCCTTGGACTGTAAAGAGATCCAACCAGTTGATCCTGAAGGAGATCAGTCCTGGGTGTTCATTAGAAGGTCTGATGTTGAAGCTGAAACGCCAATAGTTTGGCCACCTGATGCGAAGAGCTGACTCATTGAAAAAGATCCTGATGCTGGGAAAGATTGAGAGCAGGAGAAGAAGGGGAAGACAGAGGATGAGATGGCTGGATGGCATCACTGACTCAATGGCCATGAGTTTGGGTGAACTCCTGGAGTTGGTGATGGACAGGGAGGCCTGGCATGCTGCGGTTCATGGGGTCACAAGAGTCAGACACAACTGAGAGACTGAACTGAACTGACTCAAACCAATAAAGTAGAGATAATCTTATAGTAAGTAACAAGTAGACATTCCCTGGCTCTACCTCCAATCCCTTAGCTAGAGATGTAATAGGTCATAAATATCTGAGCGTTTTATTCTTTTTGGAGTTGCTTCATATTTCTAAAGTATGAAAATTGCAACAATTAGTTCATGATAGACATGTTCTGCTGATTTTCTATCAGATTATACCTACCCTCCTTCCTCTCTCTTTTCTCCACAACCAACCAATACAGTTATATTATATTTTTTACTTCCTCATTATATTTGTAACTTAAATAATATATCTATACTTTTATACCCTTTCCATCACTCCAGAAATGATATTTTGACCCTGTTCTTATAAGATAAGAATATATCACCCCTGGCCTTTCCTGACCTCCCTATCCTATCTCTCACTCCTGCCTCCATTCAGTATCTTTACTACAGTTATAGTAAAATGGACTGGAATTAGTGAATTTAACTCAGAAGACCATTATATCTACTACTGTGGGCAAGAATCCCTTAAGAGAAATAGAGTAGCCATCATAGTCAACAAAAAAGTCCGAAATGCAATACTTGAATGCAATCTCAAAAATGACAGAAAGATCTCTGTTTGTTTCCAAGGCAAACCATTCAATATCACAGTAATCCATGTCTATGCCCCTAACAGTAATGCTGAAGAAGCTGAAGTTGAATGGTTCTATGAAGACCTACAGGACCTTCTAGAACTAACACTCTCAAAAGATGTCCTTTTCATTACAGGGGACTGGAATGCAAAAGTAGGAAGTCAAGAAACACCTGGAGTAACAGGCAAATTTGGCCTTGGAGTACAGAATGAAGCAGGACAGAGGCTAATTGAGTTTTTCCAAGAGAACTCATTGGTCATAGAAAACACCCTCTTGCAACAAGAAAAGGCTCTACACATGGACATCACCAGATGGCCGATACCAAAATCATACTGATTATATTCTTTGCAGGCAAAGATGGAGAAGCTCTATACAGTCAGCAAAAACAAGACCTGAAGCTGATTGTGGCTCAGATCATGAAGTTCTTATGGCCAAATTCAGACTTAAATTGAAGAAAATGGGGAAAACCACTAGACCATTCAGGTATGACCTAAATCAAATCCCTTACATTTATACAGTGGAACTAACAAATAGATTTAAGGAATTAGATCTAATAGACAGAGTGCCTGATGAACTATGGACAGAGGTTTGTGACAGTGTACAGTAGAAAGGGATCAAGTCAATCCCCATAGAAAAGAAAAGAAACAAAGTAAAATGGCTGTCTAAGGAGGCCTTACAAATAACTGTGAAAAGAAATGAAAAGCAAAGGAGAAAAGGAAAGGTAAAACCATTTGGATGCAAAGTTCCAAAGAATAGCATGGAAAGATTAAAAAAAAAAAAGCCTTCCTCAGTGATCAGTGCAAAAAAATAGAGGAAAACAATTGAATCAGAAAGACTAGAGATCTTTTTAAGAAAATGAGAGATACTGAGGGAAAATTTCATGCAAAGATGAGCCCAATAAAGGACAGAAATGGTATGGACCTAACAGAAGGAGAGATATTAAGAAAAGGTGGCGAGAACACACAGAAGAACTATACAAAAAAGATCTTCAAGACACAGATATTCATGATGGTGTATAATCACTCACCTAGAGCCAGACATTCTGGAGTGTGAAATCAAGTGGGTCTTAGGAAGCATCACTACAAACAAAGCTTGAGGAAGTGAGTTATTTCAAATTCTAAAAGATGATGCTGTGAAAGTGCTGCACTCAATATGCCAGCAAATTTGGAAATATCAGCAGTGGCCACAGGACTGGAAAAGGTCAGTTTTCTTTCCAAGCCCAAAGAAATCAATGCCAAAGAATGCTCAAACTACCACACAATCACACTCATCTCACACGCTAGTAAATTAAATCAAAATTCTCCAAGCCAGGCTTCTGCAATACGTGAACTGTGAACTTCCAGATATTCAAGCTGGTTTTAGAAAAGGCAGAAGATCCAGAGATCAAAGAGCCAACATCCACTGGCTAATCAAAAAAGCAATAGAGTTCCAGAAAAACATCCACTTCTGCTTTACTGAGTATGCCAAATCCTTTGACTGTGTGGATCACAATAAACTCTGGAAAATTCTTCAAGAGATGGGAATACCAGACCACCTGACCTGCCTCCTCAGAAATCTGTATGCAGGTCAGGAAGCAACAGTTAGAACTGTACATGGTACAACAGACTGGTTCCAAATAGGGAAAGGAGTACTTCCAGGCTGTATATTGTCACCCTGATTATTTAACTAATATGCGGAGTCCATCTTTAGAAATTCTGGGCTGTATATAGCACAAGCTGGAATCAAGATTGTGGGGAGAAATATCAATAACCTCAGATATGCAGATGACACTACCCTTATGGCAGAAACCAAAGAAGAACTAAAGAGACTTTGATGAAAGTCAAAGAAGTGAGTGAAAAAGTTGGCTCAGAACTCAAGATTCAGAAAACTAAGATCATAGCATCTGATCCCATCACTTCATGGTAAATAGATGAGGAAAAGTTGGAAACAGTGTCAGACTTTAGTTTTGGGGGCTCCAGGATCTCTGCAGATGGTGACTGCAGTCATTAGATTAAAAGATTCTTGCTCTTGGATGAAAAGTTATGACCAACCTAGACAGTATGTTAAAAAGCAGAGACATTACTTTGCCAACACAGGTCTGGCTAGTCAAGGCTATGGTTTTTCCAGTGGTCATGTATGGATGTGAGAGTTGGTCTATAAAGAAAGCTAAGTGCCAAAAAATTAATGCTTTTGAATTGTAGTGTTGGAGAAGACTCTTGAGAGTCCCTTGGACTGCAAGGAGATCCAACCAGGCCATCCTAAAGGAAATCAGTACAGAATATTTATTGGAAGGACTGATGCTGAAGCTGAAACTCCAATGCTTTGACCACCTGATGCGATTAACTGACTCATTTGAAAAGACTCAGATGCTGGGAAGGATTGAAGATAGGAGGAGAAGGAGACGACAGAGGATGAGCTGGTTGGGTTGCATCACCGACTCAATGGCCATGAGTTTGTGTAACCTCCAGGAGTTGGTGATAGACAGGCCTGGTCTTCTGTAGTCCATGGGTCGCAAAGAGTTGGACACAACTGAGCGACTGAACTGAACTAAACTGATATTTATAGCATCTATAGTAAATAGCACATTTTCTTTCTCTTAACAATTTCTATTGAACTTCAAAAGGGTATAAAGTTTCTTTAAACATATTAGGATTTATAATGAAAGTCTTATTTCTGTGATTGAGTTGTTTATAATTTTACTACTTTTTTCATGGTTATTTAGTTCCTGATCTTTCTGATCAGGCGTTCCATCCCAGTCTTTTCTCATTTGAAATCTCTCCATTGCTTTGCTGTCTTATTTGTTATTCCCTTCATATTTTTTTCTGCTTTGTATATTATGAAGCACACTACACTAAAACATAAGGAATTCTACTTGACAGAAAAGAGTACACTTTACTTTATTATGAGTTTACAAAGCCTAGAATGTCATAAGTTTGTTAACTTTATTTAGTGTGCCACAGAATAACCTCAGGGAATAAAACACAAAGACTCTTCTTTTTCTGGACAGTAATTGGAAGTTAACAAGGCATCATGTTCATGTGTTTCTTTTTTTTTTCCACAATAATTTACTGTGAAATTGTTTATATTGAAGCCTGTTAACCAATTCTATGATAACTCACAAATTTATATATATATTTCTATCTTATGTTATTTAGCTTAGTAATCTCTTTCTCATACATTGAGGCAACTTAATACTTCTGAAATGCCACTGGACTTTCTCATGATTCCTACAGATTATTTATGATTATATAAGATATTTCTGTCCTTTTGTGAATTAATTTAAATATTTCTTTATATATGTATTATTCTATGTATTAGTATTATAAATATTAGAATATACAGATAAAGGATACTAGTTTCTTGTAGTAAATTCCAAGTGTGCTGAAGTCTCAATAGTCACAGATAGAGAAGAGATAGGAAGACAGGAAACAGGTGGATCCAGTGTCAGGTGCCTTGGAGAGCTGTTGAACTAGTCCTATAATTAGTGACAGTAAGACAGATGTGGAGGCAGGTTTCTTGAGGGCAAGTCATGATGCTTATAGATGAACTAGTGTCACGTTGTTAATTGATCATGACATCCAGTCCCAGCACTTCAGGGCAAATAGGTGGGGAAACAATGGAAACAGTGACAGACTTTGTTTTCTGGGCTCCAAAATCACTGCAAATGGTGACTGCAGCCATGAAATTAAAAGATGCTTGCTCCTTGGAAGAAAAGCTATGACAAACCTAGACAGTTTATTAAAAAGCAGAGATGTTACTTTGCCAACAAAGGTCTATCTAGCCAAAGCAATGGTTTTTCCAGTAGTCATGTATGAATGTGAACATTGATCCATAAAGAAAGCTGATTGCAGAAGAATTGATGCTTTTGAACAGTGGTGTTGGAGAAGACTCTCGAGAGTCCCTTGGACTGCAAAGAGATCCAACCAGTCAATCCTAAAGGAAATCAGTCCTGAATATTCATTGGAAGGACTGATGCTGAAGCTGAAACCCCAATACTTTGGCCACCTGATGCAAAGAACTGACTCACTGGAAAAGACCCTGATGCTGGGAAAGATTAAAGGTGGGAGGAGAAGGGGACGATAGAGGATGAGATAGTTGTATGGCATCACCAGCTTGATGGACATGAGTTTGATCAAGCTCTGGAAGTTGGTGATGGACCGGGAAGCCTGGTGTGCTGCAGTCCATGGGCTGGCAAAGAGTTGGACACGACTGAGCAACTGAACTGAACTGTTTATTAAAATGTCATCTATTTATGATTCCTTGGAGTCCTGGCTAAAAATTCAGATACTTAGTCCTATTCCAGTTGTTAGGCCTGAGAGAGGATCTAGAAATCTGTATTAAACTCCCTAGGTGATGCTTATGAATCTTAAAATTTGGGAACACATCTCTAACCATACCAGATCCTGGGCTTAGGACAGAAAGATAAAAAATACTAGGCATTTTATTTCACTTGCTTACTCCCTTTCACTCAAGTATTGAAACCAGCCCTTCCAGTCCACTGTCAGCCCTGTTAGTGAGGATAAAGGAGTGGCAAGACTATTCATGTATGTTCAAAGCACTTATACCTGCTGTGAAGGGAACTAGAAAGGGATGGGACTGAGAAAGGATGGCTTATCTTTACTTTGTCTTCTGTCCTAGCTGAATATGACATTAAAACATGAAAACTAATCTTAGCTTCATCACATACCACTGTTTTCCATACAAGTAATTAAAGATTATATTTAATAGGTATAGCTTCATAACCAATATAAAACAATGTATGAACATATTAACCACATTATAGTCTATGAGATCTAATATCCCTTTGTAACTTTCATTGATATGAAAATATCTGTTTTTTCTTGAATAAAAATGAAAGATATACTAGTCTTAGATAGTTAAAAATGTCTCAAATATAATTTTGAAATTAGATAAACTTTGATAGCCCAATGACTAGTTTCTTTTCATTCACCTGGTGAATACAAACAAGCCTATTCGCTGGAGTAAAATCCTCTGGAGTATGCTCAGATGCATTAAACTGTAGAGGCTTTTGATGTTAAGAAATGTGATTTTTATTTCACCTGCTGACTTTTTGAAGGCAATTTATTATAACAAACAGTTGATAGTGATATCATGCTGTTGGCACTTGAGCTTTCTGCTGGAGGTTGTAATTCAGTCTTTGCAAACCTGTAATTACTATTTCCTAAGTAATTCTAGGTTTTCATTATTGAGTCCGGATATGTCTAAAGGATATTGAGAAGTAATACACAAACAGGCATACTGATAAAATGATAAAATAATTGTTTGTGTTAACAATATTAAACTTTGACCTTTCTGATGATATAATGGCACACTACTGGCAGCAACATTTAGTGCCACTGGCTGGTTAAGTTTTATTTTTTTGATGTTATTGTTATTATTGTTTTTATAATTAACCAAATTATATTTGAAATATTCCGGTATTTCAAAAAGAAAGATATTTTATTCCAGTGTTATGGTCCTCTAAATTGTAGCTTTGAGAAAGAAGTGAAAGATTAAATTGTAAATGTCCATGGTTATTCAAGGTAAATATATTAAAATAGCTTTCAATCGATAGCAAACTCTGTATAGAAAATGTGGAAGCTATAAGAATCTGTGTAATGGAATGTGGAAAAAAAATTTGCTTATTTTGGAAAAAATTCTGGCAATCATTATTTCTCCTGTGAAATATATAGGTAATATATAATTCCATTAAGCAGTTAACTATCCCAAATCGAAGTATAATTCTTTGATATATCTGAAAATATACCATATACAATACCTTCTTTTGTGAAAGAGAATTAAACCATTTTTTCATCTCTTAAAATCACTTTAATATGCTTTAGGTCCTGTCATAGGCACAGGGAATAGTATTGTTAAGAAGAGCAATGGTTTGCCCTAGGAGACTATAAATTCTGCTGGATGATATAGAAAGGAAACAACCTTTACAAATCTATAGCCACCCCATTACACTAAATTTGATGCCAGATTTTTTTCAAAAGTGTCAATAGATTATAGGATCTGGGAGTGGGAGATTAGATCCAATTTAATTTAATCAGATTGATTAAAATTTGATGCCTTAGACTATGTGTGTATGCATATGTACTTATTAAAATACATTAAAGTATTTTTCTAAAAGGATAAATAAAATCTTGACATCAAAGTTAAGTTCTGTAATGAATGATATTTTAAGCCCACGTCTCAGTGTTGGCATCATGTAGGTTGGTAGTATTTAGCCTCTTTTAAGAAGAGTTTGTGAAGGCTTGAACATAAGTAAACTTCATAGGGTTACCTTTATGGAGGAAAGAGAGGACAAAGAAATGAAATGGGGTTTGGAATAGAATCCCAGATGTGATGAAGTTTGTATTGTGAAAAGCACACTATACTTGTGATTCAGAGATAGGAACTTAAGACTTGGCTTTGTTCCTTTTGAGTTATTTTACCTAGGACATGTTAGTTTACCTAAGGATGATATTAAAGCCCAGTGGTTCCTTCAGGGCTACTGTGAGAGTCACATGATATAAACTTTAAAGCAGGAGTTTTTAATCTGAGGAGCACTGATGGCTGCAGCTGGTCTGTGAACCACCTGAAATTGAATTTAGATGTTAAGGGTGTGGATTCATTTCTCGCTTTCCAGCCTCAAGTGGATCTCAGTGATGCTCTAAAAAACTCACAACTCTTGCTCTCAAATGTCACACACTTTCTTCTTGTATCTAATTTCTCCACTACTTTTCCCATTTAAGGGTATTTTTTCTTTTATAATTTTTGAGACAGAGCACAAGTAACTGCTTGCAATTATTGCTTTTTCTTTCTTTTTTTTTTTACTTTGTTCTGTTGCCTCTGCAATACTTTGCAGTGATTATATCCGTTTGTGTGACACTGACATATTCAAGGAAAGGAAAAAAAAACTGAAGAAATTCAAGATACCAGTTACTGAATATGAGAATAATCTGCAAAAGGCAGTAAATTGACAGTGAGCTAGAATGTAGCCTTAGATTTATATTTTTGACACTTTGTAGATGATATACTGTATTCCAAATGTTGTTTTCAAAGTTTCTGAAAAAAACAGAGAACCTATGGCTGAAATATCCTCTAAGAACTTCTTTTATATAAACGGCTATATTGTTTCATTTTTAGGGCTGGCCTTTTTTTTTTGAAATCAGTTTTAGTGCTTTTCCTTGAATGAAATCAAAATATGTGAAACTGCTGAGAAGAAATTTCATTATTGTCTACAAGTAGCATCTACCAAAAGAATACAGAGAATATTTTAAAACTATGAAGTATGGAATTACAAATGATGATATATGTAATAATATTGTATATTTTAATAAATGTATTAATATCTAAAACATTTGTTTATAACTTTCCCATCTAAATACTCTAGTTTTCAATATTCATCCTGAGAAGGATAGTGATTTCAAGAACAAAAGTCTGGGAGAACATCATGACAACTGTAAATTCCTAACTTGGGCAAAGGTCACTGTTCTCTCATTTGTTGATGTGGCCCTTGATTACCATTTCATAACTTTTCCTCTTATTCTTTACTTGGCTCTACTATCTCAAATGTCTCCAATACACACTTAACCCGACTTCCAAATATGTTCTCTTAAAATGCATATATATGGAATTTAGGAAGATGGTTTAACGATGACCTTATATGCGAGATAGCAAAAGAGACACAGATGTAAAGAACAGACTTTTGGACTCTGTGGGAGAAGGTGAGGGTGGGATGATTTGAGAGAACAGTATTGAAACATGTATATTATCATAGGTGAAATAGATCGCCAGTCCAGGTTCGATGCATGAGATGGGGTGCTCAGGGCTGGTGCACTGGGATGACCCTGGGGGATGGGATGGGGAGGGAGGTGGAAGGGAGAGTCAGGATGGGGAACACATGTACATCTATGGCTGATTCATGTGAATGTATGGTAAAAACCACCACAATATTATAAAGTAATTAGCCTCCAATTAAAGTAAAAAAATGTAAGCCCCTTTGTAATAAAGATCTTAACAGAGAGCCATGGTAACTTCCAGTTAATTAGGAATAATTTCTCTTTCCTAACGTTGAAATACTAGGGGAGTTCTGTTTTCAGTGGTGATATAAGTGTGACTGTGCTGGAAGTTAGTATTTTTATAGTTGGTGCTGCTATGAGATAGAACAAACTTGAAAACGGAGCTGTACACATTTAGGACAGTGAGGTAAGGAGAAAAGAAGGGCTAAAGAACAGGAAGGTGCTGTTTAGTGACTGAGAACAAGCCAAAGCCAAAGGAGAGGAGCAGTTGTAACATTTGCTGGAACTGACCTTGGAGTGAAAAGAATAAGGGAATTCTGTTTTCTGCTTTAGGTATTGAAACTCAGCCCAGAGGCCTTAGCTCTGTATTGCAGCTGCCTTAGGGACTTTGTGTGTGGAATGCTGTGATGAAGCTCTGAAAAACAAGTAACTCTCATGTGGACTTGTACAGAGGTAGTTTGATGGATGATGGGGATGGAGAGCAAGGGAGAGAGGGGAGGGAGAGCTAACGCTATGTTTCTCATTTTGGAGTGATGAAAATGTTCTCGAATTATAGGTGATTTTCACAACGTTGTGAATATGCTAACGTCCACTGTATCGTACCTTTTAAAATCATAAATTTATGTAAACTGTATTGCAGTGAAAAGAAATCTAGTCATAGGTTGGTATCGCTCTGCAGTGATTTTTGTCAGGAGCTCAGCTGACCTGGACAGCAACCATTGAACGGTCAGGTGCAGGTTATTAAGGTGATAAGCCAGAAAGAGTCAAGCCTTCAACCATTCGCTGCTGCTGAGTCGCTTCAGTCGTGTCTGACTCCGTGCGACCCCATAGACGGCAGCCCACCAGGCTCCTCCGTTCATGGGATTTTCCAGGCGAGAGTACTGGAGTGCGGTGCCATTGCCTTCTCCGTTTACTGTGACGGTATAAGCAAATGGCTAAAACTAGAGAACATGCTGACTCTCCCTGTTCTGTCTGCCCCAGGAGGGCCCCTGGGGGGTCCAGGAAGACTTGGGGATCACGTCACTGTTGTGGTCATGAACTAAAGGCTTCAACAATATTACAGACTAAGGGATGGGTTGGAGAGGACTAAAAACGTAAATACAGGATAATGAGTCGGAGTAAGGAAGCCTTTTCAATCTTCATGCTCCACGGCCCGCACGCTGCGCACGCTGGGCGCAGTAAAGAGGTCTTAGTAGAGCGGCCTGCGGAAGACTTCAGGATTCAGCTCAGGAGACCTAAAGATGCAGGCGCTCGGCTAGAAATGCAAATACGCAAAGAGCAGGGTCGCCAGAGGGTTCTGAATTCCTGACTGCAGAGTTGGAGACTGCCAGGCACCTACTGTGCATCAAGACTGGCGTCCAGAGGTCAGCTTCATGCCCACCAGGTAAAACCTTAGTCATTACCTGTGGTCAGCCCTGAAACATTACGCCATGTTTTTAACTAGGAGGCAGACTTCTTAATCGCTAATAAATCACCAGTTGTTTTGTGAGACATATTTTTGGTCGTCCCTTGTTCCTTACGTTCTTTGCATTAGATTGCCAAGTAAATTGTCATCTCAGTCTTCAGAAGAAAAAAAACATCAACAACAAAAAATACTTTTCAGTATCTTCTAGGTGGTAAATTAATTCATACATTAGTGGGCTTCTCTGTGCCATAAGTAATTTGTTTGGACATGCATTGTGTGTTTTATTAATTTTCCAACATGTTAAATATCATCAGTCTAAAGACCATCTAAAGATGGTCCAAAGGACCATCAACTAAAATTGAAAGTGTAGACAGGTACATTAACAAAAGATTAAGAAAGCGCTGCACACAAATTTAGATAAAAGATAAAGATTTGTGAAACTTTTAGATAACTAAATGCAGAACTTTGAAGTTAGGATATTATAGATATTTGCCTACTTGCCCCATTGGAATAACTAAAATTAATGTAAATCAAATTAACACATTTACTGAGCAGTTTATTATGAGCATACTAGTAAGATGACTATTAAGTGATACAGTGATAAAGAAGGAAACACAATCTCTACCTTCTTCAAGCTGAGAGAGGAGCAGGAAGGTGTAGGCAAATAGCCAATTGCAATATAGTGTAATAAATGCTCTGATGAGGGAAATATAGTTAAAGGGCTTTTTAAAGGGTAACTGAAATGACCCTTAATTCAGTTTTGCAAGTGAGTTGAGGTTGGGGTGGTTTTTAAGAAGTGGCTGCTTGGATAAAGTAAGATCTTATCTCCACCTTGAATAGTGAAAATGGGAAGCAGTATAAAGAAGGGGTGTCTTGTGAAAAGGAAGAAACATATGCCAACACCCACAGACTAAGGTGTTGTGTCGGATCTGAACGGAGTGTAATATGGCTTCGGCATGAAGTATCAGATAAGATATTGGTGAGAGCAGGAGATAGAAAGAGAGGAGATGACAGAATAAGGATTTTCTAAGATAGATTGGAAGAAAACAATTGAATGTCATTATACAGGGCGATGACATAATCTCATTTGCCATTTACATTTCACAGTCTTCCTAATGTCAGAGCCAAGAATGAATTGGTAATGAGTAAGAGCAAAGAGAGAAAAGTTATTTTAAAAGCTTTGGCATTAATTCTGACAATATAATGGTGTTCGAATTTAGGATGCTAGTCATCACAATGGAGAGTGGTATATGGTTACCCAAAACATCTTTTTGATTTAAAATGCATGGGGGCTAGTAGTTGAATATGGAATGTTTGGGAAAGGATTTAAATATCTAGTTTGGACAGTGGGGTGGACATGGTGCAATTTACTCAAAGAACAAAGATATATCCCCATATAGATATGGGGATATGACAATTGTTTGATATGTTGAATTTGTAATACAAATAAAAAATCCAGGTGGAAATAATTCTGCAGTCATATATTCATTCACATCATATATTCATGTGTGTGTGTATGTCTGACTCAGGAAAGAGACCTGAGTTGAGGCTATAGATTTCAAAATCATCAGTATTGGTGGCTACCCAGTATCTTTTACATATATTTCCACTTAATTATCAGTTTCTCTTGCTTCCGCATAGGAATTCACACATGTACAATTTTTGAGATATAATTTGCATACAGTGAAATGCACACATATTAAGTGTACAGTGCTTTGACAACCATGTAACCCCTATGGAAACACAGAACATTTGTCTTTAGATGTGCAAAGTACACCCTATTGAACTTTAGTCTCCTGCCCAAAGCAGTCAGCATGTAATTTTTATTACCATAGATACCTTTTGCCTATTCTAAATGTACATATAAATAGAAGCATAAATATGCCTTGTTTCTGATACTTAAGGATGGGACATTCGAAATTCTATCATTAATTATCATGGTAATTTTATGTTTTGTTTACTTTGCTGACATTATAAAAATATCTGTTATATATTGAGTCAAATGTTTTTTTAATCCTTGTGATCATAGGAAATCACCTTATTATTTAAATGAACTACATTGGTTTTCATATGAAGTACTGAGTTTCCATTATTAGAATAGCCTAGCTTGGTCATTATACTTCTTCTTTTGCATTATACTTCTTATATTGCTGGATTTGATTTGCTAATATTTTGCTAAAGGTTTTTGTGTCCATATTCATGAGGAATAATGTTCTGTTACTTTCTTTTCTTATAATGTCTTTGGTTTTGGTATCAGGGTTATATTGATTCATAAAACATGTTGGAAATGTTTCCTTTTCTGGTTTTTCCTGAGTTTGTATAGTATATTGATAATATTTTATTTTGAAATGTTTGACCTAATTCACCGCTGAAGCCATCTGAGCCTGGAGATTTTTGGGGGTGTTTTTTATTTCTGTGTGTGTGAGAATGGTGAATATGTTGGAATATAATTTATGTATAGTAAAATTTGCTCTCTCAATAAATATGACGAGTGTGACAACCACACTCAAGATAAAGAACATATCAGCATCTCCAAACATTGTCTTGGAGCTGCTGGCAGTCATGCCCCACCTATACATATGTTCCCCTTCCAGAACCCCCATCCCTCCTCCCTTCCGATTCCCTCTCTCTGGGTCATCCCGGTGCACCAGCCCTGAGCATCAAACCTGGGCTGGCGATTGATTTCACACATGATAATTAACATGTTTCAATGCCATTCTCCCATATCATCCCACCCTTGCCCTCTTCCAGAGTCCACAAGACTCTTCTATACATCTGCGTTTCTTTTGCTGTCTCGCATACAGGGTTCTCGTTACCATACTTCTACTTTTAGAAGAAACATGTCCGATTTCTCTCTATATACAATATAACAGTTTGTTTTCTTGAATGTCCTAAGGGGAATCACATTATTCCCATAGTCATATTATGATCCTGTTTGTGTCTGGGGTCTTTCATTTGGCATAATTCTTTTGAGATTTGTCTTTCCTGATGGCTCAGGGGTTAAAGTGTCTGCGTGCAATGTGGGAGACCCAGGTTCTATCCCTGTGTCGGGAAGATCCTCTGGAGAAGGCAAAGGCAACCCACTCTAATATTCTCGCATGGAGAATCCCAGGGAAGGAGGAGCCTGGTAGGCTACAGTCCACAGGGTCGCAAATAATCAGCCATGACCAAACGACTTCACTTCACTTCACTTTTGAGGTTTAATCAGATTGTTGCATGTATAATACGTTATTGTTATTGTTGAGCGATACCTCATTGCAAATTGCTTGTAATTACAATGAGTATATGGTTTGTTCTAGTGTAGGACTATATAGTAGCTCTAGCGTAGTGCTAATATAAATATGTGCCTAAAATGCCTTTCTAGCTTGTGCTTCATCCAGCCCAGGATTTCTCATGATGTACTCTGCACATAAGTTAAATAAGCAGAGTGACAATATACAGCCTTGAAGTACTCCTTTTCCTATTTGGAACCAGTCTGTTGTTCCATGTCCAGTTCTAACTGTTGCTTCCTGACCTGCATACAAGTTTCTTAAGAAGCAGGTCAGGTGGTCTGGTATTCCCATCTCTTTCAGAAGGTTCCACAGTTTATTGATCCACACAGTCAAAGGCTTTGGCATAGTCAATGAAGCAGAAATAGATGTTTTTCTGGAACTCTCTTGCTTTTTTGATGATTCAGTGGATGTTGGCCATTTGATCTCTGGTTCCTCTGCCTTTTCTAAAACCAGCTTGAACATCTTCTTGTCCTCTTAGTCATAATCCAGTAATTTCTAAACATGTCTGCTTTCTTTAGATAATTACACAGCCACCATATGTCATTTCAGTCTCATCCCATCAGTTCACCTACTTCTTTCCAAATAACATAAACATCATCTTGAGTGATTGTAAACTTATCACCAGACCTGAACAGAGGTATCCATCTACTTCAACCCATTCTGACTTGCTGTATTTTTTCCACTATATAGGAGGGGCCATCTTTCCTCTTTAATGTTTCTCAAAGGCCTACTGCATCATTTCCCTCTCTTCTAAAGCCATCTCTCTCTAACTTTTCTTTCTCTATGAGGTCTTTTATTGACTTCTCAAATATGTCTCATCTCTTTTATATTATAAGGAAATAACAGTGGTAATAAAGTCAAATCAAATCTTCCCCCACTTCCACAGTCCATGTCTTTATCATTTAGTATGGGTTCAGCTGCAAACTGTAGTAAATCTGACCTAAGCAATAAGGAATTTTCTAAGGAATAGTCAACATCTATAGAAAGATGTCCAGTCAATCAGGATTCTAATTCTGTTCATCTGTGATTTTATTTTCTGTTTTGCCTTCTTATGTTTTGATTTTGTTCTTCATGGTTGAAAGAGGGCAGCCATCTGCAACAAAGGCAGTATCTAACCTACTAATAAGTGGAGGGGGGAAATAGACATTGTCTTCTCTGACCATGAATAAAAGTTACTCCTTGAATGAATCTTCCGTCTTAAGCCTATATAACTGAAGCAGTCTTTGACAAGAGGGATGGGTTTGCCAGGGTTGGCTTAGTCTGGAACTTAGTTTGCCAGGTCCCTTGTCTGGAACTCATGCTAGGTTTAAACATCTCCTGAGTCCTAAGGACTTTGCAGCAGAAATATGCATACTTAAAAAAAGGAGGGGGATGATTTTTCACAGTGAGGAGGAAAAGAGAATACTGGATAAGCCATCAATGGTGTTTATTACACAAAGAAACATACTATACTGAACCCAAATTAATAACAATGATTGCACAGAAAAGGACAGATCCAGGATTCTATGAACATTTAAATGAAACTCCTGATTTATTGCTTGAGACAGCATTCTAGGCCTGCTGGCTCCTGTTCTTTACTCACTCTGAGAGACTTTGCCTGGGGTGGCTTTGGGTTACTGATCCTGGGAGCTAGCCATGAACCTTAGGCCCTTTGAGAAAAGTGGCTAGATTTGGCTTTACTTTGGCTCCTTTTCAGCTAACTCTGGGGCATTTCCTCTCCCAACTTCCCCCAAGTTTTTGGTAAGTGGTTCTTTCACATTTGTCACATGATGTTTCTGCCAAATTCAAAGTAGCCTGCCTTTAAGGATGTCTTTCAAACGTGTTTGACTTTTCTGATTCCACACTTCTGCCCATGTTTCTGTTTTGATATGTGGAAGTATACATGTTAATACATCCTTGATATTGAGTGTATCCCCTCCTCTCCAACAATAATACTTTTCAAGTTCATGTCCATTGCATCAGTGATATCATCCAGCCATCTCACCCTCTGATATCATTTTCTCCTTCGGCCTTCAGTCATTCCCAACATCAGGGACCTTTACAATGAGTAGGTCATTTGCATCAGGTGACCAAAATATGGGAGCTTCAGCTTCAGCATCAGTCCATCCAATGAGTGTTCAAGGTTGATTTCCCTTAAGATTGATTGGTTTCATCCCTTTGCTGTCCAAGGGACTTTGAGGAGTCTTCTCCAGCACCACAGTTCAAAGGCATCAAGGCTTTGGTGTTCTCCTTCTTTGTGAGCTCTGACAACCATACATGACCACTAAGAAGACCATAGCCTTGACTATACGGACCTTTGTCAGCAGAATGTTTCTGCTTTTCATCATACTCTTGTTTAGGTTTGTCATAACTTTTCTGTGGAGAAGCAATTGTCTTTTGATTGCATGGCTTCAGTCACCATCTGCAGTGATTTTGGAACCCAAAAGGGGGAATCTGTCACTGCTTCCACCTTTTCCCCTTCTATTTGCCATGAAGTAGTGGGGCCAGATGGCATTATTTTAGGTTTTTGTTTTTGTTCTTTTTAATATTCAATCTTAAGCCGGCTCTTTCACTCTCCTCCTTCACCCTCATCAAGAGGCTATTGAGTTCCTCTTCACTTTCTGCCATTAGAGGGATATCATCCTCATACTGATGTTTCTTCCATGTATCTTGATTCCAACTTGTAACTCACCCAGCCCAGCATTTCCAATGATGTGCTCGGTGTATAAGTTGAATAAATAGGGTAACAGCAGACAGCCCTGTCGTACTCCTTTCTCATTCCTGAACCAATCACTTGTTCCATACGGGGTTCTAACTGTTACTTCTTGACTTGCATACAGGTTTCTCAGGAGACAGATAGGATGGTCGTATTTCCATCTCTTTAAGAGCTTTCCACAATTTGTTACTGCGTAACACTCAGCAAAATTTAAAGACCCTCTTTGGATATGTCTTCCCCTTGATTCTTCCATCCCTCAAGTCCTCAATCCTCAGAGTTCACATTACCTTCTCTGATGACTGCCTTTTTCTTATGCAAATCCATCTATTAGCCTTTGTCTAAGACTCCTTCATGAGAAGGGAAGACATTGAGAATTTAAATATATTTTGTCACTCTGAGAAATAATTTGCCTCTGACAAATGGGCATAAATTGTTGTAAGACATTGCCTTAGTTTAATAAACGTTTTAAAAAATAGAAGCAAAAACTTGGTGCCTTCTCATTCTGATTCTCTTCTTTTCATCTCTGTTACTTGGAGTTTTTATTTATTTTTTAAAATTTCTCCCCTTCCCATGGAAGGAATAAATACCTTCCTCTTTACCTTAGAACTGACTGAAACATCTTAACATGGCTGCTGTTCTTAAGCAGCACCTAAGTCTAAACAGAAGGTAATATTTTATATTTAGGGAAATCTTTAGTGCTGGACTTTCAGGCATCAACACTGTAACAGGGAGGGATTTTCTGAGCTGGGTAAAATCAGAAATCATGTCATATATTCAACTTTTTTTTTTTTTTTTTTGCAATTTGGCTTTGAGGAACACTATTTTTGAATTTGTTTATTGAAGAGCTTTTTACTCCTGTGATTGCCTTTTATAGTGCCATGGTCGAAATAAACCAAGAAATATCAAAATGTAGTAAACATTTAGACTGAGTTTAAAATCTCCAAAACATTTTGGTAAATAACTCCATAGGGCAATTTATGACTAGAAAAAAAAGAGCTAACAGAAGCATATTTTCAAGAACAATAACTACCTCCTTTGTGTTTTCACCTTTTCACAGACCAATAAGACTGTCACATTGATGGAAAGCTTCCTGCTGACTAAATTATAGCATCTCCATATAGATTTGTGTAATATGTGCCAGAAATGAAATACTCTCTCATTTTGAATGTTGTGACTTATATTACCTATAGTTGATTTTTTCCCTAACACTCTTAGCTATAACAGTCCTCTTTTACATTGTTTTTGTTTTTACTAATGAACTAATGTTGCTTTTAACTAATGTTTTTAACAAAGGAAGAAAAAAAAGGAAGGAAAGGAGAGGAAAATGGGACAGGTGAAGAGGGGTGGAAGAGAGAAGGAGAGAGGGAAAAATCAAAGAAAGAAAGTGAACATTAGTGTTCTACCTCCCAACATGTCACATGACTAGTGTAATAAGACATTTTTTTCTTTCAGTTCAGTCTCTCAGTCACGTCCCACTCTTTGTGACCCCATGAACTGCACCATGCCAGGCCTCCTTGTCCATCACCAACTCCCAGAGTTTACCCAAACTCATGTCCATTGAGTTGGTGATGCCATCCAGCCATCTCATTCTCTGTCATTCCTTTCTCCTCCTGCCCACAATCCTTCCCAGCATCAGGGTCTTTTACAATGAGTCAACGTTTTCGTATGAGGTGGCTAAAGTATTGAAGTTTCAGCTTTAACATCAGTCCTTCCAATGAACACCCAGGAATGGTCTCCTTTAGGATGGACTGGTTACTTCCCTTGCAGTCCAAGGGATTCTCAAGAGTCTTCTCCAACACCACAGTTCAAAAGCATCAATTCTTCTGTGCTCAGCTTTCTTTATAGTCCAACTCTCACATCCATACATGACTACTAGGAAAACCATAGCCTTGACTAGATGGACCATTGTTGACAAGGTAATGTCTCTGCTTTTTAATATGCTATCTAGGTTGGTCATAACTTTTCTTCCAAGGAGTAAGCGTCTTTTAATTTCATGGCTGCAATCACCATCTGCAGTGATTTTGGAGTCCAAAAACATAAAGTCTGACACTTTCTACTGTTTCCCCATCTATTTGCCATGAAGTGATGGGACAAGATGCCATGATCTTAGTTTTCTGAAAGTTGAGCTTTAAGCCAACTTTTTCACTCTCCTCTTTCACTTTCATCAAGACGCTTTTTAGTTCTTCACTTTCTGCCTTAAGGGTGGTATCATCTGCACATCTGAGTTTATTAATATTTCTCCCGGCAATCTAGATTCCAGCTTGTGCTTCTTCCAGCCCAGTGTTTCTCATGACGTACTCTGTATGTAAGTTAAATAAGCAGGGTGACAATATACAGCTTTGACATACTCCTTTTCCTATTTGGAACCATACTGTTATTCCATGTCCAGTTCTAACTGTTGCTTCCTGACCTGCCTACAAGTTTCACAAAAGGCAGGTCAGGTGGCCTGGTTTTCCCATACCTTCCAGAAGTTTCCACAATTTATTGTGATTCACACAGTCAAAGGTTTTGGCATAGTCAATAAAGCAGAAATTGATGTTCTTCTGGAACTCTCTTGCATTTTCGATGATCCAGCGGATGTTGGCAATTTGATCTCTGGTTCCTGTGACTTTTCTAAAACTAGCTTGAATATCTGGAAGTTCACAGTTCACGTATTTCTGAAGCCTCACTTTACTAGCATGTGAGATGAGTGCAATTGTGCGGTAGTTTGAGCATTCTTTGGGATTTCCTTTCTTTGGGACTGGAATGAAAACTGATCTTTTCCAGTCCTGTGGCCACTGCTGAGTTTTCCAAATTTGCTGACATACTGAGTGCAGCACTTTCACAGCATCATCTTTTAGGGTTTGAAATAGCTCAACTGGAATTCTGTCACTTACACTAGCTTTGTTTGTAGTGATGCTTGCTAAGGCCCACTTGACTTCACATTCCAGGATGTCTGGCTCTAGGTGAGTGATCACACCATTGTGATTATCTGGGTCATGAAGATCTTTTTTGTATAGTTCTTCTGTGTATTCTTGCCACCTCTTCTTAATATCTTCTGCTTGTGTTAGGTCCATACCATTTCTGTCCTTTATTGATCCCATCTTTGCATGAAATATTCCCTTGGTATCTCTAATTTTCTTGAAGAGATTTCTAGTCTTTCCCTTTCTGTTGTTTTCCTCTATTTCTTTGTACTGATCACTGAGGAAGGCTTTCTTATCTCTCCTTGCTATTCTTTGGAACTCTGCATTCAAATGGGAATATCTTTTCTTACTTACTTTTCCCTTGTCTTCTTTTCACAGCTATTTGTAAGTCCTCCTCAGAAAGCCATTTTGCTTTTTTGCATTTCTTTTCCACAGGGATGTCTTAATCCCTGTCTCCTATACAATTTCAGGAACTTCAGTCCATAGGTCATCAGTCACTCTGTCTATCAGATATAGTTCCTTAAATCTCTTTCTCACTTCCAATGTATAATCATAAGAGATTGGATTTAGGTCATACCTGAATGTTTTTTGTTTTTTTTTTACTTCTCCATAATTTGGTTTGAATTAGCCTTTTTCTTTTACTTTCTCTTTGTGATGTCATAAGAATATCTTTGTTTTATCTTGACAAAAATATTAACCTAGAACACTATTACGAGAGATCATAGAGAGAGATTCCTTCTTATGTCACCTCCAGTATAATCTCATTTCTGTGAGAGGATTTATTTTGTACTGAGATTTGACTTCAGTAGCATAAAACAAGTCTGGGGACTTCCCTGGTGGTCTTAGTGGCTGAGGGGAGCCTGGGTTCAATCCCTGGTCTGGAAACTAAATCCCACATGCTGTGACTAAGTGGCCATATGCTACAACTAAAGATTCTGCATGCCGCAACTAAGACCCATGGCAGCCAAATAAATAATGGCATGCTGCAGTCCATGGGGTCACATAGAGTTTGACTGAACAACGACAGCAACAAAATGTTGACTTAAGTCACTGTGGATTAATTTAACGGTTTCTGAAAACTGGGATTCATATACATTCAATTTTATTGAGGGATTTAAAATAAACAGATTTAAAATTGAAACAGATGGTTATTTATGAGCAAAATTGATTACTGTCTTTATTGAGTGAAAGGTCTAGGGAAAGTTATGTAACCAATATTTAAGTGTGATGTTTGTTATATGCAAGTTGAACACTGCTAGATATGTTAGAAAGTTAGAAATATGTATATTAGGAGACTCTGTACTCTTTCCAGGATGAAAAAAATGATGATGATGATGAGTGGCAATGATATTGATGCTTCCATTATGCTCTTGAAAATATGAAATATAAATAAATAAATCAAGAACTAGTATTTACTGAGTTTTCACCTCATCCTAGATCACTTCACTGTATTTCCATTAAACTCTGAATTGAGGGTGTGAGGAAATGAAGGAGATAAAGCTGTAATATGGTATTCATGATGAGGTAATCTTGGAAATGGGAAGACTGTAGCTTTTGAACAGCCATATAAATGATATGCCCTTTATTCTATGGTCAGTGGGAAAGCAGTACAATTATAGGATCAAAATGTGATAACACGTAATTTTACATTGTGGTGGTGGTGTTCAGTCACTCAGTTGTGTCCAGCTCTTTGCGACCCCATGGACTGCAGAATGCCACGCTTCCCTGTCCTTCCCTGTGTTTGTTTGATAAGTAAAACCACAGTGCTGAGAATTATCATTGTGCCTGTATTAAAGTGTCTGTGACAGTGTCTAAGATCTCTCCTGATAAATGCACACAGAGGAGTATTGATTGATATTTGGTTGGAGACACTATTTGCAGATCTTAAATTTGTTTGCATCTCTATCTTTTGTTTCACTTGCAGCTTAGAAAAGGCACACCGTTTCAGTAAATTACATTCAACATTTGGCAGATATGCTCAGTGACAGCCTTACTCATTCACATATTGTAATGATTTCTCTTGTTTGAAAGGACTTTCTCTGATCTTGTGTTCCCGCAATACTTTCCGCATAGGATCTATGATGTTTGAAATTCATTTATCAACTAAAATTGAACCTATTATATCTATCCACTATTAACCTCCAGATAAAATCTTCTATTTGCTTCCCTTGTGGCTCAGCTGCTAAATAATCTGTCTGCAAAGCAGAAGACCTGGGTTTGATCCCTGGGTTGGGAAGATCCCCTGGAGAATGAAAGGCTACCCACTGTAGTATTCTGGCCTGGAGAATTCCATTGACTGTATAGTCCATGGGGTTGCAAAGAGTTAGACACCACTGAATGACCTTTACTTTCATTTGCCTCAATGTTGAAAATAATACAAGCCCTTTATGTGCCCAGTTTTTGATAACATTTTAATCATCCAGTCCACTTTGAATAGAAACCTTGATATTTTTCTTAATCTCTTTACTAGATTATTCTTACCATTCATATTAACATATACCCTTCAGAAGTGACCTATGCCTTGCCTCTAATCTGTTCTGTCCTTTCCATCCACTTGCTATTGCAGTTACCTTTTAATCCCATGATATCACCTAATCCCTTGTCCTTCTGCAGTATTGTACAGATCTTCCTGACTTATGATAGGAGTTGCGTGTGTGTGTGCTCAGTCATTCAGTTGTGTCTGCCCAACTCGTTGCAACCCTATGGACTGTATCCTGCCAGAATCCTCTGTCCATGGAATTTTTCAGGCAAGAATACTGAAGTGGGCTGTTATTTCCTCTTCCAGGGGATGTTCCTTACCCAGGGATCCTCTGTCTCCAGTGTTGCAAGTGGTTTCTTTACCACTGAGGAAGCCCCATCCTCTTAAGCCCATTGTATATTGAAAATATTGCAAGTCAAAAGTGCATTCAATAATCCTAATTTGCAGAACATTATAATTTAGCCTAGCCTACCTTACACATGCTCAGAAAACTTAGGTGAGCTTGTGGTTGGGCAAAATCATCTAACACAAAGACTATTATAATAAAGTGTTGAATATCTCCTGTAATGTATTGAATGTTGCACAGGAAATGACAAACAGAATGATTGTCTGGATACAGAATGGTTGGAAGTATATTGGTTGTTTATCCTCTTGATCATGTGACTAACTGGGAGCTATGGCTTGCTGCCACTGCCTAGCATCATAAGAGAATATCTACTGCACATTGTTATCCCAGGAAGAGATTAAAATTTAAAATTAGAGGCACAGTTCCTACTGAATGAGTATTGCTTTAATATCATCCTAAAGTCAGAAAATCATCACATTGTGCCAATATAAGCTGATAATTGTCTGTATTTTCTGTTATAACCAAAATGATTCTTACAAGTCATGGATTTCATTAATTATTAAATATCATTGATGATTCATCACAACTTATAAAATAAGGTGCATTTTTTGCTATGGCATTAAAGATATTTGACAGTAATTCCACAAACTATCTTTTGAGTTCTATAATTCACTATATTTTTCAACTCCCCATCCCCCACCTCTCAGCTTTCAACATTTTTATCTTGAGTTCAATCCCAGTGGATCACTTACCATTCTCTGAGCATTTTCTTCCTTAAAGCACTGTTCTCATCAGCTTAAATATTCTCCACAACCCAGATCATTATAGTCAAAAAATGTATGTATCTGTAATATTTTTAGCTTTAATACTGTCTTCTCCGTGAAGATTTTGTTGTTTATTTCTGAAGCTTTTTGTCAATTTCTACCACTTCTGTATTTGCATTGTTATTAACTTATTCTAAATGTGAGGTATTATTGTATATCACATTTGTATAATTCTGTATGGATGAAAAAACACCTGACTGTATGCAGTGTATACATATCTATGAATGTGTATGTACATGCTCACATATGAATAAGCATTTGTCTATGTGTATGTATTTGTGTACACAGAGGTAGCAAAAGAAAATAGCTTAAGTTGAAGGAGGTAACCTTTGCCCATTTCATAGTATTGTCATTCTCCAAGTCTGACTACTCCACATCAGTTGAAGTTGCACATCAAGGTGTCTTAAATAGCTTTCTTCTGCCTGTTCTGACCTTTGTTGTCTCACATTAACTCATCATCCAGCAGTTGCATGCCTATTTAAAACTATTCTGTGCTCAGCTAAATTAGAAATCCTATTTTAGATGAAAATAGCACATAAGTATCCACTGAGAAATCCCTGGTGGTTTAATTATCGCTGATTTTTTTAGAAGCAATTTGAAATAGTCTCCAGTTGTGGTTAATTTAGCAATACATTTTCTGTGGTGTGGACATGGCCATAGTGTTAAAATATTAAACAAGCTTTCATGGGTTTAGGGTTGTTTTAATTGCCAAGTTTCTTTTAGAGCAAAACTAATACAGCAGTCCTGTAGTCAAGGATTCTTAGCAAATCCAAACCTTTTTGGAGTATTTGTTCATTTTTAAGCTTATGGTAGAAAAATGAAAGCCTCTTTGGAGAAAACTAAAGTTTTAAAATACACTAATCCTTTCTATATACTCTTCATTTTTGAATTATGAGATATGTTCAGTAAAAGTGGCAAGCAAATACTATCAATGATCTTTAATTCGTCTCTGCTTGTTTATACAACGAGAGCAGATTTGAAGAACAAAATGGTACATCAGGTTCAGCTACTGAGTAGATAATCATAATTTTTAGGGAAGACTACTTGACAGCAGCTTAAAGAATACAAAATATAAGAGCATTAAACCATGTAAAGGGATTAAACTAGTGTTCTCTAGGAATGGGGTGAATTGCATAAATCTGGAACTTGACTGGGAAAAGAAATGTATGTATACTAATCTCAAACATGAAAATCATGTTCCTCTTTAGATATACATTCAATATTATAAATAATATACATGTTCTTATAATAGCGACATGGATTTTCTAAGTTGTTTTAAAAATGTAAGTCAAGCATGGTAAGACAAGTCCTTATCATATAATGGAACGGATTAGGTGTGAGTGTAAAAATATTTTGTCACATTTCCCAAAGCTTTTTGGGGGAAATAAGTCCTACAAGATGTTTAATGAAAAAAGTGTTCATGAATAAATGTTTTTTAAAATATTGAGTGTGTTATGCCATTCTACATTGAAGTAAGTTCATTCATTAGCATATTAAAGACTGAGTATTTTGTGACACACTGGAAGCCAACATTCCTCAAAGTTATTTCAATACAAGATACCTTTCCAAGCCAAAAACATTATTCCCTTCAAAGTCCCAAATAAGTAGTCCTTAAGACAGATGCTCAAAAGTAATGTTTTAAAATGTCATCAATTGAAAAAAACAAAATCTGTAAAAGTAGAGAACAGAATTGAAGTGGCTTTCTGCAGCGGCCCACAGTCTTTGGCACCCAGAATGATATCAGAGAGAAACCCTTGGCTGCTGTCAGGAGGAAGTACGTTTTCTGTCAGTGTAACATCCATTGCGCTGATGATGGTATGTTCCATTTGACCCCACTGAACTCTTTGTTTTCTGTGAAGAAGCAATGGTGGCGTCCCCCTCAATGTGTGCTTATGAGGACTGTATATAGACATATTTTTTAACATCCCTAAAGTGGTACAAAAATTGCCATGCTTTCCAACTTCATTTTGCCTCACACTCTAGCACCCTGAAGTCTTCAAATCAGCTTGGTTTCTCCAGTCTGAAACTATGGTTTGCACGTGTGCTACACCTCTTGCATCTCTGAGGACACACCTCTATCTGTATTGCTCTTGCAATAATGTTTGCTGTTTCCAGTAATGTTCCTACTTCTTAGTGAAAAAATAGATCTTAAGGGAAGTCCTCAGTTTCCTGCTGCTGTGTCTCTAAAACTCACTCACTACTTGCCACTGCTTTCCTTCCTATTAAAACGGTAGTATCTTCCTTCAGTGCTTCCCTAGTCACTCACAGGAGGGCTGTATTCCACCCTCTTCAACATTCTCACAACTCTAAGCAAATTTTTTGTCCCAGTCTTATATTTTCATTAAGATTGTTTCCTTTTGATTCTTCCAGTTGATGTTTAAAAAGAGGTGGTTCATACACAAAGATAAACTCAAAATGGATTAAAGATCTAAGCATAAGACCAGAAACTATAAAACTCCTAGAGGATAACATACGCAAAACACTCTCTGCTATAATCCAAAGCGGGATACTCCATGACCCACCTCCCAGAATATTGGAAATAAAAACACGAATAAACAAATGGGACCTAATTAAAATTAAAAGCTTTTGCACAACAAAGGAAACTATAAGCAAGGTGAAAAGACAGCCTTCAGAATGGGAGAAAATAATAGCCAATGAAACAACAGACAAACAATTAATCTCAAAAATATACAAACAACTCCTGCAGCTCCATTCTAGAAAAATAAACAACCCAATTAAAAAGTGGGCCTAAGAACTTAACAGACATTTCTCCAAAGAAGATATAAAAATGGCTAACAAACACATGAAAAGATGCTCAACATCACTCATTATCAGAGAAATGCAAATCAAAACCACAATGAGGTACCACTTTACACCAGTCAGAATGGCTGCCATCCAAAAGTTTACAAGCAATAAATGCTGGAGAGGATGTGGAGAAAAGGGAACCCTCTTACACTGTTGGTGGGAATGCAAACTAGTACAGCCACTATGGAAAACAGTGTGGAGGTTCCTTAAAAAGCTGCAAATAGACCTGCCATATGACCCGGCAATCCCACTGCTGGGCATATACACCGAGGAAACCAGAATTGAAAGAGCCACGTGCACCCCAATGTTCATCGCTGCATTGTTTACAATAGCCAGGACATGGAAGCAACCTAGATGCCCATCAACTGACGAATGGATAAGAAAGCTGTGGTATATATACACAATGGAATATTACTCAGCATTAAAGAATACTGGAGGTGATTTCTAATGCCTCCTCTGGGGATCTTCCTG
>ML660197.1:28470014-28619713 GCA_007570785.1 Antilocapra americana | reverse complement strand
AATTAAAAAAAAAAAAAAAGAAAAGTTAAAAAAAAAATAAAATAAAATACAACAGAAAAGGAAGCCTCTATGCAGGCTAAATAGCTGTTTTTCCTAAACTTAAAAAAAAAAAAAAAAAGAAAGTTCATTCTAGAAGTCTAACACAGTTCTGTCCAATGTGATAGTTGTGAGACAGATCCTATAAATATTGCAGGTAATGAGATCCTATGATTAGCAATGATTAGATTCATACCAGCAGATTTTGGAAATTATTTTCATGTGATTGGACTCAGATTAATGTTAAACATAAGCTGTTTACATAATAGTATGTAAAAGTCTACTGTAATTAATCAATACATAAAATTGATACTAATACTACTAGTCATTTCTACAGATTTATGTTTTAACTTTGGGAAAGAACCTTAAATTCTTATGCTTTCAAGCTTTTCCTAGTTGTTATTAATACATCCCTTTTCTAAAAAGATCAAATTTCTGCCTTCTGAAAATAGACATTCCTTTTATTACAAATTATATACAGACTCAGATATGCAGATGACACCACCCTTATGGCAGAACGTGAAGAGGGACTAAAAAGCCTCTTGATGAAAGTGAAAGAGGAGAGTGAAAAAGTTGGCTCAACTTTCAAAAACTGAGATCATGGCATCTGGTCCCATCACTTCATGGTAAATAGATGGGTAAACAGTGGAAACAGTGTCAGACTTTATTTTGGGGGGCTCCAAAATCACTGCAGATGGCAATTGCAGCTGTGAAATTAAAAGATGCTTACTCCTTGGAAGGAAAGTTATGACCAGTCTAGATAGCATATTAAAAAGCAGAGACATTACTTTGCCAACAAAGGTCCATCTAGTCAAAGCTATGGTTTTCCCAGTAGTCATGCATGGATGTGAGAGTTGAACTATAAAGAAAGCAGAGTGCAGAATAATTGATGCTTTTGAACTGTGGTGTTGGAGAAGACTCTTGAGAGTCCCTTGGACTGCAAGGAGATCCAACCAGTCCATCCTAAAGGAGATCATTCCTGGGTGGTTCATTGGAAGGACTGATGTTGAAGCTGAAAACTCCAATTCTTTGGCCACCTCATGTGAAGTGTTGACTCATTGGAAAAGACCCTGATGCTGGGAACGATTGTGGGTAGGAGAAGAAGGGGATGACAGAGAATGAGATGGCTGGATCACTGACTCGATGGACATGAGTTTGGGTCACCTCAGGGAGTTGGTGATGGACAGGGAGGCCTGGCGTGCTGCGATTCATTGGGTCACAAAGAGTCGGACACGACTGAGAGACTGAACTGACTGAACTGATATACAGACTCATACTTGCTCATTCCTGTTCACATTAATAAAACTAGTGGCATAAATAAATAGATGACATTTATAATCATTTATATATGTCTTCATATCTGGTTATTTGAAAAATATTTATTTTCAAAGCAATCATAAAAGAATATTGGACTATGAAATAAAGGAGTGAAGAAGAATCTGTGCTTGTATTTTGTGGCATAAAGACTTTCTGTAGTTCCTAATTTATGATTCTAGCAATCAGCTGACTTTGAGATGGTTATGCATTCTTTGGCAAAACAAATCTGAAAGCTGTCACTAATTCTGTCATTTATTCTCATTGTTTTCATTGTGCACTAAAAGATTAAAAGTACAAAACTGTATTTTGGAAGATTGACAGATTTTCTAGGCTTATGCCACATTAGTTCCACAGTCAAGTGTGTTTTGCAGAACGCAAGGTACACAGTGTTTTTCAGGGCAACAAAATAAGTCACACATCTTTCCATACTGTCCAGACAACCTTTTTCAAGCCAGGAACATCAAAGAACTAAAGATCAGTTCCAAATACAGTAAGGTAAAGAAAATGAGGCCAGGTATGAGACTGTAGGAGAAAAGGAAATTGAAAGAGCAAGATGCAAGAACAGAGAGTCTGAGGTGGAACCTTGAGATTGCCGAATTGCTGTCCCTGAATTTAGGAGCAAATTTGGAAGGGGATGAAAGTGTTCTAAGCTTGGGAATAATTGAGCTCCTAATAGTGATTGTAGGAACCACATATTCAGTGTGAATAGTAATTTGCTTGTTTGACAGGATTTGAGTTTGCTCTATTTATGTATAAAGTCAGAGTGAAACAGTTTATAAATGCCAAGTCACATTGTTATAAATTCCATATAAACCATAGGCATTTACATTTGGTCCTCCATATCCAGGGATATTCATGGATTCAACCAACCATGAAATGAAAATATTTTGGGAAAAATTTCTAGAAAGCTTTAAAAATAAAAACTTAAATTTGCTACATGCCAGCAGCTGTTTACTCAGCATTTCCATTGTGCTAGGTTTTTATTTATTTATTTTTTATTGAAATATATTTGACTTACAGCTTTGTGTTACTTTCAGGTGTAGAGCAAAGTGATTTAGTTATATATGAATATACATATATATTATTTTTCATATTCCTTTCCATTATAAGTTATTGACTTTACTTCCCTGTACTATAAAATAGGTTCTTGATATTTAGCTTTTCTTATGCATAAGAGTATATGCTTGTTAATTTCGAAGTCCTTAGTTATCCCTCCCCAACTTTCCCCTTTGATAACCAAGTTTGTTTTCAATGTCTGTGAGTCTGTTTTTGATTTTGTAAATTAGTTCATTTGTAATAAGTAATCTGGAGATGGCTTAAAGCATTTGGGGGAATGTGCATAGGTTATCTGCATATACAGTACCATTTACTATAAGGGTCTTGAACATCCATGGAGTTTGTATCCATGGGCAGGGAGGGTTCTGGGACAGTCATCTGGGGAAGAGAGGAACTGCTATGCTTAATTAAGCATAGGTCATTTATGGCAAATTACCCTTCTCATGTCATCAAAACACAAAAAAATGACTGAAAAAAACATAAGGAAAGCCCCCGTATTTTGGTTTGCATTTTGCTTATGCTATAAGGAAAAGCTTGAGGTATTTTCCCACTCACCTTTTCATACAGGAGCTTTTTAACCATAGATGATGGTTTTGAGGGCTTGGTCTTCGTGATAAGAGATGATGGGGAAGAACATTTTCAATCTTGGCAGAATCCTGATTGGCTCCTCAGTAGTGAGTAGTAGACAGAGATCAGGACAGGGAGAGGTCATTCAGACAAAAGGAGATATGCAAAAGCATTAAAGATTCACTAAACCTTATTAACTATTTTGCTTGTGATTGACTCTCATCCAAGTTACAGAGAAATAAAAACTTTTTCTAAAAAATACCCCTAAATTATTTATATCTTCTTACATATATCAGCTTGCAGTTCAGTTTCTTGTCCTGATCTGACTGTATAACTCAGTAATTTTCTGAAATAAGCAACTATTCCTTTTAATCCAGACATGGTTTTAAAAAATAACATTTTCTTTTGAGAAAAGCACCTACTTTGATTTTGGAAATAAAGACAGTAATGAATATTTTAATATTGGTCTAAAGAAATGAACATCTGATTCCCTGAGAGAAATAATATTAAGCATACTCATTTTACAAAAGAATTAAAAGTGTCAAGAGAAATAAAATATATAAACTGTAATTACTCAGAGTTTAATTTGTACGCTTTTCATTTGGTGAATTATTCGTATGCTTTTATTCTTTTTTTTTTAATTTTAATGCCTACCTTTCTCTATTTTTCATACCTCCCAGAAAAAAAAGTATATTAAAAATGCAGAAACAGAAGAAAACTCCCAAATCATAACAATGTCTGTTTTCTCTCTACTACTCAAAGTAATTGTTTTTAGAATAGAAAGTTTAAGAGAAGAAAAAACTAGCATAATAGGAAGCAAAATTACTAGGAAAGATTAAAGCGTTCTGGACAGCTATTTTAAGTGTTTTAATTGGTAGTCTTTTGTTTCAAATGGACTTTAGCCTAGAGTACTAATACATAGGACTCTTTTGTTTGCTGTTTTAAATGTGTATTTATTAATAGCTATAAAGTATATATATCTCTATAAGTAGTAACAAATGAATAATAGAAAATTTGAGGAAACCTTATAATTCCAACAAATGTAGGTTCCCTGCAAGTTGGAAGATGCACTGACCACCTTTAATGATCACCTGTGACAGCCATATGGAAAGAAGGTCCCTTGGAATAAGGCAGGATGATAGATTGGATACAAATTACAGCTCTTAGGCAGAGTAGATCCGCCTTCTCTTAAGAGACAGTAATTTAAGATGATCCTACTAAAATGTAATGAGATGGTAATGAAGCATAGTAAATAAAAAGTGATACAAGATGTCTTATGACAAGGATTTGATGATCTTATGTGCTAAGGGGTGGGGGGTGGTGCAAAGGTAAGAGCGAAAGAGAAAGATTTTACTTTTGAATTATTTTATGTCAAACCTCCCACTGTTTCAGTCTTTTCCAAGAGGCTACCTGTGTAGCCTGAAGAGATAGAAAAACCCTAAATAGTTCCAGAGGTCCCAACTGGGCACCTAAAGTGCTCACTGTGTTCCTCCCAGCAGTTTCTTAATGAGAATTCTTGTCTCTTTTCAGTGGTTCTTCCTACCTTCTTAACTTGCAACTTTCTGCATCTTGGGATCAAAAAAGTCCTTGAAGAGAAAAACCATTGCTAAATGTTGGGCTTATATCTCTGTGCCTATCTTCTTTCCAGAATCCCTGCTGCTCGATTTTTGGTTTCTTTGGCAGCCATGAACTTCAGTTCATTATTTATAAATATTTTTTGATTATCTATTACATACCAAGTACTGGACTAGAAGCTAGGTAAGAGTTGAAAACAAAAACAGATGTGGTCTTTGCCCTCATGCAATTTAAAATCTACTAGAAGACAGACATAATCAAGTAATTACTTAAATAGAAGTAGAACTGAAATTGAGAGAAGTGAAAGGAACTACAAGGTGCTGCAAAACCATGTATTAGGTAAAACTGACTTTGCTAGGGAGGCCAGGGGATGACACTCTAATTAAGGATGAGCAAAGGGAGGGAGAGTGAAGAGCATTCCTGGAAGAGGGAGCACAGATGCTAAAACTGTGTGCACCATGGAGAGAGTAAGAGATGGAGAGAAGACCCGTGTTCCTAAAACGAGATAGAACTTTGGGAAATTCAATCTGTGATAGGTAAGATAATGCTAGAGGCCAGGTTATGCAGTGCCTTTTAAGCCTAGCTAAGAAGCTTTGTCTTCTTCATCCTCAGCACGAGAGGTCTTTGAAAGATTTCAAGCAAGGGGATAATACAGTGAGAAATTCTTATTGGAAACAATGACCTGTATTTCATTAAGTGTTATAATATCAGTTTTGCTGTTGAAGAGTCTAAAATTCAGAGAGGTTATCAGATATTCATGATCATAGCTTTATTAAGTGGTAGAATTGAGATACAAACTCACACCTCTGTTTCTTGGCTTAGTGATCCTCTCTTTAACCCAGGTTGGTTTCTGTGAAACAAGAGCATACATGGAAAGGACTTAAAGGTAAACACTGCTGGTTCAGTTTGATGAGAGGAGAAGAGAGGTCAGTCTTAAGCTTTGTATTTTCAAACTAGAATAAATAAGACCAGATTGGTGGAGAAATTGATTTTATGGGGAGTAGCTGAAGGAACTAGGTACCTTTCTACTAAAGAAGAGAAAGGTGAGTGGTTGGATCATGCCAATTGTCTTCAGATATTAAAGAAGATGAATTTACTCTACAGGGTTCCATAGAGCTGACCAAGGCCAGTAGGGGTAATGTACAGGAAAGTACATTATAGGTTCTTAGAAGCATTCTCTGGGGATGGGTGTTGTCAAACTCCAGGATTGTAGTAGAATTTTTCTATTATGTAGAATATCTGAGCAGAGCTTGATTGCTACTTGTGAATTACATTACAGAAAAAAATTATCCTTGGAGCAGGTAAATGAACCCTGTGACACCTAATAGTTCTCTCAACTCAATGCTGTGATTCTCTGATATATAAATAATTAAATGTAGTATTTTGAATTTAAATTAAAATTTTAATTTTTTAAATGAAAAAACAAATTGTTTAAAATGAAAAAAAAACCCAAATATAAAAATATACTAAAATGTCTATAAGGCAAATAAATTTTCTCATATTTCAAATTACTCTTTAAAAAATATGTCTTCATGTAAAATGATTTTTAAAAGCTGAGTTCTATGCACTGTGGCAAATCAGACATACCAAGTTATATAAAAAAAGATCAATTCCTTGAAAAGCTTTCTTGAGAAATATCATTAATTTAAAAAATTAGACATGCTAGAAATTGCTGTATATGTACAATAAATGGAGTTTTATTGTCTAACTTGAATGTTGGTTTAAAATTGATGCTTCCTTTGTTAGAATAAGGTATTGCTAATGTGTTCAGCATGAAGTTAGTAATGTTTCAAAGAATACAGAGAGCATTTTCCTGTTAAAAAACAAAAAACTATAAATGTTGAAGTTTTTTAAGTGAAGACTGATACCTGCAATCTGGGATGTTAATTTGTGATTGTTCACTGAGGCCTGTTGTATAGCCTTGTTACCAGTAATGAATATACCTTTTGCTTCTGCCACCAGATGGCAGAAGTAGGCATTATTAGCTAGGAGTTCACAGTTAAAAGTGCCGTCATATTTTGTAGGTAATTGAATTAAATCAAAACAGACAATTTGAATGTTTTTAATAGCTCTTGTGACAAGTTTGGTAATGGTAATATGGAAAATGTTAGCCAAGTGAGACTTCGGAATTAAATTCATTGTAATTTTTAAAATATTCCCTTAAAATAGCAGCCACCTTTATTATTAAAAAAGAGTTTCACAAGGAATTTCCATAGACATGTTTTAATGAATTGTGTAAAATTTTAATTATTTCTTTATAAATTGCTGTATCAATATAAAGGCAGTCAGTGGACTTATAAACAAGGGTAAAATTTAAAGCCAGTGGACTTATAAATAGGGGTAAAGTTTTAAGCATTATGCACATATAAAGGAAGAAATGTATAATATAGTTCTTAAGACATTAATAGATGATTTAAAGGAAAATTTAGAAGTGTTGCAAATAAGATTCAAACAAGTGCATGTATATTAATATAAAATTACCTGACAAGCCTTAATAAGTTAAAAAGATATTAAAATTATCTAGATCCTATTACAAAAGAATACATGACTTCTTTGATAAATAGCAAATGCTGTGGCTTATCAAGAGATGTTTTTAAGGATCAGGAGGCAGTAACTTGTTTTCAGTAACAATTTACATCTTTCATATCCATTCACATTTTCTGAAATTCTTGTTCTGTTCTTTAAACTTCTGCTTCCTTGTGTCCTATTAACTCTTCAGCCCTCCATATCTGACTTATCATCTTACCCATGATAAAGGAAATGTTTATATCTCGTAAGTTTGTCTGGTTAGAGTCATTTATAAGGACAGTTTCTTTGCCACCCAACAGAGTGTTTTGATTTTAAACTCACAGTAGCAAGTGACATAACTGTGCTTTCCTTCTGAAAACATGCTGTTTCCTTGCCTTGCATAACACCACACTGCCCCACGTCCCTTCTTACATCCCCTTTTAGTCTCTGGTGGGATGGGCTTCTGCTCCTTCACACTACCTGCAGATGTCGGAGATCAGAGAACAATTTGTTTTCTCAACGACATTTCTTTATATGGTGTCATTCATTCTTTCATCTCCAAATGTTACTTCTGTGGTGAAGTCTCCCAGACACCCACCCTAGCCCATTTATCTCTGTTGACCTCCAGGCTCATATCACTTCCCTCCTTGAAATGATTCTCTTTTATTCTAGTATTGATACACGACCTCTTTGTATGTCACTGACTTTATGTAGAGGCTAGATTAGTTTTCCTGCATAGCCTTCTACTTTGTAGTAAAAATGTAAAAAAAAAATGCTACAATAAAAACCACAACCTACATTTTTATCACAGGTTAAAACAAAAGATGACTGTGCACTGGAGTGTGCAGTTGTGAATTATCACAACTCTCCTTCAGATATAGGATATTTTTATGAGACAAACTTGTGATTTTATTAGCCAGTATAAATTAACTACAGTGACCTGTAAACTTTTTTGATCTAAAAAATTTATTTTCCATCACAGTTCAACAAACACACATACATAATGCGTTGTTGTTGTTTAGTCGATAAGTCATGTCCAACTCTTTTGCGACCCCAAGGAGTATAGCTTGCCAGGCTCCTCTGTCCGTGGGATTTCCCAGGCAAGAATACTATAGTGGGTTGCTGCTTCCTTCTCCTGGGTATCTTCCCAACCCAGGGATGGAAACCTTGTCTCCTGCTTGACAAGCAGATCCTTCCCACTGAGCCACCAGGGAAGCCATTTATAATGTGTATACGTATGTAAAAATGAAACAAAAGTTTCAGCAAAAACATACCTTGAGTGTTAACCACCCCCTCCTCTTTTTTTTTTTTAAAGCAGTCTTAGTTATACAACAAATTTGATAGGAAAGTACAGAAACTCCCCCATGTACTCCCTCCCCTTACATATATAGCCATTATCAGCAGAGTGGTATCTTTTTTAAAAAAACAAAAATGAACTGCCTTGACACATTATAATCACCAAGGTGCCCAGTTCATCTCAGGGTCCACTTTAATGAACTGAATAGTGTTGTACATTCCATGCATTTGGACAGAAGTATAATGACATATAGCCTTCCCTGATGGCTCTGATGATATAGAATCTGCCTGCAATGCAGGAGACCTGGGTTCAGTCCCTGTATTGAGATGGATATAATGACATGTATCCATCATTATAATGTCATTCAAAATGTTTTCACTGCTCATAAAAATTCTACTCTGTATTCATCTCCCCATGAACCCCTGGCTACCATTGATCTTTTTACTGTCTCCATAGTTTTACCTTTTCCAGAATGGTGTATAGTTGGAATCTATTTCTAATTTTTTTTCTCTCTCCTTGAAAAGAGAGGTTCAAAGCCCTTATAGGACCACTTATGGCCCACCAGAACCAAACAGACTCTAGGTGGCAAGCTTCTCCACTGAATACTGTAGCTTTTCTTCTAGTATCGAGTCCTGTCCCACTGGTCCTGTCTAGGAGCCACGTAGAGGTACAGGGGGACACATGTTGGATAGTTTTTCATAGGAAGGTCACACATTTTGTGCCCCTTGTCACAATGGACCCAGATTCCTGCCAGCTGTGTTGTAAGCAGATGAGCCATTTCTTCAGGCCCCCTTCTGTGAGCACACCCCACAGAAGTGAAATATTAGTAAAGGATTTTGAAAATTTATTTCTGTATAGAGCAGAAGTAGCTATACAACTGAGGTATGATTTAATTTACCAATTAGACTACTCAGGGCTCAAATGTAAACTTGAGCTAGTGCGTATATGCTCAGTCATGTCTAACTCTTTGTAACCCTGTGGACTGTAGCCCACCAGGCTAGTCTGTGTGTGGGATTTTCCAGGCAAGAACACTGGAGTGGGGTGGGCCATTTCCTACTCCAGGGGATCTTCCTAACCCAGGGATTGAACTGTTGTCTCTTAAGTCTCCTGCATTAGGTGGACAGGTTCTTTATCACTGCATCACCCCAGTGCATGTTAATTCACATGTGTTACTTCATAAATTTTTTGAAGTAGAGATTCTTAGTTTATACTAGTTGTTTTTTATATCAAAATACCTATCAACTTGCATATATCTCTAATGTATATTTTACTTTTATTGTTTCATCTGGCTTGGAGTGGGAAGCTGCCAAGAGTCATTCCCCCTACAAGGCTAGTTAGTGTCTTGGTGTGAACTATTTTGCCCAGCTGAAAACAGGAAGGCAGTAATAGAAATTCTGATGAGAAGAATGTGATTAAATTAAAAATGTGATTTTTTTAATTTTTGGCAAATTAAAAAATTTTGAGAATTTAGTTGGTGAAAGTCCATAAGACATTATGATATTGTAAGGCAGGAATGGAGAAAAAGAGAATGAGCTGCACAGTCAGGAAAAGAAAAGGGAAATTTATTAGAGGAAGATGATAGGGTGATTGGCCCTTAAGAAGAAACAACATCCTCCCTTTCTGACAGGGTCTTTCTTATACCCCACCAATGAAAAAATTCTCTGAAGGGATGGTTAAATTCTAGCCTGTAGCTGAGTCCTACAGTCATGTAGCCAGATGTCTGGAAACCAGTGGTCTCCTAGCCTTGAGAAGGTAGATGGCAGTGGGAAAACAGGATGTTGTTTGGGAAATTTGGTCAGGCTCAAGGGTCACTGTGCCTTTTTTCTTCGTGAGGTCAACATAATGAGCCATTTTAATAATGAGCCCCATGTAGGCCCTATCAGACGTGAGCCTTCAGAAAAGACAAGATAATATAAAAGATGAAAGTTTTCCAGAGAATATAGTTATTTCCTAACTGTATCCAAATGACACAGATGTGGAGACATGTCACCTCTTCAAAGAAGGAAGATTTAAGTTTAGCCATTTGATGAGAGAGTTTGAAGATACAGAGAACACATCAGAAGGGCTTGAGAAAAGGAAGTCAGCATTGTAGGAAGAATGAGGGACAAAGAATATCAGAGCATGAGGGTTTGGGAAAATATTTGCATTTAGTTTGGTGGTGGAGGGTTGCTGGGATGGTGGCATAACTAGTATTACTTGGCTTTGAAGCCAAATCCAGCATGTGAATCTCAGCATTTTGGGTGAGGTAGAAAAGAACAGCTTTATTGCTTTGTCAGGCAAAGGTGGACACAATGGACTAAATCCCTCAAAACTGGAGAGGGTAGTGAGAAATTTTATAGTAATAGTTCAAAGAGGGCATGATCAGCTGATGAGCATTCTTCTGATTGGTTGATGGTGAGGTAAGTGGGAGTCAGCATCGTCAACCTTTGCTTCCAACCGGTCTGGGATCTGTGTGCTTGTAACTTCTCCCACCTAGTAGGGATTTCAGTATCTGCAAAACAGCTAAGATACTGACAAACCTAGACAACATATTAAAAAGCAGAGACATTACTTTACTGACAAAGGTCTGTCTAGTTAAAGCTATGGTTTTTCCAGTAGTCATGTATGGATGTGAGAGTTGGACCATAAAGAAAGCAGAGTGCTGAAAAATTGATGCTTTTGAACTGTGGTGCTGGAGAAGACTCTTGTGTCAATCCTAAAGAAAATCAGTCCTGAATATTCATTGGAAGGACTGATGCTGAAACTCCCACTTGATGAGAAGAACTGACTCATTTGAAAAGATCCTGATGTTGGGAAAGATTGAAGGCAGGAGAAGGGGATGACGGAGAATTATATGGTTGGATGGCATCACTAACTCGTTGAACATGAGTTTGAGTAGGCTCCGGGAGTTGGTGGTGGACAGGGAAGCCTGGCATGCTGCCATCCCTGGAGTTGCAAAGAGTCTGACCCGCCTGAGCCACTGAACTGAACTGAACTTAGGGGGAGCCAGAACCTGCCCCAAGGCTGCATTTTTGTTTCTTTTGACTCTTCCTCCCTTGTCTTTCAGCATCCCCTCCCTTCCCTAATTAGCAACTGTTTGAACCTGCTTCTTGGTACTCAAGGAAGATCTTGGAGGCTGAAAGAAGCCTATTTCCTGTAATCAAAGATATACAAAGGCTGTCCAAGAGCCCCACAGGGTCATGCTTGGTTTCAGCTTAAAGTATTCTGATATCGTTGGCTTCAGATGTTTCGATTGTGGAACTGGTTGAGGGTCCCAGATAATATCTGGTCCACTGTTAGTAGAAATGTGAAGGTGCTGATACTTCAAAGCTGCTTTCAGTGTCTTATTGTTCAGAAGTACATTTCTGTTCTGGAGCAGTGAACAGGGTCCTGTAGGCTTCCCAGGTGGCTCAGTGGTAAAGAATTCGCACGCCAACCCAGGAGAGGGAGGAGACTGTTTGATCCCTAGGTCAGGAAGATCCCTTAGAGGAGGAAGTGGAAACCCACTCCAGTATTCTTGCTGGGAAAACCTCATGGAAAGAAGAGCCTGTTGGGCTACAGTCTGTGGGGTCTCAAGGAGTTGAACATGACTTAGTGACTGAGCCCAGGTATGAGTAAGGACTACTGTGAGGATTGTGGGGTAGCGTTTGGCCCTCCTTTTGGGCCTGGCTTGTGTATAATGGGGAGAACAAGAGAGAATTAGTGATAAACCTAGACCATTCTGGAAATCTTGTTTTCATACTGACTTTTATTAGCTATGAAAAGGAAGCAATAGTTAGTGCATATACTTTTAAGAAGAATTCAAATGTATTATTATTTAATTTTTACACCTTTCTGCTTATTTTTAAGCAAAGACTTCTCCCCTGGATTAATAGTATAAACGTTAGGGCTTGTCACTCAATATACCTCTTGGGAATACAAAACCTTTTTTATTTACTAATGACTATAATTAAGGTACATGTTTTCTAAAAAGCCAGCAATTAGGCTCCATAATAAACATACGGTACTGTTAGCTGTGACAGACAAACCAGGGCACGATGAGTGTTTGCTTCCCTTTCTATTTCCCTCCAGTTTACGTCCTTATAAAACTCTTCTAAGTACCCTGTGCCTGTGCATGCATGTGTGCTTCTGCATGTAATATGTAATATGCCAGCACAAGAGTGATAGGCTCTCAGCACAGTGAGGGGAAGCAACGCTCTCATTTGATGACAAGCTGGGAGTTTCCCTCTTTGGTTTCTCTTCTCCATTCCTTCCCATCCTTTCTTCTATACCCCAGCACATTCACTCCTGAAAAGAAAGATGAGATGAAAAGTGTAAAAGTGCAGCTAGAAAAAGAACAAAAGGCAGACGTCCCCCCTGACTTCTGAAAAGGAAATGCAGTCTCCCAAGTTGCGGCATTTTGTCAGGCGGGTGATTGAAGCCTGAGATGATTTTATGCTGACGATAGATAGATAAAATGTTTCTTACTTTGTTTCTGTTGTTTAGTCACTGAGTCATGTCCGACTCTTTGTGACCCCATGGCCTGCAGCACTCTAGACTTTCCTGACCTTCACTATCTCCAGGGATTTGCTCAGGCTCATGTCCATTGAGTTTATGATGCCTATAATCCTAGCGTAAAGTGAGCAGTAACTATCAGTAAAATTGCTAATGGATGGCTTTAGCATGGTAGTTCACTGGGAAAAGTCAATGACCTCACTACTTGACCTCCCTAGGGAGTAGGGACGGGCCCATCCTGGAAACTGTATGGAGGTGGCTGGACAGCATGTGTTGACTGCTGCAGGCTCCTCGAAGAAGTTCAGGCAAGTAGAAAGAATACAGAAAGAGAAAATACATAATCATGATTTCAGGATTAGGGGCAATTCAACAAAACCTAAGGAGTGGGTATAATAGCAGGAAGCAGCAGCACAGTGATGCTGAGATAGGGACAAAGAAGGGGGAGGTTCAGAGTTACATAATGAGAAGAACTGGGGTCCTTGATACTTGCTTAAAGTGAGTCACAAAGAAGAGAGAGGCCAAGAGACAGGAACAAATGTGCAATCACTTGAGAAATACCCATTTGCTAGAACTGGGACTTGGGAGCGGAGCAAAGTTGTAAGAGCAATGTGTGCTGAATTGCCTGTGCAAATGAGGCCAGGGCTGGGCTAGGAAGATATTTGTCTCTGACCCGATAGCAGAAGAAGTCTGCAGCTGGGGGCTAAGAGACTCAGCTCTGGGTGATGGACAAAGAACAGGAAACTTAGTACATTGTTACAACCAGAACATATTTTAAAAAGTAATTACAATTGAGTTTGAGAGAAATGTGATTCTTTCAACTATTGTACAGTAATTACCTAGGAGCAGGAGTGTGCTTGTTTTGGGAAAGAAAGTACAGAGGAGTACAGAGAATTGGTTCTGGGGAAAAAAGAACTACATTTTTTACCTCAGAATATACTAAAAGTTATATCTCTCCTAACATCTGTAATATTTGGTATGCAAATATTTTAATGCTGCTTAACCTAATAGAGGACATTTGATTGATTAATTATTCATATAGCAGTTATTATTGTCTTGCCCTTTAATTCATGTAACAAGGGAAAAGCTATCTCCCCTTTAGGAAACAGGGATGAGTATTTAAAAACAAAACCTATTTTGTCTCCTTGTCTTGACACACTGTTTCGTATGTTATTAGTGTTTTAAAAATTTCAAATAACATAAAAGTTTATGAGTTGTATATGTTTATAAAAAATAGGATTTTAAGAGCTTGAGGAACTATCAATCTACAGTTTCTCATTTGATAAGCAAAAAAATTAAAATTAAAAATTGTAAGAGGTTATAAAATTGACTCTCTTTCATGACTTAAATATTTTTTGAGAAGTTCTGCTTTACCTTTAAAAGAGAAAGCCTATGACAAAGTCACTAACAATAAGAACAAGCCAGATAAACTACAAAATCATAACATTTTGTATGCCCATGAGAGAACAAATGTTACAGGAAATCAGGTGAACTAAGTTCCAAAAGGTGACAGAACCTTCAAAGAGAGACAAGGCACACAAATGCTATTACCTTTAGCAGAGCAAGGAACGAAAATATGAAAACTGCACAAGTAGGGGAGAAGCAAGGAAGGAAAACTTCAATGAGTTCTTAAAGGTCAAATGTCGGCTAGTATAGCAGACTAGAATCCCTAGGAGTCCCACATCCAAGGTGAAGCAACCAATCTTTTCCATAGATTTCTATCCTGTGCTCACCAGAAAGATTTGAGCCAGGCAGGACATCTGAGAGAGCTCTCTTCAACAGTATATAGACAAAAATCTCCATCTGCTTTCCACACTTAAATCTCATTGCAGCAAAAGCCATCTGCTGCTGGAGGAATGGTAGACAACCCACCTGTCCCCTTTTCATAGGCAAAACTAAGTGGAAGTGCGTTAGTCGCTCAGTCATGTCTGACTCTTGGTGACTGTATAGATTGCAGCCCACCAGGCTCCTCTGTCCATGGAATTCTCCAGGCAAGAATGCTGAAGTGAGTAGCCATTTCTTTATCCAGGGGATCTTTCTGACCCAGGGATTCTTTACCATCTGAGCCACTAGGGAAGCCTTTCATAAGCAAAGGTCAGCTGTAAACGGGGGACAGATCAAAGTGAGTTATTTGCCCTGAGAGAGGAATGAGAAATGAGTTCATTTGATTCTTGTGCTGATGAAAGGCAGATGTTTGCGCCACTGGAGGAGTGCAGGAAGCTTGCTTATCTGATGGTCCTCAAAGATACAGAACATAATTTAGCTGCCATCAAGTGGAAGGGCAGAAGTTCTGAGAAAGCCAAACCCTGAAGCCTAGATGTACAGGCATGCTTAAGACTGAGGCTGGACCAGGAAAGTTAAGAGCTTTGGACCAAGTAACATGCAGCATACAATAGTCTACTGCCGAAGATGGAGCAAGACCATGGAGAGAATCTTCCTCTGTGTGGCAGAGTGAAGCAGAAATACTGGGAAACACTCTTGGGTATATCAGACCTCACAATAAATATAGGAAGCAGCAGAACACCACTGGAGGAATTCAAATCTCTGTGATGAAGTGAAGGTTAACTACAGCAACAACAAAACTTACACATCAGACTGACATTAAGGACCTGACTGAAGAACTGTGTCCACCTCTGTGTGTAAATACTGTTTCTGTCAGGCTCTATTTGCAGTAACCTATGTGCCTTCAAAAATTACAAAACACCAAAAAAAAAAAAAAAAACCGCCAAAAAAAACCCTTATCAAAAGATAAAGTAGTAATAGTTTTTTGTATTTTTTATTTTTTAAATTATGAAAACATGATAATATATTTATAGGATATTTGGAAAATACAGAACAAAGTTACATGTAGTTCCACTATGTATTAAAATTGTTTGCTTTGTGTAGGTAAATTAAGATTTTTAGTTGGAATTTCAATATCAAGCTCTCAGAAATTAATAGAGAGAATGTGCAGAGAAGTAGAAGAATATAGTTGACCTGAAAAGCATTATGAACCAATTTGCCATAATTAAGATTTATATGATTTTCACACAACAGTAGGATACAAATTCTACTCAAATTCCCATAGGCTATAAACTAGGAGACACTGGAACATATCCAGAGACAAAAGACCAGGTGCAGAAATTTCATGGTCTAAAGGTATTGAAATCATTCAGAGTCTGTTCTCTTATTACTGTGGAATTATGTTAGAGATCAATATCAAAAGATATTTGAAAATAACCCTCGTATCTTCAAGTACAGTGTCACATTTACCAAGAGAGATCTTTGACTTAGCAAAATTAGCCATTGAAAGCCTCAATAATGTTAAAAGATTGAAAAATTACAGAGGGTGACTATAGAGAAGAAAGCGTTTAAACAAGAAATTAATATCAAAGATAGTTTAAAATATCTCATATATTTGGAAGTTAAATGTTCACTTTTAGATAATCACTATATATAAAAAGCCAAAACAAGGAAAATTAGAAACTACTTAGAATAAAAATGAAAAGAGAATATATCAGAATTTGTTGCATGTAACTGAAGCTGCTCAGTGCAATTAAATACAATGTGGAGTTTTGAATAAGGTATAGAAACAAATAATGGACACTAGCATAAAATTTTGTGAGGTTTGAACAAAATCTGTACTTTAGTTAATATTACTGTTTCACCTGCTAATTTCCTATCTTTTTAAAAAAAATAATATTTCATTATATTCTCAGAGTTGGATTAGAAGTTTCAGCTTCAATTCTTTTTAACCACTAAGATAATAAACTTGCTAGACTTTTAGCGCTAATAGTAGATGCCAAAATACATGGAGTTATATCAAAAATTTAAGTGATTATAAATTAGAAAAATAACTATTCATGCTAAGTCAAACAAGTAGAATAAAAATGTCATACATTTTTTAGCTAGGCAAAAATTCATAAATTTTCTAAAATATACATACTGCTTATATGTATATACATATATATATATATGTTTACAAAAGCTTTTCTACTATGCTTGGTAGACTTGAGAAAGAACACTACAAAAGAAATTGGAAAACAAACCAATTGAGATGGAGTATTTAATATGAAATAGAAAAAGTTAAATTAACTAGATAAAACTACAAGATCATCATATAGTCCAGTTGTTTTTAGATATGGCTGCTCATTAGAAACACATCTGGAGCTTTGGAGGGAAAAAAAATTAAAACAATACTTGGGCATTTTTTTTTTTTTCAGAACATTCCAAGATAATTTTGACATGCATTTGGATTTTAAAAAATGATTACAAGTTTTTCAATTAAATGGTAGTTTTAGTGATATAGAATTATGTAGAATTCCATTATTTTCAGTTGACCAATCATGATACAATTATTGTATTAAGCATGAATTACTATAATAGACACTTAGCAGTTCTCATAATCAATAGACAAAAAATGAAAGATCATTACAGTTGCAAGCCATAATGGAAGCATGATTAACATAACAATATGAAATCATTACATACAATTTGGGGAGTTAGGTGATCTGGTAAATGGAAGTGTATGCATGCACATGTTTTTATCTGTCCAGCCAGTCTGTGTCTTTTGGTTTGTGCATTTAGTCCATTTACATTTAAGGTAATTATTGATATGTATGCAGTTCATGGGGGTCACAAAAGAGTCAGCCCAACTTAGCCATTACACAACAAATGATCCTATTATCATTTTCTTGATTGTTTTGGGTTTATTCTGTGTAGATCTTTTCCTTCTCTTGTGTTTCCTGCTCAGAGAAATTCCTTTAGCATTTATTGTAAAACTGGTTTGGTGGTACTGAATTCTCTTAACTTTTGCTTATATTTAAAACTTTTGATTTCTCTGTCAAATGTGAATGAGAGTCTTGATGGTATTCTTGGTTGTAGGTTCTTCTCTTTCATCACTTAATATATCATGCCATTCCTTTTTGGCTTGTAGAGTTTCTGTTGAGAAATCTGCTGATAACCTTATGGGAGTTTCCTTATATGTTGCCATTTTTCCCTTGTTATTTTTAATATTTTATCTTTGTCTTTAATTTCAGTCAGTTTAATTATGTGTGTCAGTGTGTTCTTCATTGGGTTTATCCTGCCTGGGACTCTCCTGGACGTGGTTGATAGTTGACAGTTTCCTTTCCCATGTTAGTAGTAATACTTTTATATGCAGAGATGGCACAAATGATAGAACTGTCAGCAGACAAGTGCTTTAAAATCGATTGTGTTGATTGTTATGTTAAAGGACATACTATAAAATATGGAAATTATGCATTGAAAATATGGGGGAATTTTAGTAGAGAGAAATCTTGAAAAAAAAGTCAGTTGGAAATGCTGGGTATAAAAAGTGTGATGTCTAAGACAAAGAGCTCTTTTTATTGGTTTATCAGCAGACTAGACACAAGAAGAAAGCATTGGTGATCTTAAATATAGGTCAGTAGAAATTATCCAAACTTATTGATAAAAGAAAAAAAGGGATGGAAAAACAAAAAGGAAATTTAATATCCAAAAGCCAGGAGGTAATATTAAGTACCCTAACATATAAGCTATTGGAGTACTAGGAAGAGAAACTAGAACAGGTACTAAAATGACATGTGGCCAAAGAGAAGAAATGCATTACACAAATGATTGTGGACATCAAAAATTGAGAACATCAAAAGACAATGGGAAACATCTTTAAAATATTGAGAGAAAGAAAAAGCAAAATAAATAAATAAATAACACTACTAACTCAGATTTCTTTACTTAGCAAATAATGTTTTAAAAATAAAGATGTAAAAGAGACTTTTGCAGAAAAAAATAATTTGATTCCACCAGAACTATACTTCAAAATACTTTAGGAAGAAGTAAAATGATACTGTCTGGAAATGTGTATCTAGACACAAAACAATGAAGGGGAGCAGATATGGTATATATAAGTACCATTTTTTCATTTTCTTAGATTTAAAATATTATTTATACTTAAAGCAAAAAATAGTAACATTTTATTTGAAGTTTATAATAAATATAAAATGTTACCAAAACTAGTACAAGGGATGGGAACGAGGGATGTAGATGTCTAGTTGTTAGGTTTTTACTGTAAACATTAAGTTATATCAAAACATGTATACTCTAGATTAGATTTATACTCTAGATTAGATTAGATTTATACTCTAATCACTGTAGGAAGAAGATGAAATGGTATAGCTAAGTCAATAGTGAAGATGAAGTGAAATTAAAAAAATCAAACTAATATCTTGATAAAGGTGTTAACACTATCATGGTAAACACAATTCAATTTATAAATAAATCAATAGATTATATGCTTTAAAGTTACATAATATTATATATCAACTACATATCAAAAAGAAAAGTAAAGACTAGAGGGATAATGGAAAAGAGGAAGCAACAAAGAATGAACAGGACAAATAAAAAATAGTAGGATAGTAGATTAAACCCAATAGTATCACTTAATACATTCAATATAACTTACCTATAATGTTTGTCAGTTATCAGATGATATTTTTTTTGAAAAACCTATTCATTAATTTTCTTTCTATTAGACATCACTTTAAGATATAAAGATGCAGTTTGGCTAGAAGCTAAAAGATCAGAAAGCATATTCCATAAACACTAGTTATAAGAAAACTAAAATGGCTTCTCCAGAGTCTGTTTTCCCAAAAACAGGTTTTCTCAAATGGAATTTATTTTTCTAAATATGACATATTCAGTTCAGTTCAGTCACTCAGTCATGTCTGACTCTTTGTGACCCCATGAATCACAGCACACCAGGCCTCCCTGTCCATCACCAACTCCTAGAGTCCACCCAAACCCATGTCCATCAAGTCAGTGATGCCATCCAAGCATCTCATCCTCTGTTGTCACCTTTTCCTCCTGCCCTCAATCTTTCCCAGCATCAGGGTCTTTTCAAATCAGTCAGCTCTTTGCATCAGGTGGCCAAAATATTGGGAGTTTCAGCTTCAACATCAGTCCTTTCAGTGAACACCCAGGACTGATCTCCTTTAGGATGGACTAGTTGAATCTCCTTACAGTTCAAGGGACTCTCAAGAGTCTTCTCCAACACCACAGCTCAAAAGCATCAATTCTTCTGTGCTCAGCTTTCTTCACCATCCAGCTCTCACATCCATACAAGTTGTAATTAGTATTAAAATTGATAAATTATGACAAATGATTAATGCTACTGTCTGCTTGGCATCCTAGGAAATATTTATGCCAATATTCAGAACACATTATATCTTTTTGTTATGGAAAGATAGCACTCACACACATCTCTTAGGTACATAATTAGTAAGCTATATTAGTGAGACCTCCAGAGCCACTTTAACAGTGCATGCTGAAAATGATTCAGATTAAATATCTGCATATTTTTATATTTTGTCACTCAGAAAATGTTATCAGTGACCTTATATTGAATGCAGTAGTCAGTGTTTCACGTGCTACCTCCAATAATACTATAATAAATGCTCTAGAAATGTATTGAGAGGCCAGTTTGTGTGGCAAGAAGAATCAGGAGTCAAACAGTGACCTGCAAGGATTGGCTCCCCTTAGGGAAATTTGCCCGGGTCTTGGGTGAAAGATCTTCTCACAAAATCTGATATTCAAAAAAGGCAAACTTAAAAATTGGAAAGAAAAGTTTGTACATTTAATAGGTATAAGTATGCCATGCTTCATAATTCTACAAAAATAACTTATGAAATAATTTTTATAGTTTTTAATCTTTTACTCAAAAAATGTCAATACCTTAGTCTGTATTTCTCTCTCTATATATGTACATATACACACATAGATATATTATAACATGCATATACTATAAATTGGCTTCCATAAAGTTTATTTTTACAAAAAACAGGAAAAATTTAAGGATCAGAATATATAGTAAAGATGTTAGTCATAAACAATGATGTTGACATACATGCAGCCAGAAATGTTCCAGTGTCATATGGAGGCATGTATAAATGAGCATATGTGAATGAATGAATGTGTACAGTTATCCTTCTGTGTAATTATCCTCTTAAGAAATTATTGGTTATATTTTATGTTTCAGGAATTTTTTAAATGAATGTGGTGAATTTCTTTATAAAATTGAGCTTTAAGATGTTTACAGGCATTGAAATAATATTGCCTTGTACATGATTGTTTATTAAAGCAAGGCCTACAGTAGGTATCTGAACATCCAAGTCTGATCAGGTGGTTTTGCATTTCTATTTTTTGGAAAAGGCTATTCAGAATATAATGTAGAAAACATTTGAAAGTTTGAAAAACCTTACTGATAAAATTATGTTCATTTATAAGCCCTAATATGGAACTAATCACTAGTCAACATTTTATTATAGATTTATTAGTTTGTTTTTCTAAATATCTGTTTTCTTCTAAGAAGGTGTATGGGGACTATTTCTTGTATTCTGAGATACTAAGTAGCACAGCTGTTCAATTAATGTTTGTAAAAGAATGAACAAGCCTTTATAAGAGACTAATTTTGAAGCTAGAAACTGATCTATTTATGTTCCTGCTTCTTTGTTGAATTTTGGTAACATATTTTTTTGCAAGACACTCTTATTCTATTAGAGTTTACAAATTCCTTTGATGATGGACCCGGAGATGTGAAGTAACTCCTGGGTGATTTGTTAGCAGCTCTCATAAGAATGAATGCCTAGAAAGTCCTAATTTAAGTTTCCATAGGCACTTGAATAAAAATGTAATCTTAATTTACTAACTATGAGGCATGAGAAAATTTTTGAGAACATTATATTATTTATATTATTATATATTTATATTTTGTGTATTTAGTCTGTTAATTGCTGAGAGAGGTATAATAAAGACTCCTAATATGAATATTTTCTATATATGAATTTTGATGATATTCCATGAAATGTACATAGGTTTATGACATTAAATAATCATTGTGGCCTGTATCTTTCATCAGTGTTAAATGACCTGTGTTATCAAGTCTATTTTCTTGATGTAATTGCTAGTTGTGTAAAATGAATACTATCAATCTTATTTTGTTTAGTTCATTATTCATATGTATAATATTTTTGTTTGTATTTGATAGGTAAATAATATTAAATGTGCCCTAAGTTTGTAACAAATACAAGAAATTCTGTTTTGAAATCTGATAAATATTTACCCATCTTTGTTTTCCTTAACATTCTGTATTGTGTTCCTTGTAAATAGAACACTGATAAATTTTCTTGTGCATCTTCTCTCTTTAATCCAGTCTGTAAAATAAAGTTTTTAAATAGGCCATTTAAATCCCACAAGTTTATTAAATCTCACAGTCATTCTTTTGTCATATGTTTTTCAGTTTTATTCATTCATGCAAAACTTTTGACTTTATTTTCTAACTCTGCTTTATGAAGTCTTTCTTGGCCTTTCTTATTCTCCAGAAAATTGGGAAGCTTATAGTTTTTTGACTCTACTGGGGTTACTTTGACATTTGTAAAACATTCTTTCACCAATATTGTTTCAAGAAATAAAATAATATAAATTTTAAATTTTATTTTTTCATTATAAAAAGGCATTTGACTTAAATTGTTATTAGTACATTGCTTTTTTATCAGTAAATTATTGCTTATTTTAAAATGTGTAGGCTTATTTTCAGAGATTATGATTAAATTTTTCTGTTACATTTTGGATCCACCCTTTATAAAAATTATTTGACTTTATTTTATATTTGATTTTATTCAATACTCACTATAATCTGTTTTCCTTCCTTCAAGGCTCACTGCCTTCAAATTTCCTAAACCTGAGTTCTTAATATTGATTCATTTATTGTTGACTGTCAATTATTTTTAAGCATATCTTTTTTTGACACTTATTATAAGTACTGTATTTTTTGAAATGTTGATTAGTTTAGATTGGCTTTTTCTGATCTTTCTATGTGAGTGGTAATTTCTCTTTAATGATAGTCTGATTTGTAATCCTTTCCTCTCAAAATTCTTCAGTTGTTTCTTCATTTTCTTCTAATTTACTTTTGAAAAGTGAAACATGACCTTTTATCTTTGACCGAAACTGATATTTTCCCCTGCTGAAATGTTTTAAGATTTTTGGTTTAGTTTCACATTGTTTCATTTAAAAAACATTTTCAGTGTATCCCTTAGTTGTATAGGTATAGAATAGATAAATCCTGTTAGCCAGTATTCACAATTCGTTGTTGTGGTGACTAGCCATTTTCATTTTGTTTTATATTTGTTGGTTTTCCTGCTTGTTTTTAGCTAGAATTTTTTCTTAATTTGTGTCTTTGATTTTCATTTCACTTCAATTATATAACTTCCTTTTAAGGAACTTATAGCAATTAAGTATGTAATTCCCCCCATCCTCAACTTCTCCCAACTCCTTGAACTTTCTCTGTGTTCTAGGAGAGTATATGCGTGTACATGCCACACTACTGATTTGATGTTATCAACATCACTCATTATCAGAGAAATGCAAATCAAAACCACAATGAGATATCACTTTACACCAGTCAGAATGGCTGCAATCCAAAAATCTACAAGTAATAAATGCTGGAGAGGATGTGGAGAAAAGGGAACACTCTCACACTGTTGGTGGGATTGCAAACTAGTACAGCCACTATGGAAAGCAGTGTGGAGGTTCCTTAAAAAACTGCAAATAGACCTGCCATATGACCCAGCAATCCCACTGCTGGGCATATACACCGAGGAAACCAGAATGGAAAGAGCCACGTGTACCCCAATGTTTATTGCTGCTTTGTTTACAATAGCGAGGACATGGAAGCAACCTAGATGCCCATCAACTGACGAATGGATAAGAAAGCTGTGGTACATATACACAATGGAATATTACTCAGCATTAAAAAGAATGCATTTGAATCAGTTCTACTCAGATGGATGAAACTGGAGCCCATTATTCAGAGTGAAGTAAGCCAGAAGCAAAAACAACAATACAGTATATTAACGCATATATATGGAATTTAGAAAGACAGTAACGAGAACCCAGCATGCGAGACAGCAAAAGAAACGCAGATGTATAGAATAGACTTGTGGACTCTGTGGATGAGGGAAAGGGTGGGATGATATGGGAGAATGGCATTGAAACATGTCAATTACCATATGTCTAATCAATCGCCAGCCCAGGATTGATGCTCGGGGCTGGTGCAACGAGATTTCCCGGGGGGAGGGAGGAGGGAGGGAGGTCCTGGAGGGGGAGCATATGTAAACCCATGGTGATATCATGTCATTGTATGGCAAAACTAATAGAAAAAAAAGGACTTGGGAGGAGTGAAAGATGATAAAAAAAAAACAATAGCTAACATTGATTGTTTAAAAATTTTGCAAGTATTAATTCACTTAATCCTCCTGATAATTCTATATTAAAGTTACTCATACTATTTCTCCATTTTATAGAGGAAACAGAGACATAAATAATTTTTGTAATTTGCCCAATAATCACATAGCTGGTAAGAAGTAGAATTGTTCAGTCACTCATTCATGTCCAGCTCTTTGCGACTCCATGGACTGCAGCACGCCAGGCTTCCCTGACCTTCACTATCTCATGGAGCTTCCTCAAACTCATGTCCACTGAGTCAATGATGCCATCCAGCATCCTCTATCATATTCTCCTGCTGCCCTCAATCTTTCCCAGCACCAGGGTCTATTGCAGCGAGTTGGCTCTTCGCATCAGGTAGCCAAAGTATTGGAGCTTCGGCTTCAGCATCAGGCCTTCCAATGAGTATTAAGAGTTGATTTCCTTTAGAATTGACTGCTTTGATCTCCTTGCAGTCCAAGGGACTCTCAAGAGGCTTCTCCAGCACTGCAGTTTGAAAACATCAATTCAGTGCTCAGCCTTCTTGATGGTCCAGCTCTCACATCTGTACATGGCTACTTGAAAAACCATAGCTTTGACTATATGGTTCTTTTTTGGTTAAGTGATGTCTCTGCTTTTTAATACGCTGTCTATGTTTGTTATAGCTTTTCTTCCAAGGAGCAAGCATCTTTTAATTTCATGGCTGCAGTAAAATCATCATCTGCAGTGATTTTGGAGCCTAATAAAATAGTCTGTCACTGTTTCCATTTTTTCCCCATCTGTTTGCCATCAATGATGGGACCAGATGCCTTGAACTTTGTTTTCTGAATGTTGAGTTTTAAGCCAGCTTTTTCACTCTCTTCTTTATGATCATCAAGAGGTCTTTAGTTCTTCTTCATTTTCTGCCATAAGGGTGGTGTCATTTTCATAGCTGTGCTTAGTTGCTCAGTCCTGTCTGACTATATGCAACCCCATGGACTGTAGCCCAGCAAGTTCCTCTCTGTCCATGGGGATTTTCCAGGCAAGAATACTGGAGTGGATTGCCATGCCCTCCTCCAGGGGATCTTCCCAACCCAGGGATTGAACCCAGGTCTCCCACTTTGCATGCAGATTTTTTACCATCTGAGCCACCAGGGAAGCCCTTGCATATCTGAGGTTATTGATATTTCTCCTGGCATGTCCCTGCTAGTCAGGGTCTGACAAAGTATGGTCCATTGGAGAAGAAAATGGCAATCTACTTCAGTATTCTTGCATTGTGAACCCATTGAAAAGTATGAAAAGAATTAGAATAATCTGCTTAAAACTGATACCCATGACCACTGGCCTGAATTGCTTCTGAAGTGCAAATTTTTCTTTTAACTGTCTATAATACAAATTTTAAATCTGCTATGAATATTGTATGTTTGGGGGTTTTTTGTTTGTTTGTTTTGGCTTTGGTTTTGGTTTTGGTTAGTAAGTCCTGTCTGACTCTTGGTGATTCCCATGGACTCTAGCCTCCACACTCATCTGTTCGTGAGATCTCCTGGGCAAGAATAGTGGAGCAGGTTGCCATTTTCTTCTCTAGAGGATATTCCTGACTTAGAGATTGAATCCATGTCTTCTGCATTGGCAGGCAGATTCTTTACCCCTAAGCCATTGAGGAAGCCTTACCTTTGTTTTATATAATCCTTTTTTATCTAAGTCCTCTCTGAATTTCATTCTTAAATGATTATGCTGCGTGTACTTAATTTGTACTTAATGTGTACTTATCTTATGTGTACTCTTAATGTGTACTCTCTCCACAGCATTTCAGTCCTTCTTCCTGAAAACCGCATCTTTAATATTTTTAGGTATTCTAAACTTTAATATGTTCAGTCACCCAGAGATGGCCTTTTTCACCTCAGATAATCTGTTTCCTTGGTGTCAGCTATTGCTGATCTTATTGCAGCTGGTGTTTTCTATTTATTTTCAAACAAGGTGATATCCACCAGACTGTTTTCTAATATGCAAAGTATGCGAATTGTATTAATCCAGTTCTCTAGCTTTATGTGTCTTGCTGTAATAGCTATTGCTGGAAGCCTGGCACTTACACATGTGTGTTCACACTTGCTTATACAGCTCTTGGATCTAACTTGTTCAGATGTTATTTAATATACCTCTGCTGGACTGATGACTTCCCACATGACTTGTTTCTGAGAAATTTAAACCAATAGACGTCATGGAAAATATTTTCTTCTGGTCTCCCAATCTTAAGGTCCTTACTTTAACACATCTCCTGTAATGAACCTACAGCAGTTACTTTCCTTTTCATCTTCTAGTAGTAATTCAGACATATTAATTATAGAGTCTAAAGTAATATAGAAAAGAGTAGTATTTATATAAAGAAGTCATAATACTCTCTTAGCCTTCAGAACTCATGCTCTTTCAGGGGAAGGAAGACTGGCTTATAATTGTGTGTCTGATTTAGGGAGGAAATGATTGGGTAGAGTCAGTTACTTCTCCCTCTCTTTGGGTCCAATTCTTTCACTGGATAGTATTTCAAGTTGCAAAAGACATTTGAACCCCTTCACCCCATCTCAGACTTTCCTTGTCTCTTGTTACAGGTTGTATTATATCTAAATAGAATATTTTATGGAGTTCTTTTCTCTTGATTTTTATAAGATAAATTTGAAATTTTTCTAAAGTGGGAACCTTAGAAAACCAAACTCAAAGAAATTTTATCAAGATATTCACAAAGTCTGGAGATGTTAAATGCAGTCGACCCTTGAATAATGCATGGGTTTAATCAGCCTGTAACTTATAGTTGGCACTCCATATCCAGGGTTTCCCCTGCATCCTCTGATTCAGTCAACCTTGGAATGCAAGCTGGATTTGGAAAAGGCTGAGGAACCAGATGACACCACCCTTATGGCAGAACGCTAAGAAGAACTAAAGAGCCTCTTGATGAAAGTGAAAGAGGAGTCAAAAAGTTGGCTTAAAGCTCAATATTCAGAAAACTAAGATCATGGCATCTGGTCCCATCTCTTTATGGCAAATAGATGAGGAGACAGTGGAAACAGTGGCTGACTTTATGTTTTTGGGCTCCAAAATCACTACAGACGGTGATTGCAGTGATTAAATTAAAAGAGGCTTGCTCCTTGGAAGAAAAGCTACAACCAACCTAGACAGCATATTAAAAAGAAGAGACATTACTTTGTCAACAAAAGTCCATCTAGTCAAGGCTATGGTTTCCCCAGTTTTCATGTATGGATGTGAGAGTTCGACTATAAAGAAAGCTGAACACTGAAGAATTGATGCTTTTGAACTGTGGTGTTGGAGACTCTTGAGAGTTCCTTGCACTGCAAGGAGATCCAGCCAGTCCATCCTAAAGGAGATTAGTCTTGGGTATTCATTGGAAAGATTGATGTTGAAGCTGAAGCTCCAATACTTTGGCCACCTAATGTGAAGAGCTGACTCATGTGAAAAGACCCTGATGCTGGGAAAAATTGAGGGCAGAAGGAGAAGGGGATAACAGAGGATGAGATGGCTGGATGGCATCACCGACCCAATGGACGTGAGTTTGAGTAAACTCCAGGGAGTTGGTGATGGACAGGGAGGCCTGGCATGCTGCAGTCCATGGGGTTGCAAAAAGTTGGACACGACTGAGTGACTGAAGTGAACTGAGTGCCATGGTGGTTTTCATTTATAGCATGAAAATAATTTTTCTTTATGAAAAGTAAAGATTAGTGTATATCACAGAGAATTCTAATTTATAATCCAGTAGCACTGAGTCCTGTTCCCACGCAGCCAACTTGTTCCATGATTGCCTTTTTTGAGTGGGATAGATCTTAGAGAATCCCATGAGCTGTTTGTTTTAACCACTGTTTACAGTCTAAAGCTCACTGTGAACTTTGCCTCTCGGACATTTTTTTTTAAAGCATCTATCCTGTGGCCTCGTCTGTTTGAGTGTCCGACTCCCTCAAGGTTTTATTTTATACTTCAATATTTTTTCCCTTTTCCATAATTGCAAGTCATTGTATCATGAGAATCATTCCAGTGGGAGAATTATGTCCTAAATTTTTAATCTCCACATAGATAAAATGTACTAATTTTGCCTGCCAATATTTTATATTCATACTGGCGAAATACTGACCAATTTCGACTTTACAGGATAACTAGCACAAACAAGGTGAATTTATCTATTTGCTTTTATTTTAATATCAAAATGTTATGATTTATCACTTGAAGCAAAGTGAAAATGCTTGGATGGGAGTATGATGACATTTTGATGGGTTCCATTATTTATTCTGTGGCATAACTAAAGCAAAGGTAAACCTATAGTCATTTTTACTACATCCTTTGAAAATAACTATGTTTTCATATTTCAATAAATAGTTTTCTTTGTGAGGAATAGATTCAGTGAAAACTGGGTTACTGAATGAAAACATTATTGTTTATCTAAGATCAGTAACATCTAACAGCTTAAGTAGATACAATGAATTAGTAGTACTCATTTTATCTCTAAGAGCAAATTCAAACTAAACACTTAAGCTATTTTCAGTATTTTTTTCCTCTTTTCATGTCTGAGATAGTAAAAACAATTCTGAAGCCATTAGATGTTATAATTATTCCTTGTATTTTCTTCTCGTTAGAGGCACACTCAAGGAATATATTAGCCAAAAGGAAAAGTAATTTCACCAAAGTTTTTTCCACTAAACATGAGAGAAGTATGCTTTAGTGGAAATTCTTAAGTCTGTCTAAATTAGAAAAGTGTTCTATATTTTTAATTAATATATTTTTATCTAACTCAACAATTATAATGGAGGAAACAAGACTGCTGATATTTTGTACTTATAATAGGTATGGTGTTGCTCAGGATTTTTATAATTCGTCCTTTATGATGACAAAGAAGTATTCAACTTCTCTTTTGAAAATTTGTCTATGCCTGGTAGCAACTCTAGTTTTCATAATGAGAACTTGTCCTAATCTTAATATTTTAATTTCCTCAACAGTGCCTTCCCTCTGTGAAAGAAAAGAATAGATATTAACCTACCCCCATATATGTATTTATTTTCTCTGAACCATCCTCAAGGGTATCCCTGATACTTTTGACTTTATTGAGGGCTTCTCATTTTAATTCCCCTTATTCTTATTGCTGCTATCACTTCTTTCTCCTTATCATCCTCCAGATTCTTGGTGGCATCCCTCTTTGGTGAGTATCATATTGTAGGAATAAATTTATTTCTGTGCCCATACAGTGTTCCTATCTACCTAGAGGATCACTGTGATAGTTTATAATTTAGTTGTGTTAAGAAGCTAAACTGGAGAAGATTTGAATCTGATTGTTATATAGAACTTAGGTCAAGTATAAAAAGAATTATTTTTGATATGTCTTAATACACACTAAAATAAATATTATTTATAGCCTGAAAACTTTTGTACTCTTCCTAAATGAAAATCATAAATGAATCCCAATTATGCCAAATTGTATTTGTTCTATGCAAGGGTCACTTTTAAACATGCAAAGTTATTTCTACCCCCTCAAAATGTTTTATGGATTTTTAAAATGTACTTTTCCTTACAGTGCCAGTATAATGTTGCTATTTTGTGGTTAAGGACATTGGGTTATTTTCATGGTAATGTTTAAATAACCACCATTCCCATCTTTATTTTTGCTGGGGGAAAAAAAAAGAATATTGTGGTGGGTAGAATAATGTCCTCTTAAAGTTGTCTATGTCCTAATCTCTAGAACCTTAGAATCTTACCTTTTATGGCAAAAGAGATTTTGCAGATGTGATTAAATTAAGGAGCTTGAGATCCAGAGATTACTCTGAATTATCCTGCATGGCCTAGTGTAATCAGAAGAATCCATGTAAAAGAAAGAGGCAGGCAGAAGTCAAGGGAGATGTAATAATGAAAACAAGTTTCCTTATTGAAAATAATAACAGAAACTTGAAGAGAAATTTAAGATACTCCACTACTGGCTTTGAAGATAGAGGAACTGTGAATCAAGGAATGTAGGTGGCCTCTAAAAGCTACAGGTGGCAAGGAAATGGAATCTCCCCAGAGCCTTTGGAAAGAATTAGCCTGGCAACACATTCACTTTAACCCAGTAAAGCCTATTGCAAACTTCTGACTAACAGAGCTGCAGAAATAGAAAATTCAAATATCCATCACCCTTGAACAGTTTATGTATCTTTAGGTTGCATTATTGGTTGGCTCTGAGCAATTTGTGCTTCTCTGAAAAGAGCTCTGTCCAAGTATCCTGGAGAACCAGCAGCTCCTTGAAGAGGGAAGACCATATGTGGCCAAAGGCTAAGTCCATTTAATTGGCTGCTGCTAGTTTGAGAATATGTTGCAACCCGGAGAAGATCATCTACCCTCCTTCTTACTTGATGGTGTTGCTTCATGGTCTGTATGGAGATGGTAAAAATGTGAATGTTGGGTATGCAACCATTCCAGATTTGAGAGTTAATAATTTTAAAAACTTATAACAAGGGCACAAATATGTACTCATTATATGTCCTTTTGATGAGTGTGCTTTCTGCATATAGCATATGTGGGCTTCAATTCAGCTGCTCAGTCATGTCCAGTTCTTAGTGACCCCATGGACTGCAGCATGCCAGGCTTCCCTGTCCATCACCAACTCCTGGGGCTTGCGCAAACTCATGTTCGTCGAGCCAGTGATGCTATCCAGCCCTCTGATCCTCTGTTGTTCCCATCTCTCTCCTCCCTTCTCCTGTCGGCTTGAACAGAACAAACTTTCTACCAACATGTTACCAGCATTACTAATCTTCTAGCCTAAAATTCTTAGATCCTTAACCTATGTCTTCTCCACTGTGGCAGGTATGTATTTTAGGTTCTGACACTATGGCAATGCACTTTTCATGTGCTGAATGGCATATAAGTTAGAACAAGAGGGAACATGACTAATGGTCATTTAAACATATAGGGATTTCTTTATCTCATTACAGGCAAGCTCATCAAAGCCACATGGAATCTGACTTCTTCTTTCCTTCAGGTCTGTCATTCTGAGTATGTTGCTATGGTCTTCATGATTATAAAATGTGTTGCTGTACTTTCAGACATAATATTCATGACTGGCAGAAAAACTAAAATAAATAGAGCAAAGGACATAAATAAGAGGACAGAGAGCTGTGTTCTTGTCCTTGCCTTTACATGCAGGAAAGACTTTCCTTGCCAAAAGCTTCAGCCCATATCTCATTGAGCAAAACTATGTCCCATGCTTGCTGTCACTATAAGAAAGCCCAGGAAGGAGTTTTAGCTTTCTAAGCTCTGTACAAAAACTGAAAGAGAAGTAACATTGTGAATGGTTAGGGGAGCTAGTTCTCAGAAACTGTGAAATACAAATTTAAATAAATTAGATGGGTTGGCTAACCCTACTATAGATACCACAGTTTTTCAGCTGCTCTCCTGTTGAAAACATTGGGCTGTGTAATATTTCTCAGAAAGATACAGAGAACAGTCACCAGGTCTATTAATTATTAGTTGAGCCTTTTACACTTAGTTGTTCTTTGATTCAAAAAGACCTCTGTTCAGTCACTAAATCACATCTGACTCTTCGTGACCCCATGGACTGAAGCACTTCAGGCTTCCCTGTCCTTCACTATCTCTAGGAGTTTGCTTAAATTCATGTCCATTGAGTCAGTGATACCATCCAACCATCTCATCCTCTGTTGCCCCCTTTTCCTTTTGTTCTCAGTCTTTCCCAGCATCATGGTCTTTTCTAATGAGTCAGTTCTTTGAATCAGGTGGCCAAAGTATTGGAACTTCAGCTTCAGCATCAGTCTTTCAATCAATATTCAGGGTTGATTTCCTTTAGGATTGACTGGTTTGATCTCCTTGCTGTCCCAAAAGAAAATACTGCAATATGGAATTTTAATTGAATTATTAAAAATGCATTATTTTCCTCTAAGGAAAGATTTTTCATACTCTTTCCCACTCTTAATAAAAAAATAGTAAATAGTATTGCAGCTGAAAATAATCCCTAAGAGAATGCCTCATATCTCAGTAGACTTTCTCTTTCAAGATTTAAACATAACAGTGATTTAAATGAATTATCCTTCCACTTATGCAGGCTAATCAAGTAGCAGATTCTAAAGCATTTTTGTGAGCTCTCCCACATGTTGTATCTAGCCAAAACCAACAATTCTGAAATGAGATTTTTTTTTTTATTATGTAGTGCAAGTTTCCTTAAAAGAGAACATATTTCACAACCAAGAATGTGACATTATTGTAACTCAGTAGTTAAGTTGATGTGTACAGTGTGTGGCATGCATCCAACCATGTCATCCATCAGTGAAATTTCAGGGGCTGATTATACTACAGTATACTCCTATATTGGAAAATTACCTACTTTCTCTGAACTACCATTTAAAGCATCTTTCTCTGACATAAAATTTGTGACTTCCTGCTAACAGCTATAGAAAGGAGATGTGGAGTGGAAATGGAGGGGAAGGCTCTTCCTACAAAGAAAAGGAAGAGAGAAATGGAAAAGGTAGGAGAAGAACACTTACAGTGGCAGCACTTAAGAGAAGTCCATATGCTCATCAAGCTTCTCAGATTGCAGTTTCATAGTTACTGTCTAGGTTCTTGAGAGTTTCTAATCCAGGCCATTTCTGAAAGAAGGCGTATTTTTTGTTGTTATTTCAAACTTGGATAGTCTTTTCACACTTGGAAATTAGGAATGTACATTAAAAGTTTTACAGGAAATTAAGTAGATAAAGAAGGATTTTGAATTTTTAATTACATAACTTTAATAATTATATCTAGGCCAGGTCTCAACTACCCAGTGATGGAAAAAATTGAGACAATTACCTTGATGATCGAGACAAAAACCATACAGAGGGTATGATACTGTTGAGTTAGCTGAATGCCAGACAAGAGATCTGAAATTGATGGTGTTGTTCAGGAGATCCTGAACTATTCAAAATGAAATAGAACGTTTTTTTCCCCGCAGTCTATGACAAACTCTTGCATTGATTTCCCTTTTGATAAGAAGTAATTTACAAGATAAATGAGAAGTTAAACTGATTGTTTGACTTTTGAAACTCACCTAGACTTTAGGAAATTTGATTACAGCTTACTAATTTGGGAAGAAGAAAATATTCATTTGAGTCAGGGTAAGGTATATTCTGGGCTTCCCAGGTGACTCACCAGTAGAGAATCCACATGCCGATGCAGGAGATGTGGGTTTGATCCCTGAGTAAGGAAGTTCCCCTGGAGAAGGAAATGGCATCCCATTCCAGTATTCTTCCCTGGGAAATCCCATGGGCAGAAGATCCTGGCAGGCTACAGTTCATGGGGTTGCAAAAGAGTTGGACACAACTTAGCAACTGAACAGCAAAAAGGTGCATTCCATGATTGTCTGTTAAACCATCCTGAAAGTTTAAATGTGGAAGAAGGCAACTAGCTAAGAGGAAACTGAGAGGCTACTTAGAATAGATAATCTTTGGAAAAGGATTTTGAAGTCTCAAATAAGGCCCAGTTGTAAGTGGGAAGAAGGGAGGGAGTATTTTATGGAGAAACAAGTTGTCACTAGGCAGTAGAAGCAAAACAATAATGTTGAAAAGAACATGGTGTGTATTATTGAGCTTGTTTGTGGGTCAGAGAGTGGTATAGTTTGGTGGAAGAAAACATTATTGTTACACTTTTTTGGTTTTGTTTTTGATTGATTTCCCTTAAAAAAAATTAGAGGAAGACAGAAATTTTGTCAAACTCAACTCACCCCTGAAAAAGTAGCCATGAGCATAACAGCTGTGGATTAAAGGTTAAGAGCAATGGAGAGGTGAATACAGGTTTAGGTTGGAAAGGGTGTTTCTTCTCTTGTGGGAAATTGATGGGGCACGAACATTTTAGATTATTGGTTTACTTGTTTTTAACTATTTGTGTGGTGGGTTTTGGTGCCATTTTTTTTTTATCTGAAGAAAACTCTTCCTTAATAAAAAGAGTGAAATAATGACTCTAGTGGAAAAAATTAAAATTTGAAAGTCACTTAACTGTAACCATAATTTGCTTGGCCTTAACATTACTCTTTTCATGCTTGCAGTTTTGACTTAATTTTTTATATGTTTTTAAGGTTTCACTACTTTTCATGGTTCAAGTGGAGTTATATTGTTAAGTTAATGAAAGATAATGTAGCCTTTGTGGTAATTGAGGACTTATTTTTTAAATAGAGAAAATACTTTTTATTGTAGACCATAATTATAGCTGTGTTCATTGCATCAAATTATACATGCATTATTAGACCTTCAAACCCCTAATAAATTCTGTACTTTACTGTTTTGGAGCTTTGTATATTGTAACAAATATTTATATAAACAAAATCTAGGTTGTATTAATAAAAAAAACTTATCTGAATCTCTGCTTTCTATAGGATCCACTTTCTCCTGATGAGAAACAGGGAATATTTTAATGACAAAAAATGGGATGATATATAGTTACTGAATGATTTTAAAATTTGTGATTAACCATTCATACTCATTTCTATAGTCTTGCAGAATTGATCTACATCATATAACCTTTTTTAAACATTTTAATGAAATATGAAAGCACTATAACATCCATGTAATACATGAGTTAAGAATTGCAGTTTTGAAAAAATTTCTTCTTCAAATTATACTTGTATTTCTTTCTTGAATTCAGAAAGTTTGCGATCTTATGAAATGTAATTCTTTCATGTGGAGAACCATCTACTGGATTAGTATTACAAGCAAAGGACTAAATATTTAGTCTGAATAACATTCATTATTATCGTGGTACATAGAGTATACACTTATATTTTTAAAGTAAACTTATTTTCTTGGTAATCTCCTCAGAACTCTTTGTTGTTTGTCTTTTGTGTTTTTGTTTATTCATTTAACAATAAGAAATAAGATGTCAACGCATTTTAACCAAAAAATTTCATATGATTTGTAAATAAGCAATCAATTCCTTTCCATATATCTTGCCACTTAAATAAATTTATTAAAAAGTGAACTGGTAAGAAAGAGGAGATGCGTATATTAGGATTAATGGGTTGCTTACCAAAGGATCAGTTTGTTGATGTCCAAAACTAGATATTATGGAACATCTGCTCATTGAAAAACATATTAGTGTGTTATGTTCATCTCCTTCTGCATATGGATTGCCTTTGAATGGGGAGATAAACATTTCCTCGATGATGGCGTGTAAGATTTGTGCAGTTTCAGAGAAAGCTGAGATGAAAAACTAATTTACCTAAAAAAATATTCTTAGGCAATAAAATAACATTCATCATCATTCTTGGCCATCGTCCTCTGTTAAAACCATTAATTCTCATGATTAGCTATGAGATGGATAGGGAAAATATATATTATTGCGGTTAGATGGAGGACTGAAAAACCAACCATTTTGTGTTACATGCAGGCAGCAAAGTACTCATCAGTGGTTTTGGATCTCTTAGAGCCTTTGTACCCTATCTTAACATAGAGAAAAATCCATGGAGACAGTTCTTTGGGTGGGTTGGTGTGAAGCAAGAGTCCATCTATAACTTCTTTCTACTAGAGTCTGCACTTCCAGTGAGCACCAGAAGATTGAAAAACACCAAAAGGTAACCGTCTGACTTGTTTTCACTGGTATTGCAAGACTTACATAAACACTGTCACTATCATATAAGTTTGAGGAGTTTAGATATGAAATATATGTGTGTGTGCTTAGTTGCTCAGTCATGTCTGACTCTTTGCAGCCCCATGGATATAGCCCACCAGGATCCTCTGTCCATGGGGATTCTCCAGGCAAGAAGATTGGAGTGAGTTGTCATACCTTCCTCCAGGGTATCTTCCCAACCCATGGATTGAACTCATATCTTCCCAACCCAGGGACTGAACCCAGGTTTCCTGCATTGCAGGCAGATTCTTTACAGTCTGAGCCACCAGGAAAGCTCTATATATGAAATAGAGAGATATTTGAAACCCAATTATGTGACTTAAATTAGAAAAAAATAAAAAATTTTGAGAAATTTGAAAATGATTCTTAAATGTTGAATTATTTTAAAAAAAGTAACCAAATTTAAATGAGCACCTAATATGTGATAGGTACTTTCCTAAATGCCACCTATAATACATAATTTAATTTAAATTCTGTTTAATACTCTGGCTTCTCTGATGGGTCAGACAGTAAAGAATCTGCCTGAAATGCAGGAGACCTGTGTTCCATCCCTGGGTCAGGAAGATCCCCTGGAAAAGGGAATGGCAACACACTCCAGTATTCTTGCTGGAAAATCCCATGGACAGAGGAATCTGGTGGGCTACAGTCCATGGGGTTGCAAACAGTCGGATGTGACTGAATGACTAATGCACACACACACACACACACACACACACACACACACACACATTTAATTCCCTAACATTCATGTTCTATAAATGAGAAAACAAATTTATAGGCACATAACCCAGATAATTTGTTTAGCATATGGAGGATATTATTTTAGAAATCTTAACGAAAATTATAGAAAGGCAAACCTTGATATGTCTGTATATCAAGAAAGCTTATTTTGTAAGTAATTTCTAGGGGAAAATCTGATTTCCAGAGTTTGATGTTTCCTCTTATTTGAGAAATTATTTCATGAAGCGAGTCATAGAGAGCCACACACTTCATGGTTCCTAACTTATGGATTTGGCCCACATTTGTCAAAACCATCTTCTCTAAGTCTACAAAAGCAACTTCAAACCTAAAAGCAGTAGGCCCATTGTTGTTAAGTCGCTGAGTCATGTCCAGCTCTTCTGTGATCCATGGACTGTAGCCCACCAAGTTCCTCTGTCCATGAGATTCCCGAGGCAAGAATACTGGAGTGGGTTGCTATTTCCTTCTCCAGGGAATCTTCCTGAACCAGGGATGGAACCAGCATTTCCTGTATTGGCAGGCAGATTCTTGACCACTGATCCACCAGGGAGGCAGCCAGTAGGCCCTTTAAGAGCTACCTATGAAAGGTTGTTGCTGAACCCACGAAAAGACGCCAGGATTCTTGGCCTCCGGAGGAGAAGAATTCAATCCAGGGCCAGAGAAAGGGCTTCATCGCTCAGAGCTTTTATGTAATAGAGTTTATTAAAGTATAAAGGGGATAGAGAAAGCTTCTGACATAGACATACAGAAGGGGGCAGAAAGAGTACCCCCTTGCTAGTGTTAACAATGGAGTTATATACTCTCAAAGTAGTTATTACAGTGAATCAAAAGAATGTCGGGAGGTTGTAAAGACCTCACTAGACCTACTCCCATAATTTACATTTTAAGATAACAGAATTAGCCAGAAGACTTTTTCCAGAGACTGTCCCCAAGCAGGATACATTATTGTTATATAATCCTAAGGAATGTAGAGGGGAAAAAAAAGTTTGTCCTTTCTTCCTCCTTGAGAATTCCAGACCCCTCTTTCTTTAGGAACCCCTAGACTTCTTATCAACCTGCCTAGGAAATGACTCTCTTACCTAAAACTGTTAGGCTCAAATCCAGCATGCCCCAAGATTATGAAAACCATGTTATTCTAATCTTCCAAATGCTAGTACTTGATTTTCCCTCAAGATTTGGTATTTAGAGAGCCAGTAAATAAACACCCTCTTTTCTTGATCAAGTCAAGAATTCATAGGACTGTGAAAGATGGAGATAAAATGTTAGGTTTTACTGGTAAAAGGGATTAAAGGGATATTACAGTGTGTTGCCACAATGGACTTTCCACTACTCCACCTTGCCCCAGGCTAACCTGCTGGGGCACAGATAACGCTGAGTGTCAGCTGGCTTGTCACATAGGGGCCTATCCATGCAAAGCACAACACAGAAGAGCTTGGAAATGCAGATTCACTGCAGTCAGGCTGATTCAGAGAAGAGACTGGAAGTTAGAGGAAGCTGTCTCTTGTGATGCTATCTTTTTACTCCCAGAGTTGATTTGAGACCACTCAGACACATTTTTTCTACATCCTCAGAAGGATGGGGTTGGGGTAGAAAGAAGTCAAGACTATATTTTACAGGAGATTCCTCATTAACACACATAAGACCTAGGTGAGAGCTTTCCCTCTAGCCATTTTTAATAATTATACTATGAAACTTACAATAATTTGAATTTTTTAGAGCTGCATATAACAGTTGTAGATTGTTTATAGTTCAGAGCAGCAGGTTGGGTGACAGTAGTATTAGGAATACAAAAGCTAAAACCTAAAGGTCAAGGAACTAGTTACCTTCTTATTTGTGTCCTTTTATCTTCAAATTGTCAGAAAACAGAGGCTTAGAACAGGGAACATTCATTTTGTATAAAGATTTTCTACTTCTCTCCTTTGACATTTCCAGCAATTAGTGGTAGCATTACTGAATGAAACCAAAAATAATGGATGGGAAAAGTTACATGGAAGGAGAGTATTCAGTGTAAATAGTTCCATCTCAGCCTAATTATCATTCAAAGATCAGATAGAAAACATAAAGTCAAAAAGAAGAACAAAACTTACAGGGGAATTACAGTACTTGATAAACAACAACTATAATTGGTAGAAATTAAAACTGATTTTGGTCGTCTCTAATTTCTAACAAAACTGCAAGTACTTATAGCAAATTGTTTTGAAATTTCTAACAGGTACAAGATTTTTAGATCCAGGAAAATGAATCTTAAAAATATATCATTTAATATTCATCATACTTACCTGTTTTCACAGAAAAGGTATTTTATATTCTGCTTGTTTTATTGAATAGTGAAAGTTTGTAAAGTAAATAATAATGTCAGTTGATCATGGATAAGATATAGGGTCTAAGAAGCATAGATTATTTTTTAAGCTGATTTTAAATATTTAAAGCTATATTCAAATTTTTACTATTCTTAGAAGTGAAAGGAAGGCGTGGCATAAATGTTAAATAGTTTTTGATAATGATTTTTAATCACTTATCTATATGTGACATAACTTCTTAGAATAGATTTGCTTTCCTAATTAAAGGTTGTCATAGGATAATAATAAAATAGTTTTTTTTTTTTATTAGTTTTGCCAAACAATGACATGATATCACCATGGGTTTACATATGCTCCCCCTCCAGAACCCCCCTCCCTCCTCCCTCCCCCCAGGAAATCTCGTTGCACCAGTCCCAAGCATCAATCCTGGGCCGGCTATTGCTTAGACATATGATAATTAACATATTTCAATGCCATTCTCCCATATCATCCCACCCTTTCCCTCATCCACAGAGGCCACGAGTCTATTCTATACATCTGCGTTCCTTTTGCTGTCTCGCATGCTGGGTTCTCGTTACCGTCTTTCTAAATTCCATATATATGCGTTAATATACTGTATTGTTGTTTTTGCTTCTGGCTTACTTCACTCTGGATAATGGGCTCCAGTTTCGTCCATCTGAGTAGAACTGATTCAAATGAATTTTTCCTTAATGCTGACATACATAGCAATACAGATAAATTGAAAACATAGGATGAGGTCCAAAATTATAAGAGACAAAGGATAGTGAATTTGGAATTAAATGTTTTAACACTGCATGTATAACATGGTATATATCCAAATGGCAGTGCCATTGGAACATGGCTCCAGTGTTCAATGAGTATAACTTTCAATGCTATGACGTAAACAATAGTTTAAATACTCTATCTCGTGCAAACTGTCATTTAAAAAAATGTATAATATATTAAATGGTAAAAAGCTCTTAGTTTTTAATATTTTATTTTTACATCTCTACCTGGTAGATGCTTACTCATAATAAACATAACATTTAATATGAATTCAAAATAATATGTGTATATAATTATTTATTACAATAGCTGGGAGTGGGGAAAATATAACATTTTTTTCTGATTCTGCAATATGAATATTTCAGATGACACAAAATATTATTAAAAAAGGCATTTGTATTAATTAACATCTTTTTACCTTAAGTTTATATTAAAAAAACAGAAGGTCACGGACTGTCAGTGATACACAGCAATAAGTGACTAATGCTCAAGCATCTGAGGTGATCACCTAAGCAATTCTGCCATTTGTAGTTGGGCTGGGATGATGATTCTTCTGGTGTTGACTGAACTTACTCAAATGTGTGTGGGTCAGCTGACCTGGTATAAAGTGACATTCAACACATCTTGACTTTGTTCTATGTGTCTCTCATACTCTGTCAGGCTAGGGATAGTACATCATTCTCATGATGATGGTACACACCAAAAGAGAAAGGAAGCCTAATTATGCAGACACTGTTCCAGCTCCTTGAATGTGCTATAGTTTCTGACATCTCATTGCTAGTAGAAGTCACATGGTTAGGTCCATATTCAGAGTTGGGGGAGATGCTATGAAGTTACATGACAAAAGAGTTGGATACAGTAATGAATGGTAGAATATCAGTGCTCAAGCTGATATTTATCTGTATTATTATATAGAATTAAATAAATTTCAGAAAAGACATTAAAGTAAAATTTGACTGAAACTATTACATCTTCAGTTCAGTTCAGTCACTCAGTCATGTCTGACTTTTTGCGACCCCATGGACTGCAGCATCCCAGGCCTTCCAGTCCATCACCAACTCCCCGGAATTCACCTAAAATCATGTCCATTGAGTCGGAGATGCCATGTAACCATCTCATCCTGTCATCCCCTTCTCTTCTTGCCCTCAATCTTTCCTAGCATCTGGGTCTCTTCAAATGAGTCCACTCTTCACATCAAGTAGCCAAAGTATTGGAGCCTCAGCCTCAACATCAGTCCTTCCAATGAACATCCAGGACTGATCTCCTTTAGGATGGACTGGTTGGATCTCCTTGCAGTCCAAGGGACTCTCAAGAGTCTTCTACAACACCACAGTTCAAAAGCATCAATTCTTCTGTGCTCAGCTTTCTTTATAATCCAACTCTCAGATCCATACATGATGACTGGAAAAACCATAGCCTTGACTAGATGGAACTTTGTAGGCAAAGTAATGTCTCTGCTTTTTAATATGCTGTCTAGGTTGATCATAACTTTCCTTCCAAGGAGTCAGCATCTGTTAAATTTCATGGCTGCAATCACCATCTGCAGTGAATTTCAAGCCCAAAAACATAAAGTCAGCCGCTGTTTCCCCATCTATTTGCCTTGAAGTCATGGGACCAGATGCCATGATCTTAGCTTTCTGAATTCTGAGCTTTAAGCCAACTTTTTGTCTCTCCTCTTTCACTTTCATCAAGAGGCTCTTTAGTTCTCCTTCACTTTCTGCCATGATCTTAGTTTTCTGAATGCTGAGCTTTAAGCCAACTTTTTGTCTCTCCTCTTTCACTTTCATCAATAGGCTCTTTAGTTCTTCTTCACTTTCTGCCATAAGGGTGGTGTCATCTGCATATCTGAGTTTGTTGATATTTCTCCTGGCAATCTTGATTCCAGCTTGTGCTTCATCCAGCCCAGCATTTCTCATGATGTACTCTGCATATAACTTAAATAAGCAGGGTGACAATATACAGCCTTTTATATATAAAAGGCTTATATATATAAATTTTATATATAATATATATATTTTATATATAAACTATTACTATTAACATGCAAATATATGAAAAGATCCAGTTTATTCTTATAGATGTTTTTACTTTTATCCACATTGCTAAGCAAAAGCAAAAGAAAAATAATGTTAACAATTATTTCTGATTATATGTATTTTATGTTTGAAAAAGCTACCTGTGGCAAACTAGTCAAATGATTTAAGCAAGGTAAATTCTTGTGTCTTAATTATAATATATTAAAAACTATAATAGATGTCAAAAACATCTGTGATTGTATAAAAGGTTAAAAGTTGTTTTAAAATTAGTTTCATCTAGTTTTTAGGAAAAGAGGGCTTACACTGATAATCAATTATTTTCCAGTAATCTAGTAAGACCACTTGAATGGTGTTTAGAAGGATTTAGAATGTATTCAGGTCAGTTCTCTCTCAGTTGTGTCCGACTCTGCAATCCCATGGACTGCAGCACGCCAGGCCTCCCTGTCCATCACCAGCCCATGGAGTTTACTCAAACTCATGTCCACTGAGTTAGTGATGCCATCCAACCACCTCATCTTCCACTGTCCCCTTCTCCTCCCACCTTCAATCTTTCCCAGCATCAGGATCTTTTCAAATGTGTCAGCTCTTCACATCATGTGGCCAAAGTATTCAAGTTTCAGCTTCAACATCAGTCCTTCCAATGAATATTTAGGACTGATGTGTATATTTTTCCTTTTGTCCTTTGCTTTTTGCTTCTCTTCTTTCCACAGCTATTTGTAAGGCCTCCTCAGACACCATTTTTCTTTTTTGCACTTCTTTTTCTTGGGGGTGGTCTTGCTCCCTATCTGCTGTACATTGTCACAAACCTCAGTCCATAGTTCATCAGGCACTCTGTCTATCAGATCTAGTCCTTAAATCTATTTCTCACTTCTACTGTAAGAGATTTGATTTAGGATATACCTGAATGGTCTAGTGGTTTTCCCTACTTTCTTCAAATTTAAGTCTGAATTTGGCAATAAAGAGTTCATGATCTGAGCCACAGTTCCTGGTCTTGTTTTTGCTGACTATACAGAGCTTCTCCATCTTTGGCTGCAAAAATATGATTAATCTGATTTCTGTGTAGACTATCTGATGATGTCCATGTATAGAATCTTCTCTTGTGTTGTAGGGAGAGGGTGTTTGCTATGACCAGTGCGTTCTCTTGGCAAAACTTTGTTAGCCTTTGCCCTGCTTCATTTTGTATTCCAAGGCCAAATCTGCCTGTTATTCCATGTGTTTCCTGACTTCCTACTTTTGCACTGCAGTCCCTATAATGAAAAGGACATCTTTTTGGTATACAAATACATATGTATATATAAAATATGGTTTGAAACTGTATATATTATATACATAAAGGCTATGTTTTTTTCCATTAGTTATATATTGAGAGTTGAACTGTAAAGAAAATTGAGCACTGAAAAATTGATGCCTTTGAACTGTGGTGTAGGAGAACACTCCTGCAACTAGTCCATCCTAAAGGAAATAAGTCCTGAATATTCATTGGTAGGACTGATACTGAAGTTGAAATTCCAGTAGTTTGGCTATCTGATGCAAAGAGCTGACTCATTTGAAAAGACCCTGATGCTGGGAAAGATTGAAGGCAGGAGAAGGGGACGACGGAGGATGAGATGGTTGGGTGGCATCACCAACTCAATGGATATGAGTTTGAGTAAACTCCATGGGTTGGTTATGGACAGAGAGGCCTCGTGTGCTGCAGTCCACAGGGTCGCAAAGAGTCGGACACAACTGAGTGACTGAACTGAACTGATATACAATGTATGTAATATGGCATAACAGTATTATATACATGTGTGTGTATATGTATATTCCCTGCTGAAATCACCTGCCTAAAGTACCTAAAGAAACTCCTCTTAGAACAGAATACACTTTCTCCCCATAATTTTATCGGGGAGAAAATTTAAGTAGCCCATTTTACATATTTCTTTGCTTGCAGTTACTCTGACTGATTTATCGAAGTCCCTAAATTTAATGGTTTGACTTATGATTTCTCAGCTTAATAGTGGTGCAAAATCAGTGCACACAAGCAGAAATCATACTGTATATTTTGAATTTTGACCTTTTCCTGGACTAGCAATGTGTGGTCTGATACTATTTTTATTGAAGTATATACTAATTACAGTATTAGTTTCAGGTATACAGTATCATGATTCAATATTTTTGTAGATTATACTTGAATTTATTATAAAATCTTTGCTGTATTCCCTCTGCTGTATAATACATCCTTGTATCTATTTATTTTATACATAGTAGTCTGTGCTTCTTAATCCCCTACCTCTATTTTGGCCTCTCCCCTTCCCTCTCCCCACTGGTAAGCACTAGTTTGTTCTTTATATCTGTGAGTCTCTTTTCATTTTGCTATATTCATTCATTTGTTTTAAGTTTTAGATTCCACATTTAAGTGATAACATACATTTGTCTTTGACTAATGTCAGTAAGCATAATGCCCTATAGGTCCATCTGTGGTATTGCCATTAGCAGAATTCCATTTTTTTTTAAAGGCTGAAGAATATCCCATTGTAATATATGCCACATATTCTTTCTTCATTTATCTCTTGATGAACACTTAGATTGCTTTCTTCTCTTGGGTACTGCAAATAATGCTACAGTGAACACTGGGATGTATGCCTAGTTTTGAGTTAGTGTTTTTGTTATTTTCGGATGTACACTAAGGAATGGAATTGCTGGATCATATGGTAGTTCAGTGTTTTCTGAGGAACCTGTATGCTGTTTTCCACAGTTGTTGAACTAATTTATATTCCCACCAACAGTTCCCAAAAAATGAAGAGGAGGAAGCACTCCCATATTCTTTCTATTCAGCCCCCATTACCCTGATACCAGGAAACTGAGGCTTAGGTAGTTTTCAAAGTGCCAGGGCCAGGGTACACAGACCACAGAACCTTTAAGGTATCTATTATATAGAACTCCACTGCTTATATTATTGTTGTGATTATTTTTAGTAAAAAAAAAAAAAACAAATTAATCATGACATCTGAAATCCTTTCTATTTTGGTGAAGCTAATAACATACTTATGCTATAGCAAAATAATTTTCCTTTTGCAAAAATATTCTAAATTAAGAATTATTTTTATTAATACATTTGCAGCTTTGTGTTCAGAATTGTCAGTGCCTAAGTTTACACAAAATGAACCACGGTAGTAGTTTTACATGATTATCTGCCCACATCATTCCTTTTATCCCCTCCAGTGTAAACAGTGCTTTAATGTACTAGAAGTATTGATAAAGGCATGGGGGAGGGGCCAGGGGAACAGCTGGATCTGCCATGTAAGAAGATGGAAAGATATCAAGTAAATTTAAAATAAAATAGGTGAGGTGATTAAATCACATGAAATTTTACAGGTCACTGAAAACTTATATTGAAAAAAGATAAAGCAGAATGTGCAAGCACACAGAACCGAAGACTCTTATGCCTTCTTATACCTACGTGAGTGAGGTAAAGAGATGGCTACAGATGTAGAGTTTAAACAAGCAGAGTTAAGAGGTTCATTAATTCTGCAGCACACGCTTAACCATCTCTCCTGATTTCCCTTGCAGTGATATTCCCTCTCCTCACTAAAGAAAACAAAATGTTAAAACATTAACTTACACACACATACACATATTTTGACATTGAGTGCTGCAACAGGGAAAGTGATTTGAGTTATTTATTAAAAAAGCGTTGATTAAATTGTGTGCTTGAGAGAATAGGAAATGGTGCATACCTTTCCTGTCTTGCACTGAATTCAGTAGAACTCATGGTAGATAATAAATCATGGAATTGAATATCTGTGCAGCTGTTCCTATTCAGACCGATTGATTATAATATTGGGCTGGTCGTAAACAGAAGATCCAAGGCTTACCTGAAATTGTAGCAGATTGATGCTTAGATTGCTCTTTTTGTCCCCTTTTCTTACCCAAAGTGGGTAGTTGGAAAGAGAGTTTGTTGTTGTTCAGTCACTCAGTTGTGTCCGACTCTTTACAGCCCCATGGACTGCAGCACAGCCTGGCTTCCCTGCCCTTCACTACTTCCCAGAGCATGCTCAAACTCATGTCCATCAGGTTGGTGATGCCATCCAACCATCTCATCCTCTGTTGTCCCATTCTCTTCCTGCCTACAATCTTTCCCAGCATCAGGGTCTTCCGGGAGTCGGTACACACCTCTTTACTTTGTTTCTTTCTCAAGGAGTAGAAAAGGAAGCCTGCAGTAGCATCTATGATGCAGAGACAAATGTATGGGGATAACAGACAAAGCAATATCTTACTGCATGGCCAGTTATCAGGATACATTTCATATCTTTTTCATGCTTTTGTTAATCTTCCATTATTTGGATCCATTTCTGTCTACCTTGTCCCCTCTAGGATTTATGTCTCATCATCTTAGGTTTTTTTTTTTTAGTAGATCTCACTGTGGCCCAATTGGCCATCTAATGCTATCCCTTAAACTTGAACAGTTCATTTTGTTCAATTCTGGCCAGGTACATCTGACCACCAATCCTGAATTCAACTTGTTTGTGTTTTTATATAACTTGAATGTTTTTATCACCTCATTTCTTACTACTGCCCCTTCCCCTGACTCCATATCTTCTCCTCAATCCCCTGGAAACCAACTGGGGGCTTACCCACTCTAATTACACCAGCTACACAGTGAGTGCCAGTTAGTCCCTTTTCTTGTCCTCATCAGTTCTGCCACATGGCCTTTGACACACATGAGGCATTATGATGCAAGTTCTTTCAGTCTTAGCACAGACTTCAATATAGAAATCGAGTTTCATAACTATTTTTGTAACACGGTAAGTTCAATATATGTGTCCTAAAATCCCTAAGTTTAGGTTTCCCTGGTGGCTCAGATGGTAAAGAATCTGCCTGCAGTGCAGGAGACCTGGGTTTGATTCCTTGGTTGGGAAGATCCCTTGGAGAAGGGAAGGGATCTGGCCTGGAGAATTCCATGGACAGAGGAGCCTGGCAGGCTACAGGCCATGGGGCCGCAAAGAGTCTGATAAGACTGAGTGCATTTCACTTTCACTTTTCCTAAACTTTCTTTGTAAATGAATGCTGAATTTTTGTCAGTACTCCGGAATAATAAAGGAACCACACATAATTCATTTTGGTTTTCTAACTTAATTATCAAGCAAGTACAAAGAGAAATTGTCAATAATTAAATATCATGACAGTCATCAGATTGACTTGATGGTTTCTAATAAATTAGGCTAAGAACAGAATTTTGTACTATACTTTGATGTATAAATGCATCTCAGTTCCATGTCTTAAGTAGTAATACTCCTAGTTATTCCTAAATTATATGTAGGTTTTGCTTTCTGAATATCCTCCTTAAAAAGAGATTTTATGATAGAGCACTTGCCATGAAGATGTTTGATATCAGCTTAGAAAGCACCTACTCTATGTCACTAATATACTAAGGAAATGTGAAATGGAAAATTTTTAATATTCGTAACTATACAGAATTCTTGTAGATTGCTAAAACATGAAGTAACCAAATAAACTTTATTATTGAAATGAGTTTAAGAATATAAATGCATAATGTGATTTGTCAAACTTGTAAAACTTTAAAGACTGCAGCAGTTCATAATATGAAACTGTGTGTATGAAACTGTGTAGCATAAAATGTTTAGCTGCTAAGGTAGCAGGGAAGTTCCAGGAGCTGTTTTCATAAATCTGAAAGTAGTTAACCTGTTTCATTTATCTTCTTTATTCCATTTACCAAAATAGTGGGGCCTGCCTTCCCCTGCTTTAAAGTTTATAAGTTTAATTTAGTTGATGCTATGTATTTTTGAATGGTCTTCCTTTTACATATTGTAACAATTTTTGGAACTAGAACTTCTGGAGAACATGGAAATTATATCTTGTTTAGCTTAAGAATATCTTAAGTTTTGTTTTGCTTAATAAATAAAACAGGGATACTTTTAATTTATAAGACAGGATAAATGATATCACATTTCTTAACATGAGGAAACAAAAAGGTAATAAACTAAAATGACTTTTCTTGAAGGCCATGGTCTGATCGTAAGAATTTTCATTTGGGAGGTAATTGGGAAATGGCCTGGCTTATGCACTCACCAAAGTGGAAGTGCCCTCCACCCCATGAAACAAGGATACCCAGCTGTGTAGATGAGGTGAGAGTTTATTTTGCAAGATTATGAGGCTGCATATTTGCATATATGTTGACTTTTCATAAATGATGAAAAGTGTTTGAATGTTGCTAGATAATCTTTTACCCTTGTATACATATTGGGTGAATTTTTCTTTTTCTTTTTTTTTTTTTTTACTTTATTGTGTTGGTTTTGCCATACAATGACATGAAACCGCAATGGGTTTACATATGCTCCCCCTCCAGAACCCCCTAAGAATTTTTCTTAAAAAATATAAATATATGAATTTCAATGGAACATTTATATAGAAAATTGACAATGATAGTGTTACCCTGGAAATGAACCAGAACACATATACAGTCTTACCGGCCTCTTTCTTGCCCATGAATAGGATTAGAACTACCAGAGAGGCAACCCCCAACCAGGCTCCAAATTTACTATATGTATAAGGCTGGAAGAACATAGCACAGGGAAAATTAAAAGGAAGCAGAAGGAAGCGTTAGCCGTTAATGACTACCCTCTGGATAATTATTAATAATGTCATGTGCCATGTTGTGTCGCTTCAGTCTCATCTGACTCTTGTGCGACCCTATGAACTGTAGCTGGTCATGCTCCTCTGTCCATGGAATTCTCCAGGCAAAAATACTGGAGTGGATTGCCATTCCCTCCTCCAGGGGATCTTCCCGACCCAGGGATCGAACCAATGTGTCTTATGTCTAACTTGCATTGGCAGGTGGGTTCTTTACCACTAGTGCCACATGGGAAGCCTCCCTATGAATAATGCCAGGAACTGTGAAAATGCCTCACCTATTTAGTAAAAATGAAGGGAAGATACTTTCCAGATCCTGACAATACAAATCCTACATAGCTTTGAATGAAATCTATACTATTACATTTTTAAACCTAAAGTGCCAAGGAAGTATTGATATTTCATATTTTCACATTTTCTTAGCTGACTTCTGAAAAAGAATGAGACCTAACATCTTATTTTGACAGATTTTTCATTGCTTTATGCACACATTTGCTTTATGGCTTTTAATCCATTTTGACTCTTTTTAAAATACTCCTCTTTGTTTAATATTTTTATTGGTGAGAAGAACTGAGTTGACTCTACCTGAAGATAATGGTGAAAATATTAATATACTAAAATGACATCTATCATAATAATGAGAAGCTGTGTGTTAAATGACTCTGAAGCTTTTATTCTTAAGTTACTACTGTTGCTTCTGAGCTAATGTCTATTTTTTTTTTTTCCATGCTCTTCCACTTTCTCATTTTCCAGACAGGTGCTGGAGAGATCTTTTAAATAATCATCACTCATTTATCAGTCTCCTACTTAAAACTGTTCAGTGATGTTTCAGTGATGTTAGGGTAGATTCCAGTCTTCTTTTCTCAGCTTATGAGGGCCCACCTGACCTGGGCTATGCTTCTCACATGCACTTCATTCACTGTCAACACAGCCCTTCGTTCTCTGTGGCCATTCTGGCCTTCCTTCTGCCCCTTGAGTACACGTTGCGTATGCAGTCATCTATGCCTGAAAGCATCTGCCCCTAAATTGTCCTAAAGATGCTTTTTCCTTCTGATCTTGCCTGGAATGTCGTGTCTTCAGTGAGGACTCTGGTAACCAACCCATTGAAAATAACATTCTCTTATACATCACTGTCATGTCACCTTTTTTTTTCTTTTAGCTTTTTCATATAGCTCAGATATTCTGTTCAGTCATGTAATTATTGCTGTTTCCCCACATTCATATGTAGGCTCCCTGAGAGTGTTGCCTCTGTCTGTTTTCCATACTGCATCATAGGCTCTTAATTCATATTTATTGAAACAAAGAGTAAAAGGTGCATGTTAGAATGCTGTGTAAATCCTGATGTATATCCAAATAAAAAATGCAAGTATTAACTAAGCAACCGTCAGACAAATCATTTGTATGTTTGTCCTAGTAAGCTGGATAAAAGCATATGTGATGTGTGAGCATGTGCTGTCATTAAGGATGAGTAGCTCAGTAGTCACCCATGTTCATGGGGCACACATTTTGAGATTGATTCATTTTCAATCCACTGTGCATCTTCTGTGTTGGAAATAATTAAAGCCTGTGAACTGAAGTGAAGGAAACATTTATAATGCTGAACAACCCAAAGTGAGGACAGGAGTATCTAATTAGTCTTTCTTGTGACAATCTTTTTTTGGATTAGACTTTGAAAAGTCTTAAGAGTGGTGCTTGTGTCATCAGCTCTGCTGATAATTAATAGTGTTCGCCGTACACCTACACATATTCCCTCCAAAATATCTTTGTGTAATACCACTACTGGAAAGAACAATTTCAATTAGAGAGCAGAGCTTTTGAAGTGTATATATCATGTGGTCTGTTGTGAGAGATATGTCCTATTATAAAAGAGAAAAAAATCTCTGATAGAACATAATATTTTATGTAACATGCCTGGTATATTGTTTAACAAAACATTTTATGTATACTTCATCAGGACATGACTTAATTTTAAGAAGCAGGACTAGAATTCACCCACGGTTTCTTTTTTTGAATCCGTAGATGTTTTCCCATATTATTTTCACCCAGTCACAAGCTTATTAACTTGGGAATGAGGTGACAGGGCCTTTGTCTTCGAATCTTGCAATTATAATTAATAGTAAGTTAAAGGGAAGCAGAAAGGTTATATTCAAAGTTTAAAGTAAAATGACTTTGTGGCACGTAGTACAGGTACAGGAAGATATTAAGTGGGAACTCATTATTCTTATTAATTAGAACTTTGGGAAGACATCTTGAGAAGGAAAGTCATTTTATGGTATGTTACAAGAGAGACACCTATTTGTAGACAGAACTTCGACAGGAACTATGCTGTCTTCATCTCGGCATGTCCAGGGCCTAGCAGAGGCCATCCCCAGTGACCAGCAACTCCTTGATGCCAGGTGTATATATGAAGGCAGGGCGAACGGGTCATTGTGTATATATTCTCCACTATACCCCTCAGTGCATTCCTAAAGTCTATATTATGAAAGAAACCACTGCAAATTTCATTATGTTTGTGTGTGAAAGTTTTCTGTGTGGAGCCTGCACTTTTGGCAGAGGATTTAACGTTAGAAAGAATCCAGTAATGTCTGGTGTCTCTCAAACCCACATGGAAACATAATTTTTCCCTAAATGTTTACAGTTTTGAAGACTAAATTTACAACTTATGATCTTTATAAGAGACATGTGTGGATTATAGAAGTTAATGACATGAAGGGGCAGGCTATAGTGAAGTGCAATAACGTCCAGTAATAATAATAGCTACTATTTACAGAAAGCGGGCCGTGTTGAGATGTTGTTCCAACCACTTTCCATGTATCAGCTTGTCCTTACAACACAACACCCTTATGGTCAATTTTAATATTCCTTCCTTTCACAGATAAGGAAACTGAGGTTGTGGAAATTGAATGCCATTTGCTAGTCAATAAGTTCTAGGCCAATATTAAAATCTAGGCAGGCTGGTTTCAAAGTCTCTGTCTCTGCCTGCGGATGATACTCACTGAGTTTTCATTATCTAAGTCCTTCACTTAGAATTAAGGAAGTGCATTTACTTCCTCAACTCAGAAATCTATGAGGGCAATAGTGTATTTTTTTCTATTCATGTTGGAACTATGTCTAATCACGTAAAGATCATTTAATTGACAAAGTACCTTATACATTTTAAAGAATAGAATATCGCTGTTTGAAACTAATCCAGAATATTTAGGGGAAAAAAAAAGTCACATGTAGATAAGAGATATTTTGAAAAGAGACAGGGCTAGAAAAGAGATACATACACAAAGAAGCCATAGAGCATGATTAGCAGGTTCAGCTCAGGTGCAGTTCAGGTGGTGTGGAGGGAGCTGCAAAGTAGAAGGGTTCAATAGAGCCCGGAGAAACACTTCCAAAACTGATTAACCACCAACAGGTTTGTGTTTATATTGTTTCCTTAACTTCTGCAAACAGCTCCCCTCACAAAAGTTATTTTGGAAACATCTTTCAAAGTTTGTAAAGACGTCAGTGATTTTGGTTATCTTCACTTAAAGAGGGTAATTTATCATCTAGTCAAGTGCGCATGTGTCTGCCAGGAAATCTGTGACCAACATACATCATACTCAGGAGCTTCAAGGATTTGGTTTGCTTTCTTATGTGTGCTTTAATGTAGGATTCATTTCAGCCTGACTTTTTTTTTTTACCTCGCATCATATTTTTCTTCTAATTAAGTTCTATAAATGTATCTCTCCCAAGTTTGAGCCGTGATAAATTCCTTCTCTGAATTGGCCTTCTGAAAGTCACAAACCAGCATTATGATGAATTACGAAATGAATAATTTCCCTTCTACCATGTTTATTTTGAGCAGCAAAGTGCTGGAGAAAAGGGAATTTTTTTCACTCAAAAGAAAGCCCTGTTCACAGTGGTGACGTGTCTGTGAGTTAAACAGTTCCAACTGACCCCAGCATATTTCCAAAACTGGATAGGCCTAATGTAAGGACATGATTTTTCAGCTCAGAATTTGGGGATTTAATGATATTCTTGGAAGGAATCCAAAATGAGAAAAGGTTTGCTTTCATGTAAGCCCTAGAGTTTACTCATGTAGGTATGGACTGAGACCATGGTTTCTTTGGGAAATTGATTTCCTAAAGTCTATATTGAAGAAGAAAGGAACAATGTCATTCATACAATGGGCTGTGGGAGAAATGAATGTATAGTTTTTATTTTTTAAGTCCCTATTCATTTCACTTCATTATACATGCAAGTAAATTCATTATGTCTTTGATATGAGATGGCTGTGTTGAAACTTAACAACTTGCTGCTAATATTTAGGCTGGTATTTTATTTTTTCCTAATTTTTTTAATGGGAGCACTTCATATAAAACAAGAAAGTTAAAAGCAAACTGGTATAGTTAACAAATTTATTTCATGGAATGATCATATTTCTTATGGAAAAATCAGCTGAATTTTACAAAGAAATAAAAATTTGCTTTGATCAGTCCTGACTACCATCCTAAAATACCTCATTCTGGCTCATCTAGGAATTAATATGTTATATCTCTATAAAATGTCACAATTTACAAAATAGATGCATCCTGAAAAGTTGTATGGGAACTAGCACTGAGGTAAGGAGTAGGGAAGGGATTCAATCACAGACCCTTAAAGGTTGAAGACCTAACCCAGTTTTCCCACTAATACAGAACTTCTTTCCATAAACACTCATGACGGAGTTATACTTAGCCAACAACAGAAAGTTAGAATCATTTCAATTCTTATCACACATTCAAATACAAATTATGGAAAAATTCACACAAAAAGGATGGACAAAAGTTGTCACTTAAGAATTTTTTCTATTTTTTTTTTTGCTATATATAAGATCAGTTTACTTTAACTTACTTTATTTCTCCTACTACACAGCTTAAAATACGCTTCATTTTCTGATTTTTCTTTTGTTGGTATGGTGATTTAGTTTCTAGGTCGTGTCCTCTTGCAACCCTATGGACTGTAGCCTGCCAGGCTCCTCTGTCCATAGGATTTTCCAGGCCATAGTATTGGAGTGGGTTGCCATTTCCTTCTCTATAGGCTGGTATTTTAATATGTGCTTAATACAGGATACATTTGTTCCCTTTACTTTGGAAGGCACAGATGAAACTATATAAATAAGATTAAAGTATTGCCATAGATAAAATATCAGGCATTAACCTTTTAGTCTCTTGATTTTGAAATGGTTTAGCGTCAATATTTAAATAGCCACAACGACCATAGTCTGGTTCAAATAATACTGCTTAATGTGTTAATCATTAATTTTACATACTTCTTTCTCAGTTCCCTCTACGCCTTTATAGAGTGGGAATTGCCTCTTGCATCCTGAATTCATTACTGTGATTTGTGTACTGTGCCTTGACTGAAGCCAATTTAAGTGGCATATCAATGTTGAATTTGAGCTCCTTTGCTTTTCATAGATAGGAGCTCATGGAGTTAATGTTTCTTTTATAGAATTTATTACAGAACTATGATAATGTGGTTATGATTTATGATCTATTCCTGGATGGTATCTGAGTTAAGATGTACTATAGTCTAAAAAGAAGTTTGATTTTATATATTGTAATAAGCAAGGCTACTGGTCCAGATGTCTGAACACCAAATTTTCATTGGCATAACTTCTCTTCCCTGAATGAAAAACCAGAACTATTATTTCAAACCAGAATTAGACATGAGCGTTCACCTAAATCAACCATCCCATTTTTCAGATGAGGAATCTGAGATCCTGTGAAATTAATTAGGTTGATGACATTCAGAAAGGTAAAAGTTAGGGCTCCAGCCAAGAGGTTGAACCTGGCTCTTCCGACTCCTGAGCCAGTGTTCTGTAGCTGTCCTGCCCGGCTGAAATGGATAATCACTGCTATTTCATTTATTCCCCATATGAAGCCATTCACTCTTACCTTCCCTTAACAACCTTTTCTTCTCTTTCTCTGTATAGCATCGTCATGCACCCTCACAAAGACCTCCTTGTCTCCTGTGGGGAGGATCGTGTCTGGAAGATGGTGGGGCTCCCCCAAGGCAACGTGCTTCTCACAGGCTTGGGCCACACTGACTGGCTTTCAAACTGCTGCTTCCATCCCAGGTCAGTGCACACAGGTCTCAGAGCTAGTCTCATCTCTCCAGGAATATACTTGTTTACTTCTTCACTCTGCTGTCTTTTTCCCCCTTTTTTCTTAAACCGCTTATTGAAGTATGAATAAAGGTATATATTTAATGTATACAACTGATAAGTTTGGAGATAAGTATACCTCTTTGAAATCATCACTGGTGTCTATACCATAAACATTCCTGTCATCTCCAAAAGCTTCCTCCCTTCCACTTTATCTTATCATCATCATCATTATCCTCAAAACACTTAAGATTTGTAAATGCTGGTGGCTCAGTGGTAAAGAATCTGCCTGCAATGCAGGGGACTCAGATTTGATCACTGGTTTGGGGAGATCCCCTGGGGAGGAAATGGCAACTCACTCCAGTATTTGTGCCTAGGAAATCCCGTGGACAGAAGAGCCTGGTGGCCCACAGTTCATAGGGTCACAAAGAGCTGGACACAACGGAGCTACTGAACATACACACACCACCTGAGATTTACCCTCTTTAGCAAATTTTTAAGTATTCCTTAAGAACTGTTAGTTGTAGGTTCTATGGTTTAGAGTAGATCTCTAGGACTTAACTTGTCTTATATAAATGAAACTTGAAAGTTTATACTGCCACTTTCCTCTCTGCAACCCTATCTCTACCACTGAATTTTGAAACATGTAGATAAATGCTCCTTTGGCTTTCATTATATCGACTTTAGATTGATTGTTTTTGGTATTTAGTACATGTAAAACTTAATTCACATGCTGATGCATTTAAGAAGAGTAATGAGCTTCCCAGGACAAGCTTCAGAAACGCTCTTTGTCCTCATAAACTCTGACAAGGCACATGAATTTCAATAATGCATAGCAGTGTTTACTTTTCCTCTGTTAATCTTGCATGTTTTCTGTTTAGAATTAAGTTATCTACCAAAAAGGATCAGGAGGCAGTGATCAACTCCTTTAAAAATTCAGTGATACTTAAGATATAAAAGGGAACAAAGCAGAACTGAAGGCATTGAGCCCTATAATTTTCAAGATGCACTTAATTTTTGTATCAAAAGAACCAGGGCACAGAAGGAACAAAACACACATAAACATTATTCTGGTGGCAAGAAGCACTGCCCACTGTTGCTTGTAGTCTACTCTTATCCCTGATCCCAGTGGTCTTCTCTTATCATCATTACGCTTAACATTTGTAAACACTCCTGCATCTGGCTCTTTCTAACAGTTTCTGGTCTAATTATTCTTGGAGACATGTAGTTCTTAGTGAAACTTCTGAACGGTACCATTGGGAAAATTTGTTCTTTGGAGGACTTTATTTTTTGTTTGCACAAAACTTTTTTTAAAAAAGCATCTTTGTCTTATCCTTAGTGTGAAAGTCAGTGAAATTAGATTGAAATAATAGTAAACTAAATTATTCAAAATTTTGTGTCTTAATGAGAAGAGTAAATTAATTTTTCCAAAAAGAATTTGAAAGTGTTTTTTAAATACAACTTTAGTGCTAGATGTTTGGATTTAATTTTTGAACATATAATGCATTCCATACCTGATATGTCGATAAACAGATCTGCACCACCTCTTACCTCTCAGGACCATAAAGCCCATCTTGCAAGCAGAGACAGCACAATTAGAAGTGTAGTACCTCGCTTACACAGCTGCTGGGCATACTAATCAGATTTCCATAATATCCCGTTACCATGACAGCTGTGACTCTGACATTTTCTTATTAGTGTTTGACTAGTACATGGTCCTCTTAATGGATATTCCTACTTTTCCACTCAATTACTGAAATTAAAATCAGGTGAAATATATCATTATTCACTCATAGAATGAGTTTACTTTTAGTACTTTCTTTGGTAGAATTTTAGTAAAAGGCAGCCATACTGCTTTTCTTTTAGTGCATGTGGGATAAAAAATAATGGGAGACAACACATTTAGCCACATGTGTTTTAAGTGAGTGATAATGAATAACGAGTTCTCTATTTGCAAAAGTAACGAATGTTTATTAGAAACAACAAAAAACTTTTTTATTTGGGTTAGGGACCATTTCTTGAGAAGTTTATATTTCAGGCCTGAGATATTTTATAATGCTTAATATGTGTAAATCAACACTGGAGACCATACATTATATATAAATATATGCATATATGTATATAATATTTATGGCTAAAAGTTGTTGAAGTTTCTGCTTTCTGAAATTTGTGAAACTTGATTTTTATTTTTGCTTAGATAATTTGGTCAGTAAAAAAATAATTTGTTAAAGATAATACATTTCCTATTTATATACATATCTATAATCAAAGAATCAAATATAAATTTGATTCAAATGTGACACTAATCTGTAGTTGGATCTTTGAGGAATAAATGCAGTCATAGTCTTCCTCAGAACCCATTTTTGTGATCAGTTTGATGTTACTCCCTTGGAAGAGGTCCAGAGTAGACGCATTATACAGTGTTGCCTGCCTAATTCCGTTGCTCTTCACATAGAAAAATAAACCTGGATATTTTCTTTGTAATTTTTAATTGTGTTTGTTCCCAGTTGAGTATTTTCTATAACTTCCAGGTAGATGTATTCCTGGTTACTATGACATTGACATCACTGTCTCTTCTGTCACACGGTCATCTATCAGAATTCTTTTAGGGAGCAAACTTACTGAATATGTGAGTGGGATATTCACTGAATGACTGGAACCAGTCTTAGTCATCGTATTTTCCTTGTCATAATGGACCTCTTCAATACATAAACAATCAATACAATGGTAATGATAATATTATGCAAAAGATGAGTGACAGAAAAAAAAATTACCTGGGAGAGTAACTATTCATCTGATGAACAACTGTTCATCACTTGTTCATTTCAGTCATTCAGTTGTGTCCAATCCTTCGGGACCCCATGAACTGCAGCACAGCAGGCCTCCCTGTCCATCACCAACTCTCAGAGTCCACTCAAACTCATGTCCATGGAGTCAGTGCTGTCAACCACCCATCTTATGATCTGTCGTCCCCTTCTCCTCCTGCCCTCAATCTTTCCCAGCATCAGGGTCTTTTCAAATGAGTCAGCTCTTCACATCAGGTAGCCAAAGTATTGGAGTTTCACCTTCAACATCAGTCCTACCAATGAATATTCTGGACTGATTTCCTTTAGGATGCACTGGTTGGATCTCCTTGCAGTCCAAGGGACTCTCAAGAGTCTTCTCCAGCACCATAGTCAAAAAGCATCAATTCTTCTGTGTTAGCTTTTTTATAGTCCAACTCTCACATCCATACATGACCACTGGAAAAACCCTAGCCTTGACTAGATGGACTTCTGTTGACAAAGTAATGTCTCTGCTTTTCAATATGCTGTCTAGGTTGGTCATAACTTTCTTTCCAAGGAGTAAGTGTCTTTTAATTTCGCAGCTGCAGTCACCATCTGCAGTGATTTTGGAGATGAGAGAAATAAAGTCAGCTACTGTTTCCCCCTCTATTTGCCGTGAACTTATGGGACCAGATGCCATGATCTTAGTTTTCTGAATGGTGAGCTTTAAGCCAACTTTTTCACTCTCCTCTTTCACTTTCATCAAGAGGCTCTTTAGTTCTTCTTCACTGTCTGCATTAAGGGTGGTATCATCTGCATATCTGAGGTTATTGATATTTCTCCTGGCAATCTCAATTCCAGGTTGCGCTTCCTCCAGCCCAGCATTTCTTATGATATACCCTGCATATAAGTTAAATAAGCAGGGTGACAATATACAGCCTTGACATACTCCTTTTCCTATTTGGAACCAGTCTGTTGTTCCATGTCCAGTTCTAACTGTTGCTTCCTGACCTGCATACAGGTTTCTCAAGAGGCAGGTCAGGTGGTCTGGTATTCCCATCTCTTTCAGAATTTTCCACAGTTTATTGTGATCCACACAGTCAAAGGCTTTGGCATAGTCAACAAAGCAGAAATAGATGTTTTTCTGGAACTCTCTTGCTTTTTTGTTGATCCATCAAATGTTGGCAGTTTGATCTCTGGTTGCACTGCCTTTTCTAAAACCAGCTTGAATATCTGGAAGTTCACAGTTCATGTATTGCTGAAACCTGGCTTAGAGAATTTTGAGCATTACTTCACTCGCATGTGAGATGAGTGCAATTGTATGGTAGCTTGAGTATTCTTTTGCATTGCCTTTCTTTGGGATTGGAAAGAAAACTGACCTTTTCCAGTCCTGTGGCCACTGCTGAGGTTTCCAAATTTGCTGGCATATTGAATCCAGCACTTTCACAGCATCATCTTTCAGGATTTGAAAGAGCTCCATGGGAATTCCATCACCTCCACTAGCTTTGTTCCTAAGGCACATTTGACTTCACATTCCAGGATGTCTGGCTCTAGGCGAGTGATCACACCATCGTGATTACATAGGTCTTGAAGATATTTTTTGTGTAGTTCTTCTGTGTATTCTTTGATACTATAAAAAGCAATATTACATCGGCACTTGGAATCTTAGGTTCATAAATCAAAGCAAATTGGATGTGGTCAAACAGGAGATAACAAGAGTGAGCATCAATATTCTAGGAATCAGCAAGCTAAGATGGACTGGAATGGGTGAATTTAACTCAGATGACCATTATATCTACTACTCTGGGCAGGAATCCCTTAGAAGAAATGGAGTAGCCATCATACTCAACAAAACAGTCCAAAATATAGTACTTGAATGCAATCTCAAAAATGACAGAATGATTTCTGTTCGTTTCCAAGGCAAACCATTCATTATCACCGTAATCCAAGCCTATGCCCCAACCAATAACGCTTAAGAAGCTGAAGTTGAACGGTTCTATGAAGACCTACAAGATCTTTTAGAACCAACACCCAAAAAAGATGTCCTTTTCATTATAGGGGACTGGAATTCAGAAGTAGGAAGTCAGGAAACACCTGGAGTGACAGGCAAATTTGGCCTTGGAGTACAGAATGAAACAGGGCAAAGGCTAAAAAGTTTTGCCAAGAGAACGCACTGGTCATAGCAAACACCCTCTTCCAACAATACAAGAGAAGACTCTACACATGGACATTACCAGGTGGTAAACAACGATTTCAGATTGATTATATTTTTTGCAGCCAAAGATGGAGAAGCTGTATGCAGTCAGCAAAAACAAAACCGGGAGCCGACTGTGGCTTGGATCATGAACTTCTTATTGCCAATTTCAGACTTCAATTGAAAAAAGTAGGGAAAACCACTAGACCATTCAGGTATGACCTAAATCAAATCCCTTATGATTATATAGTGGAAATGAGAAACAGATTTAAGGGACTAGATCTGATAGACATAGTGCCTGATGAACTATGGACGGAGGTTCTTGACGTTGTACAGGAGACAGGGATTAAGACCATCCCCATGGAAAAGAAAGGCAAAAAGCAAAATGACTGTCTGAGGAAGCATTGCAAATAGCTGTGAAAAGAAGAGAAGGGAAAAGCAAAGGAGATAAAGAAAGATATTCCCATTTGAATGCAGAGTTCCGAAGAATAGCAAGGAGAGATAAGAAAGCCTTCCTCAGCCATCAATGCAAAGAAATAGAGGAAAACAACAGAATGGGAAAGACTAAGTATCTCTTCAAGAAAATTAGAGACACTAAGGGAACATTTCATGCAAAGATGAGCTAAATAAAGGACAGAAATGGCATGAACCTAACAGAAGCAGAAGATATTAAGAAGAAGTGGCAAGAATACAGAGAAGAACTGTACATTAAAGGTCTTCACTACTCAGATAATCATGGTGGTGTGATCACTCACCTAGAGCCAGACATCCTGGAATGTGAAGTCAAGTAGGCCTTAGAAAGCATCATTACAAACAAAGCTAGTGGAGGGGACGGAATTCCAATTGAACTATTTCAAATCCTCATACATGTATTCCCCTTCCAAAATCCCCCTCCCACCTCCCTCCCGATTCCCTCTCTCTGGATCATCCCGGTGTACCAAAAGGTCAGTTTTCATTCCAATCCCAAAGAAAGCCAATGCCAAAGAATGCTCAAACTATCACACAATTGCACTCATCTCACACGCTAGTGAAGTGATGCTCAAAATTCCCCAAGCCAGGCTTCAGCAATATTGTGAACTGTGAATTTCCAGATGTTCAAGCTGGTTTTAGAAAAGGCAGAGGAACCAGAGATCAAATTGCCAACATCCAATGGATCATCGAAAAAGCAGATCCAACCAGTCCATCCTAAAGGAGATCAGTTCTGGGTGTTCATTGGAAGGCCTGATGTTGAAGCTGAAACTACAGTACTTTGGCCACCACATGTGAGAAGTTGACTCGTTGGAAAAGACCCTAATGCTGGGAAGGATTGGGAGCAGGAGGAGAAAGGGATGACAGAGGATGAGGTGGCTGAATGGCATCACTGACTAGATGAACATGGGTTTGAGTAGACTCCAGGAATTGGTGATCGACAGGGAGGCCTGGCGTGCTGCGATTCATGGGGTCGCAAATAGACACAACTGAGCGACTGAACTGAACTGTCCCTTTAAAAGCTTTATCTTTAAATGAGTAAAGAAAATAAGTGAATTGTTTAAATTAAAAGGAATAACTCATCAACAAATATACAGAAGCAGAGAATGGATAAATGAAATATAGAAATGAATGAATTAGAATAAAAAGGGTAAATTTATATTAATAAAAAGTTTTTTCAAGAAAAACTAAAGCCACTGTAATAAAACAAGTAGATAACTCAAAAATTGCTGGAAAAATACAGGTGGAAAACATAAATATAAACCTTAGTGATTTGGAAAGAGTTAAAACCACATATGCAGAAACAAAAAATATATATATATATGCTTGAAATTTTTGATAAAATGATAGATTTCTATGAAAATAAGCATCACCAATACTGAATCAAGATGTAACTGAAACCCAGCCTAGATTAATAACAAGGGAAGAAATTTGAATTCTAGTAAGTTCTACTTTTCATTCCCATCTTCTGCAGTTTTATGACTGAGTTTTAAAGACTGTTTAAAAAGACAAAAGAAATCAGTTAACTTTTAGGTTCACTGATATTTCTGAAGACAAGAAAAAATTGAAATTGTGTTACTAATTTTACAAATACGGCATAAACAGTTCTAAATCGTATAAGTATAGTAATCCCACCACAGTTATACCTCCATGTCACAGTTACAGATGCAAAACTTTTAAAGAGAATGCAGAAAATGAAATTGTATGTTTAAAAAAATATCAGTGTACAATGACCAAGTAAGATTCATACTTGAAAAGGGTGAAATATATAAGTGATTCAGCTATGAGGACATACTTTCATAAATTTTACTAATAGTTAGACACCGAAAATTGCTTTATGTTGGATAAAAATCTAGCACCTACACTTAAGACACATATGTCTACAAATATTGTTCATCCCCATGCATTGAAATTGATAAGGAGAATGAATTTTGGAACAGCTGGGAACTAAGAGGACTTGGCAAGGGGATACCATGGCGTTAGATGAGTCAGATGAAGAATGGTTTTCACAGGTAATAGGGCAAAGTGGGGAACATAAAACCGAACAGGCAAGATGCCTAAAATACCTACAGTCAGAATAAGAGCAGGCCTCTTTGTCCATGTCTTCAATATCTATGCAAGCCTTGTTACTTGTCCAGTTGGTATATATATTCTCAGTAATTGTAAGGGCTTCTCTGATGGCTCAGATGTTAAAGAATCTGCCTGCAATGCAGGAGACCCTTTCTCGATCCCTGAGTTGGGAAAATCCCTGGAGAACGGAATGGCCACCCACTCCTGCATTCTTGCCTGGAGAAATCCATGGACAGAGTAGTCTGATGTACTACAGTCATGGGGTTACAAAGAGTTGGACATAATTGAGTGACCAACACATTCACTTTTATCTCTTTCACACGGTAATGGTTAGCCACATTTTTTCTTAATGGTAATATATATATTTTATTAAAAATAAACACTGACATTTTATACCATATTTATAACTCAAGAAATAAAAGGCGTATTTAAAACTTTTAACTATAAACACTATACAAGTATTATACAGAGTATGCAAAATGATGGCAATTTAAAACTCTTACTACTAAGGCTATAGTATTTCAAAATAACACTCTATATACAAGTAAATGATTACCATCTATTGTTTACAGTAGAAATTGGCTTTGTTTGAGTCTAAGTTTGTAAGTTAGTACAACTTACTTATCAAGACACTGTTAATAGGAATGGCATGGGTAACTAATCATGATTAAGTTTTTACCACTAGATGGCGATCATACATTGGTAAGATAAAGCACCCTTTCCATTTACTGGGTAGACTGATGAAAGATTCATCAGTTGCTGAAAATGATAAGGGGGTAGAAAAATGTAGAGTGTGCATTGGCGCTGCCTTTGCACTATTGAAAGAGTGAAATGCCAAAAAGCAGTAACCTTAAGCATAGTCCTATGGCAAGGTAAACATGCTCTAAACTGCTGAAGTGTGAATCTTAGCTCCTCATTTGTTAGTCCTGTCAGTATTTTCATCTGCAAAATGGGTATAATAATGATACCTACTTTGTAGGTTAATTATTAAGGCATATGAAAAACACTCGTTCTGTTCCCTGGGACATATATGCTCAAGAAATGTTACCCATTATTATCTTTTATTCATTGATAGGAATGTTGATAACTTGGGGAAAGCTCAACAAAATGTATATAACTGGTAGCCTTAAGCACAGTTGGTTAGGAAGAAAAGACTACGTTGTGATATCTGTGTTAGACCAAGCTAGAATTAGAAGAATGTTCTCAAACCATGAAATATCAGAAGATCCTGTCTGACATCCTCATCAAATTTAACGTAAAAACATTTATAAACTAAAAAACAAATATATCACAAAAAGATGTATGTTATTTGTGTGTTCTTAGCCCTTAAAAATGTGTCTCTCTAAAAACTATACCAGGAGTGCATTGTATTTTGTTCTTACAGAAAGGAGAAATAATTCTGATTTTTGTTTTTTAGATTTTAGAAGGAAAAGAATTGGTTAAAGGCATCAAAAATTTACTTTTTAAATTAAGGAAACATATTTGAATTGAAAGTATTTAAAAATAAAATATTTCTGTTGTTTCTGAAGAATGTAAAATGTGTAATATTTGACCTGCTGTATTCACAGACATGTATTATTATTGTTGGTCCATTTAGCTCTGGGCAACTGAAACAGTTGTATATCAACTTCCAGATCAATAGTAAAAGATTGATAAAACGTACACTACACTACTTTAATAATACATATTTGGTCTTCACCTTTACCAGGGAACTGCTCCATGACCGTAATGTGGTTGTGAGTGTAAATAAAATGTTCAGTCCTTTGAAGCTTGAGGTTGCATTTTCTTTGCTTTGACCACAGCTTATTATGTGAAGCAGCATGCATCTTCCCCGATACCTCTATAAATTGAAAGTGATTGGGATTAATGATTTAAACAAATTCATAGTGCTGCATTTTTTTTTCCTGATTTCACTTCCTGAAGCAGAAATAGAACAGACAGCATCCTGTTAAATGTAACTTCTATCCACATAAGGTGATTTATGTATTGTGAGTAAATGGGCCTCTACAAAACCCCAGATATTCTCTTTGTGGTACAAGCTGCCTAAAACCTTAGTATGAAAGCTCTTTGACAAGCATTTCATTTAGTTGTTAAAAAATAAAAGCATGGTTAACCATTTTATTTTCTATAAACATAAGCCCAAGGTTCATATTTCAAAACATAATAAAGGGATTCATGTACCAGTTCCCTAAGATTGTGATGTTCTGAGCTCCAGATGCTTTCATAATCTAGAAACCTCAGTAGATTTCTACCAAGATAATTTTGAGGTATAGCTGTTAAATAATAACATTCTACTTTGTACTCTTTGAAGAGGTGTGTGTTATGCTTCTTAATATAGTTCTTAATACAGTTTGTCACTTTACCTGAAGAAGCTAAGCATAACAGCATACTATTTTAAGTGTTTGTTTTTTTTTTTTTGTCTAATTCTAAAATAAATACTGGTCACCATAGAGAAAAGTGTTAAGAAAACAAAAATCTCCCGTAGTCTTACTGCTCAGTGCAGACTTGGAGAGACTGCCTGAGGGCTCTCCTCAGGCAAGTGGCAGGATCTGGTTCTATATAAGAAGCACCTTCTAAAGTCAGACTCCTTTCATGGGACAGTGTGACAAATCACCAGGTAGGTCTAATCTATCTCTGAGCACCTCAGTTACTCATTTGAAAATGAGGATTACCTACTTCATAAGATTTTTGTGAAGAATATCTAAGAAAATCTATACAAAACATTTAGCAGCCCTGGGCTCAGAGTAAACATCTCTTAAAAATAGCACTGTTGGTGTTTGGCAGTTTCTGGTCAAGATCTGGTTTCTTCTGAAACTAGTATCTTCTCCAGGTCTACTGGCCTGTCTCTTTATAGCAAGAAAACAAAAGAGGATATTAAAAGTTTATTTAGGGAAGGGTATCTTTGTATCCTTGGGTTATAGCTTATCTATTGAAGCATTATAGAGAATCAGTAAACATTTATTTAATTAAAATGAACAAAGTTAAAAATAATAGACCAGGAATATGGCACCTTTCTCTTATATACTTGGTAGTATCGTGTGATTATAGGGATATTCTCACTAACATACGCATACAAACGCACTCAAGCACACCACTTGTTAGACTGAGATTACTCCATCACTTAAAACCTAATATTAGTCCTTCGTTTGACACAAAAACCCTAAAATATAAAATTTTCTCTGAATAATACTGCAATGAGGATAAATTTCAATCAGAAGTTTAATAATTAGGAGAGGAACTTCCAGAATGCCAGAATAAGGACCTTCAAGAATCTCTCCTTCATAAAGCCTGGCAAAAGTTGTTACAGTCAAATTTATATAAGCGTCATGTGTACAAGTGATATTTTGACTTCTATGTACTCTACAGAGTTCTCACCACCAAAAATCGTTTTCACCCATCAACACACAGTTGACCCTTTTACCTGTCTCGCCCTCCCTTCACCTCTCTTCCTCTATGGTAGCATGATTCTGTTCTCTGTTTTTGTGTTTTTGTTTGGTTTGTTTGTGTATTTAATATGCCACATACAAATAAAATGGTATGGTACTTCTCTGTCTAATTTATTTCACTTAGCATAATACCCTCAAGGTCCCTCCATATTTTCTCAAAAGGCAAGCTTTCACACACATTTTTATGGCTGAGTACCATTGTATGTATATACCACATATTCTTTACCCATTCCTCCATCATTGAACACTTAGATTTTTCCATATGTTGGTTATTGTAAATAATGTTGCAGCGAGCATAGGTGTGAATATATCTATTTGAATTAATGTTTTCATATTCTTCAGGTAAATACTCAAATGTAGAATAGCTGGACCGTATTGTAGTCCTATTCTTAATTTTTTGAGAAGTCCTCATACTGTTTGACACAGTGGATGTTACAATTTACCTTCCCTCTGACAATATAAGAGGGTTCCTTTTTATCCATATTTTCTCCAGTACTTGTTATCTGTTTCCTATTTTGGAAACCCTTTTAAATGTTGCTGGCTTCAGTTTGCTAGTTTTTTGTTGAGGATGTTTGCATGTATATTCATTAGAGATACAGATAGTGTTTTTCTTGTGATGTCTTGTCTGGTTTGTAATCATAATAACACTCACTTCACTGAATGGGTTGGGAAGTTTCCCTCCTCTTTTATTTTTTGGGAAGAATTTGTAAGGATTGGTGTTAATTCATGAAATATTTGGTGAATTCATCAGTGAAAGCAGCTCATTATGGCCATTTCTTTGAGGAATGATTTTAATTACTAATTCAGTTAGAGGAATGTTTGAATTTGACCTGTAGTGGTAGTTGCTCAGTCATGTCTGACTCTTTGCAACCCCACAGACTGTAACCTGTCAGTCTCCTCTGTCCATGAGATTTTCCAGGCAAGAATACTGGAGTGGATTGCCATTCCCTTCTCCAGAGGATCTTTCCGACCCAGAGATCAAACCCTGGTCTCTTTTATTGCAGGCAAACTCTTTACTGATTGAGCGATAGGGAAGACCTAATATTTCACCTAGATTACTTAATTTGTTGTCATAATGTTTCCATATTTATTGTTGCATTGTTTCTAGTTTCCTGCATCATTTTTTAATTCTGTAAATTTGGTAGTAATTTCTGTAAATTTGGTCCCTTTCTTCATGTTTTTATTTGAGGTATAGTTGATTTACAATGTTGTATTAGTTTCTGGTACACTAAAAAATTATTTTTGGAGAAATATCTATTTTTGTCTTCTGCCCATTTTGTATTGTTTGTTTTTTGTCATTGTGTTGTTTGAGCTTTTGTATATTTTATTTTTTTAAAAAGTTTTTTAAATTTATTTTTTAATGCAAAGATCAATTGTTTTACAGAATTTTCTTGGTTTCTGCCAAACATAAGCATGAATCAGCCATAAGTATACATATGTCTGATTCTCAACACAGTAGCCAGGATAACCCATGAGAACCAAAATTAGAAAACATCATTCCTCTACTTAAACATTCCAAAGTCTTCCCATCTTATTCAACCTAAAAGTCAAAATCTCAACAATCTTTAGCATGATTTTATCCCTCATTGCCTTGGTGATTTATTTTCCCATCGCTCTCTCTTGTTCACTCTTGTCTGGATACACTGCCCACTTAGCTCTTTCTTGATCATACCAGGCTCACTCCCATCTCAAGGCCTTTCAACTTGCCTTTTCTCAACCTGGAACTATCTTATCATTATCTGCAAAGCTTATCCTATCTTTTCCTTTACAACTTTAAAATACTATCTATTCTTCATCCCCTATTTGAAATTTAAATCTTGATTCCTAGAAAACTCTATTCCTATTCCTGCTTCATTTTAAATCTGTGAAGTTTAGTATTATATATTATCTTGTAACATGTTTCCTTATTTATTTCCTTCTATTTAGAGATAGTGTGCTTGTGAGAGAGAATATATGAGAGAGAGAGATTTATTTATTTTAAAGAGTTTGTTTATGTGATTATGGAGGCTGGCAAGTCCAAAACTGACAAGGTAGGTCAATAAGCTGAATTTAAGTGAATATATTTTGTATATTTTAGAAATTAGCCCTTGTTTGTTGCTTTGCCTGCATATATTTTCACCCATTCTGTAGGTTTTCGTTTCATTTTGTTTATGGTTTCCTTTGCTGTTCAGAAGCTTGCAAGTTTGACCACGTTCCATTTGTATATTTTTGCTTTTATTTCTATTGCCTTGAGAGACTAATCTAAGAAAACATTGCTATGATTTATGTCACAGAACCTCATAAACACTATGAAAAAGCAAAAGCATATGACACCAGAAGATGAACACCTCAGGTTGGTAGGTACCCAATATACTGCTGGATAAGAGCAGAGAAATAACTCCAGAAGGAATGAAAAGACTGAGCCAAAGTGGAAAAAGTGCTCAGTTGTAGATGTGGCTGGTGGTGAAAGTAAAGTATGACACTGTAAAGAATAGTATTGCATAGGAACCTAGAATGTTAGATCCATGAATCAAGGTAAATTGGAAATGATCAAACAGAAGATGGTGAGAGTGAACGTTGACATTTTAGGAACCAGTGAAATAAAATGGACTGGAATGGGAGAATTTAATTCACAGGACCATTATATCTACTACTGTGGGCAAGAATCCCTTAGAAGAAATGGACTAACTCTCATAGTCAGCAAGAGAGTCCAAAATGCAGTACTTGGGTGCAATCTCAAAAACGACAGAATGATCTCTGTTCTTCTCCAAGGCAAAGCATTCAGTATCACAGTAATCCAAGTCTAGGCCCCAACCACTAATGCTGAAGAAGCTGAAGTTAAATGGTTCTATGAAGACCTATAAGACCTTCTAGAACTGACACCCAAAAAGATGTCCACTTTGTTATAGGGGGCTGGAATGCAAAAGTAGGAAGGCAAGAGATACCTGGAGTAACAGGCAAGTTTAGCCTTGGAGTACAAAATAAAGCAGAGCAAAGACTAACAGAGTTAGTCGTTGGTCATAGAAAACACCCTCTTCCAAGAATTCAAAAGATGACTCTACACATGGACATCACCAAATGGTCAATACCAAAATCAGATTGATTATTCTATCAGCTAAATATGAAGAAGCTCTATAAAGTCAGCAAAAACAAGACCAGGAGCTGACTGTGGCTCACATCATGAACTCCTTATTGCAAAATTCATACTTAAATTGAAAAAGGAGGGAAAAACCACTAGGCCATTAAGATATGGCCTAAATCAAATCCCTTAAATTACACAGTGAAAATGACAAATAGATTCAAGGGATTAGATCTGACAAAGTGCCTGAAGAACTGTGGAGAGACTTTCATAACATTGTTCAGGAGGCAGTGATCAAAACCATCTCCAAGAAAAAGAAATGCAAAACAGCAAAATGATTGTCTGAAGAGGCCTTACAAATAGCTGAGAAAAGAAGAAAAGCTAAAGGCAAAGAGAAAAGGAGAGATATACCCATCTGAATGCAGAGTACCAAAGAGTAGCAAGGAGAGATAAGAAAGCCTTCCTAAGTGAACAATGCAAAGAAATAGAGGGAAACAATAGAATGGGAAGACTATAGACCACTTCATAAAATTAGAGATACCAAGAGAACATTTCATGCAAAAATGGGCACAATAAAAGATAGAAATGGTATGGACCTAACAGAAGCAGAACTTATTAAGAAGAGGTTGCAAGAAAACACAGAAGAAATATACAAAAAAGATCCTAATGACCCAGAAAACCATGATGGTATGATCATTTATCTAGAGCCAGGCATATTGGAGTGCGAAGTCAAGTGGGCCTTCAAACAAAGCTAGTGCAGGTGATGGAATTCCAGTTGAACTATTTCAAATCCTATACAATGATGCTATGAAAGTGCTGCACTCGATATGCCAGCAAATTTGGAAAACTCAGCAGTGGCCATGGGACTAGAAAAGATCAGTTTTCATTCTAATCCCAAAGAAAGGCAATGGCACAAAATGTTCAAACTACCGCATGGTTGCTTTCACTTCACATGCTAGTAAAATAATGCTCAAAATTCTTCAAGCTAGGCCTCAACAGTACATGAACCAAGAATCTCCACATGTTCAAGCTGGATTTAGAAAAGGCAGAGGAACCAGAGATCAAATTGCCAACATCTAATGGATCATCAAAAAAGGAAGAAAATTTCAAAAGAACATCTACTTCTGCTTTACTGACTACGCTAAAGTCTTTATGTGGATGACAGCAACCTGTGGAAAATTCTTAAAGAGATGGGAATTTCAGACCACTTTACCTGCCTCCTTAGAAATCTGTATACAGGTCAAGAAGCAACAGTAAAAACCAGACAAAGAATGATGGACTGGTTGCAAATTGGGAAAGGAGTACATCAAGGCTATATATTGTCACCCGGCTTATTTAACTTATATGCGAGTACATCATGCAAAATGCCAGGCTGGATGAAGCACAAGATGGACTCAAGACAGCTGGGAGAAATATCAATAACCTCAGATATGCAGATGACACCACCTTTATGGCAGAAAGCGAAGAACAACTAAAGAGCCTCTTGATGAAAGTGAAAGAGGAAAATGAAAAAACTGGCTAAGAACTTAGCATTCAAAAAACTAAGATCATGGCATCTGATCCCATCACTTCATGGCAAACAGATGGGGAAACAATAGAAACCATGACAGACGTTGTTTTCTTTGGCTCCAAAATCACTGCAGATGTTGATTGCAGCCGTGAAATTAAAAGATGCTTGCTGCTTGGAAGAAATGCTATAAAAAACCTAGATAACATATTAAAAAACAGGGACATTACTTTGCTGACCAAGGTCCATATAGTCAAAACTATGATTTTTCCATTAGTCATGTATGGATGTGAGAATGAGACCATAAAGAAAGCTGAGTCTCAAAGAATTTATACTTTTGAACTGTGGTGTTGGAGAAGACTCTCAAGAGTCCCTTGGACTGCAAGGAGATGAAACCAGTCAATCCTAAAGGAAATGAGTCCTGAATATTCATAGGAAGGACAGATGCTGAAGCTGAAGCTCCAGTACTTTGGTCACATGATGCAAAGAGCTAACTCATTAGAAAAGACTGTGATCCTGGGAAGGATTGAAGGTAGGAGGAGAAGGGGACGACAGAGGATGAGATGGTTGAATGGGATCACCGACTCAGTGTACATGAGTTTTTGAAGGACAGGGAAGCCTGGCGTGCCACAGTCCACGGGATTGTAAAGATTTAGACATGACTGAGTGATTGAGCAACAACGTCACAGAACATATTGCCAGTGTTCTCTTCTATGGGTTCTATGGTATTATACTTGGGCTTCCCTGGTGACACTGTAGTAAAGAATCTACCTTTCAATGCAGGAGATGAGGTTTCAGTCCCTAGGTTGGAAAGATCCCCTGGAAAAGGAAATGACAACCCACTCCATTATTCTTGCCTGGGAATCCCATGGATAGAGGAGCCTGGTGGGCTACTGTCTATGGGATCATGAAAGGGTGAGCCATCACTCAGCAACTGAATATCAAGAGCAATAATCTTCAAGTTAGTAAGCCATTTTCAGTTTATCATTGTATGAAGTAAGGGAGTGTTCTAACTTTACTGATTTACATGCAGCTGCCCAACTTTCTCAGTAACACATGCTGAAGAAGTAATCTTTTCCACATTGTGTATTCTGGCCTCCTTTTACAAAGATTAATTGATCATAGATGTATGGGTTTATTTCTGAATTCTCTCTTCTGTTTCTTTGAACATTATGCATTTTTTGTGCAAGTATCATGTGGCTTTGATTACTGAAGCTTTGGAATGTTGTCTGAAGTCTAGATGGGTTGTGCCTCCAACTTTGTTCTTTTTCCTAAGCATTGGTTTTAGCAATTCTGGGTATTTTGGGTATGTAAAATTCTGGTATAAATTTTAGGATTATTTCTAGTTCTGTGAAAAATGTCATAGGTTATTTGATAGGGGTTGCATTAAATCTATAGATTACTTTGCTTACTCTGAGCATTTTAACAATGTTAGTTTTATAATCCAAAAGCATTGGATATCTTTCCATTTCTTATAATCATCTTTACTTTCTTTGGTCATTGTTTTATAGTTCGCGTGTAAATCTTTAACCTTTCTTTTTCAGATTTATACATAAGTATTGTATTTTTTTTATGCAGTTATCAAAGGAATGCTTTTTACTTTACCTTTCTGATACTTCATTGTTTTTGTGAAGAAATTCAGCCAAATTCTATGTTAATCTTATATCCTACTGTTTTGCTGGATTCGTATATCATTTCTAGTCATTTTTGTGTGGAATCTTTTGATTTTTCTCTACGCAGTATCATGCCATCTGTATATAATAACAATTTTACCTTTTGGGTCTTCCAATTTGAATAGAATTTTTTTTTTTTTATTCTCTGATTGTTATGGCTAGGACTTCTAATACTATGTTGAGAAGTGACAGTTGGGATCCTTGTCAGATTTTAGTGAGAAAATTTTCAGTTTTCTGTTATTTAATGTTATGTTGACTGTGTGTTTGTCATACATAGGTTTTATTATGTTTACATATGTTCCCTCTGTTCCTACTTTGGAAAGAACTTTTATCATGAAAGAATGTTGACTTTTATCAAGTGGTTTTTCTGCATCTATTAAGATGATCTTGTGTTTTTTGCCTTTTCTTTTGTTTATGTGGTATATCACATTGATTTATCTATGTATTTTGAACCATCATTGCAACCTAGGGATGAATCCAACTTGATTGTGGTATATGATCTTCTTTTTATGTATTGTATTATGTTGGCTGAAATTTTTTTCATCTATAATCATCAAAGATATTGGTCTGTAATTTTCTCTACTGGTAGTAATTTTGTCTGGTTTTGGTCTCAGTGTGATGATAGCTTCATAGAATGATTTGGGGAGCATTCCCTCCTCTTAAAACTTTTGGAAGAGTTTGAGAAAAATTAGTATATGTTGTTTACCTGTTTAATAGAATTTTCCAGTAAAGTCATTTGATCTTGGACTTTTGTTTGCAGCAACTTATTTTGTTCTGATTCTATTTCACTTCTAGTGATTAGTCTGTTCATGTCATTTATTTCTTCTTGATTCAGTTTTGGTGGACTGTATGTTTCTGAAACTTGTCCATTTCTTCTAGATTGTCTAATTTGTTGGCTTATAATGGCTCATAGTATTCTACTATTTTTTTTTTAATTTCAGCAGTATCTATTGTTACTTCTCCTCTTTCATTTATTATATTGTTTATTTGGTCTTCTCTTTCTGTTCTTCTTGGTGAGACTGGCCAGAAGTTTGTCGATTTTGTTTGCCCTTCAAAGAACCAGGTCTTGGTCTTAGTGGTTTTTCTAATGTTTCTTTAATCTCTATTTTATTTGAAATAAAATAGATCTCTTATATTTATCATTTCCTTCCTTCTTCTGACTTCAGGGTTTTTCTAATTCTTTTAGGTGGTAGGTTAGATAGTTTACTTAAGATTTTTCTTATTTTGTAAGCAAGTCTGTATGTCTATAAATTTTCCTTTAAGGACTGCTGTTGCTACATGCTCAGGTTCTGTTACTTGCTGGATTCAATTCTATCTACCCTTTTGGAAAAATGATTCAGTGGTGTCTGAATAGTAGCTCTTTTTTTCTCATCATGGATGACGTGATAGCACTGGATTGAAATCTGAACGGCTACTGCAGCTTTCACATACTATTCTCCATTCAGGTCCTGTGCCTCAAAACTAACAGAGCTCCTCAAATAAAGAAAATCCCTTTGTCGTTTCCTGTGTCATGAGTCTCCATTCCTCAGTTACTTCTTCCTCTTGTCTCTCTCCATCCTTTCTCTGGGCCTCCAATTCCATCGGGTCTTCACATATGCATCTGAAATTTCACAGCTTGAAGGTTTCTAGGTAGGGGGCTTACTGTATTATATTAGTTTCTGGTGTATAACAGAATAGTTCAACATTTACAAATATTATGAGTTGATTTTTATATTAATTCTAGCAACTATCTGTCACCATACAACATTATCACAATGTTATTGTGAAGTCTGTTTTTATCAATTTCACCTAATTCATTTCCTTCCCTCCTCTTAGTTGGGTGCAAAGTTAAAATTAATATTTTTTACTTTATTAATTAACATTTATAAAATAGCTTATTTATGTTTGTAGCCCTCTTGCAGATTTAGTGAATAATTATGCTTTCTCTTGCTCCTTAGAAAAGATGTAGTTAACAGTTCTTTTAATATCTGTAAACAATTTGTAGCCTCAGTTTGGGTCGCTCCCTTTATCCCTCAGAGAGCTAGGAAGCAGCCTCCACTTTCTTTCTCCATGTTTCCAGTTCATCCACTCCGCCACTTGCCACCGCTAGTGTCAGTGTCCACTCTCAGAGAGCTTTAACTGGACTCATATTAAAATAGATTTTTTTCACTTCCACAGAGCTTCCACTGTATGAAATCTTGTTGTTTTTACCAGACCCCAAGATTTGATTCCAGTCTGACCTGTTGCATGGCAGGAAAATGTTCAGTTTTCACATAAATAATATATTTAGGTCATGATTCATACTCAACAGGCTTGACAGAATATGGTAGTTCATAGTCACTTTTTTTTTTTTTTTCCCAGTTTGGGGTATAAGACTGAGATAGCTTGAAAAGGACATTCTTGTTACGGCTGCCCTGATCTCCCTTGGGTCTTCAGCTAGCTGCTGATGTATGTTTAGGAAACTGTGACGCTTGTCTTACCTGACCAACCTAAGAAGCAGTTAGTGACTTTGCTGTTCTAAAACACTTCTGGATGAATGAGCTGTAAGTGGTACTTACACAATTAGCAAAAAACATTTGATCACATTCAACATGTATACTTTATAGTTTTTAATTCCTTTCCTGAGTTGAATTTATCATCCTGTAACCCATTTTACAAATACCTCTATGCATGGATATGTTACATGATCCTCATTTCAGATTTTTCCTACCACACCACTATTTTCTCTAACTTCATAGATATTAAGTTCTTTGATGCTAAGTCGTCTTGAACATTTTGGAAATATTTCTCCTTTCTTTTCTAGTGAGTGGATTTCAGAAAGTTGTTGTCTCTGATTCTTTAAAATTATCCCCTACTTCTGATTTTAGTATCACTTCAAAGATCTTCTGGTTTAAGGAGATTTAAAAAAATGAAATAACTCAGTTGAAAACTGATATAAATTTTCTGACTTTCCAATTATTTTACATCCTCTTTTCATAAAGAAGCCTCAAGACTTTGTGAGCTTTCTACTTCTCTTGATCCTTTTCCCAAAAAGAAGACAAATTTGTGAGGTTTAGTGACCCACTTGTCTCTACAGGGAGCTACCACAGGGTATTTTGTCTCTACTTTAGTCACTAGTTTATGAAAACACCCCTTGCTGCAATCACTTCTGCATATTATGAACTTTAGTCTCATAAATACCCTTCTGCTCCCCAAGAAGGTTTTAGTGGGGTTTTCCAAGCTTTCTGTGTATGTGTTTGTACTTAATGCTGAGATTTTAAAAACTGAAAACCAGATCTTTATGCACTCTTCTAGCCAATTTGGTATGTAGCATACTTAGTAGACATTAATTGAGATCTTAGGCATCTGTTGACAAGTTTCTTAGTTTCAAGCTTCGAGCATTTGTTTTTTTTTTTTTTCATTTTTTTCTTGGTCATTCTTACAAACTCTAGGTAAGTGGAGTTAGAAACTTGGGTCCATGTCATCATCTTATTCAGAAGTCTGTGTTTATTTTAAATAGATGATTAAAATGACTTTTAGGGTCATTTTCTTTCTTCAGTTTTTATATAAGCAAATTTTGCCCTAAGACTTATTTCTGTAGGCAAGAAGTTTCTCAGGTCAAATAGATGCTGTCAAAATAATGACTCCAGAAACTGTTAAATGTCATAAGGAACTAACATTTTGCCTCTAGTTAAACCAAAAATCATTCAACTGTATCTAAGCTGTGAAGAAATATTAGCTTGTATGACCTAACCTTGCTGATTGATGACCTGATTAAATTACAGAGGAAAGCTTGGCAACTTGCTGCAGATTTTAGAAAATTTTGTTGCTTTACAGATATCAGTAAAGCTCACAGTTCTCATCTAGGAGAGGCATTATAATAGATATGAAAACATTTTAACTGAGAGGATGTACCATCTTGAAAGACACATCAAGCCCTCAGGTCGAGAGTTGTCTTTCTGGATCAACAGTGTGCTTTGATATAAATGTGTACCAGAGCCACATCCATATGGGCAAAGTGATTCAGGGCATGACTCTTCCCTTGATCTTCAACTCTCTTCAAAGATTGTATCAAACACTCTTTACAATCATAGCGTGATGATAGCCATCATAAAGAGAGTGACAGGACAGCAGCAGGCCTTTGTACAAAAATATTGTTACTGATAAATAGCAAAGTAAGCAGTATAGAGGTATTAAGAATATGTTAAATGCACTATTGTTTAAATTTTGTTAGCATCCTTCTCAGAGATAATCATAGTATTTTTATTAAATACAGTTCACTCACAGATGAAAACCAATAGCAAAGCCTAGATCAAATCATAACTTAAGGGGAGCCAGTTAGAAGAAGGTGAGGCTAAAGGTAGAATAACCAGATAGACTTTTGCACTATTCTAGGCAAAAATTGAGCACAGCCTCCAAACTTTTTCAGTCTGGATTCTTCAAGAGAATTAAACACTAGATAAAATTGAGTACTACTTTTTCAGTTCTCTAATTCTTGATGTATAGGAGATAAATTAATGTAATATATTCAGTGGGTATATAAGGGCATTAGGGCTTAAATCTCTTACTAGACCTCTGATTGTGAAGGGTCAAAGGACTAAGGCCAGTGAGTGGTAATATAAGAAAACTTTGATTTATAAATAGATATGAGATAAACACAATATAAATAACTCATCAGAATTTGGAAAGACTGAACTTTTAATATGGTCACAGATTTTTTAATTTGAAAAATGAGGCTTCTGAGGAAAAAAATTAGCGGTAAAGGATACACTTGTGGAAAAATTTATAACTCTGTTTTGTGTTTAGTTAGTTTGAAATGTGTTTAGGGTAAAGATATTTAGTGTAAAATATTTAGGTAAAGATATTTAGTGTATGAATCTGAATCTCAGGAGAGAGATTTGAGCTGCTGTGTGTTACCCAGTGACCCAATAATGATGCATAATAAAATATCCCACATGCCTCATCCTCTATGTATCTCTCACATTCCTCTCACAGGGTAGGCTGGAGGTGTCCTCACAAAGAGGCTCAGGTACAAAGACAAGCAAACTCAGCCATTCAAAGGAACCTACAAACTTGTGCATATTCTCTTGAGGGCTAGGTTTGAATGGGTATGACATAATCTCCTAGTCATTCTGTTGGCCAAAGCCAAGAGTGAGGGAGGGTGGGAACTACCGAATAACAAGGTCAAGGTCAATGTCATGGGTACAGGAAGGGATGGAGTATCGAAGCCATTTTTGCATTCTGTCATTTCATATTGTTGAAGTGACCATGAATCCAGGTTTGCCCAGAAAAGTCCCAGTTTACTCCTGCTATTTTTATAGAACTATTGATAGCATGGCCCTTTACTCTAAAAAATTTCTCCAGTTTGAGTAATAAAATTATAGGAAGCCCTACATTGTGGGGGGGTTATTAGGAATAGATGAACTAATTGGAACAGAATGTGCAGTGGGAGAAAAGGTGATTTATGGTAAGAGTCCATGCAGGAGGCACCAGGGAGCAGAAAATGAGACAGGACAGAATGGATCTGAGGAAACCTAGACAAAGAGAGGTACATGAAGCAGGGTGAATGACAAGGTCAACACCATCAAGTTGTGAAGTAAGGTATGACGTGAATACGTCCATTGCTTTTGGCAACTAGGAGCCTTTGGTGAATACAGTGAAGAGGGTTCAAAAGAGGGTTCAGAAGAGTGATTGCAGTGGATTAAAGAGTAGACCCTGGTTGTTGCTCTCATGCTAATTTAATATAGAAACTTTTTGTTTAATTATTCTGAGTCTTAGATTTTAAAACAAGAGGGACAAGGCCCTGAGGAATGATTTCCTTACAGTGCTCACATTCTCAGGATCTGAAAACTAAATACTGACTCCAGACTAAAACCAAATGTGTAAGAACTAACATCTATAGGTTATATTTCTTTCCTATCTATCATTTTGGCACTAAATAAAAATGGGTCTGGAATGTATTCATTAGGAATTATTCTATTATGATTGTAAACTCATTTTTTCCTGTATATGATGTCTTCAATTGACATAAAGCTCAGCGATATCTATTGTAGTTATATTAAATGTTAACCAGGACACCATTTTAAAACATTGGGTAAGCTGTGATAACTCAGTGTGATACAAAACTCTCACTGAGACTTTTAAAATAAGATAACTTTAAGGCTTGTCAGGATATTTTGGACAATTGTCCTAAGTTTGATGAAGCAGAAATGTATAATACCAGCAACCCCAGTAGAGAGTTTACTTTAAGAATGCTTGCAGATTTGGCATTTTGTGAAAGTTTCCAACTATAAGCAGGTGCAGCATTTTTTTTTAAATACAAAACCCTGCATTTCAAGTGTAGGAACATTGCTTACAGTGATTTGAAACTTCAAGGATAACTAATTGACTAACACATAAAAGGACAGAAAATCTGACTAGTATTGACTTGACAACAGAAAAGAAAAAATAGAAAGAAAAAAGGAAACGAAAGAAAGAGAACAATCTTCATATAGTTGAATCTTTTTCTTGTCTGCTACTTATACTTGGCAAACCTTTTTGTGAGAGTGGACATCAAATTCCCTTTGGGATTCTCAATTTCATTTATTTTTATCAATAAAAATACCATTCTTGTAGAGAAAGGAATAAATCACATATAAATGAAATACAAGAGATTACACCAGGAGCAGAGCTTTTACCTTGACTAATCCAATAGCTCTGGCCAAATATCTCAATGTCAGAAGCATTATAAGTATTCTACAAGGTATGTCTGGCAAAGAGAAATCAATAACAAAGTATTGAATTTGATTAAAATGTTTACTTTTCTTCTCCACCCTTCGTCTTCCAAAGCTAAATAGCCCTTTCCCATACTAATATGATCTCTCTTATAGTAACTGGCTGGCTTTGTTTCTTGTCATAATGCCACAGGCCTTAGAATTCATTTCTAAATTATGTACTTTTCTGCCTCTCTATAATTTTAGTTTTGGGGTTTTTGCTCTGATGCCACGTGTCACTGAACTTATTAACAGACTTAAAAGAGATTTTACAAACCTTATTTATACAAATATTTTATTTTGATTCTGACAACCTTTTAATGCATTTTATGTTTTTCCATAGAAGAGGCAACATGCTTAGTAAGGTAATTCAGATCAAGTTTGCTCAGCGTAACTGTAGTTAAGTCTTCTCAGTCCTTTTGCTCTTCAGAGGCTCTTGGATATCATAGAGAATTCCAGAAAACTGATCATGATACTTATCTAGCACCTCAAGGCCTTTATATAATCTATATTTTCTGCTTTAAATGTTCACTGGACTCTCTCCCCCACTGCACCCACATCATTTACATAGCTAACTCTTAATGTGCGGCTGTGAGGAGATACCCCCCATCCAAGGGCAAATGAGAAGCCCCAGCAAGACATTAGGAGGGGAGAATTCATGTTTAGAATCAAACCCCATTCCCACCAGAGATGCTCAGAGGGCTCAAACAAGCCTTGTGTGCACCAGGACCAGGGACCCCCCAGAGACTGAGAGAGAATTGTGTTTGAGCATCTCCTGTGGAGCGACGGGTCAGCAGTGGACTGCCACAGGGGCAGGGGCTCTGGGTGCACCAGACATGGGTACGGCATAAACCCTCTTGTGGGAGGTCACCAACAACCCCACCATAGAGCTGCCAGAACTTACACAGGACTGGAAAATAGACTCTTGGAGGGCACAAACAGAACCTTGTGCACCAGGCCCCAGGAGAAAGGAGCAGTGACCCCACAAGAGACTGACCCAGACTTGCCTGTGAGTGTCCAGGAGTCTCCAGTGGAGGTGTGGGTCAGTGTGGCCTGATACAGTGTTGGGGGCAGTGGGTGTAGCAGTACATACATGGGGTCTTTTGAAGGAGGTAACAATTATTTCGTTACTTCCACCATAGTTTGGCCCCGGTAAAGAGCAGGGCAACAGTTAGAACTGGACATGGAACAAAAGACTGGTTTCAAATAGGAAAAGGAGTACATCAGAACTATATGTTGTCACTGTGCTTATTTAACTTTATGCAGAGTACATCATGAAAAATGCTGGGCTGGATTAAGCACAAGCTGGAATCAAGATTGCTGGGAGAAATATCAATAACCTCAGATATGCAGATGACACCATTCTAATGGGAGAAGGTGAAGAACAACTAAAGAGCCTCCTGATGAAAGTGAAAGAGGAGAGTGAAAAAGTTGGCTTAAAGCTCACCATTCAGAAAACAAAGATCATGGCATGCGGTCCCATCTGTTCAGTTCAGTTTAGTCTCTCAGTCATGTCTGAGTGACTCTTTGAGACCCCATGAATCGCAGCATGACAGGTCTCCATGTCCAAAACCAATTCCTGGAGTTTACTCAAACTCACGTCCATTGAGTCGGTGATGCATTCTAACCATCTCATCCTCTGCTGTCCCCTTCTCCTCCTGCCTTCAATCTTTCCTAGCATCAGGGTCTTTTCAAATGAGCCAGCTCTTCACATCAGGTGGCCAAAATATTGGAGTTTCAGCTCAACATCAGTCCTTCCAACGAACACCCAGGACTGATCTCCTTTAGGATGGACTGGTTGGATCTCCTTGCAGTCCAAGGGACTCTCAAGAGTCTTCTCCAACACCATAGTTCAAAAGCATCAATTCTTTGGACCTCAGCTTTCTTTATAGTCCATCCCTCACGTCCATACATGATGACTGGAAAAAATCTAACCTTGACTAGATGAACCTTTGTTGGCAAAGTAATGTCTCTGCTTTTTAGTATGCTGTGTAGGTTGGTCATAACTTTCCTTCCACGGAGTGAGCATCTTTTAATTTCATGGCTTGTAATTTCACCATCTGCAGTAACTTTGGAGCCCCCCAAATAAAGTCTGACACTGTTTTCCCATCCATTTGGCGTGAAGTGATGGGACCAGATGCCATGAACTTAGTTTTCTGAATGGTGAGCTTTAAGCCAACTTTTTCACTCTCCTCTTTCACTTTCATCAAGAGGCTCTTTAGTTCTTCTTCACTTTCTGCCATAAGGGTGGTGTCATCTGCATATCTGAGGTTATTGATGATTCTCCCGGAAATCTTGATTCCAGCTTGTGCTTTGTCCAGCTCAGCATTTCTCATGATGTATTCTGCATATAATTTAAATAAGCAGGGTGACAATATACAGCTTTGATGTACTCCTTTCCCTATTTGGAACTAGTCTGTTATTCCATGTATAGTTCTAACTGTTGCTTCCTGACCTGTATAGAGGTTTCTCAAGAGACAGGTCAGACGGTCTGGTATTCCCATCTCTTTCAGAATTTTCCAGTTTATTGTGATCCACACAGTCAAAGGCTTTGGCATAATCAATAAAGCAGAAATAGATGTTTTTCTGTAACTATCTTGCCTTTTCAATGATTCAGCAGATGTTGGCAATTTGATCTCTGGTTCCTCTGCCTTTTCTAAAACCAGCTTGAACATCTGGAAGTTCACGATTCACGTATTGCTGAAGCCTGGCTTGGAGAATTTTGAACATTGCTTTACTTGATGTGAGATGAGTGCAATTGTGTGGTAGTTTGAGCATTCTTTGTCATTGCCTTTCTTTGGGATTGGAATGAAAACTGACCATTTCCAGTCCTGTGGCCACTGCTGAGTTTTCCAAACTTGCTGATATATTGAGTGCAGCACCTTCACAGGAAAATCTTTTAGGATTTGAAATAGCTCAACTGGAATTCCATCACCTCCACTAGCTTTGTTTGTAGTGATGCTTCCTAAAGCCCACTTGACTTCACATTCCAGGATGTCTGGCTCTAGGTGAGTGTGAGTAATTACACCATTGTAATTATCTGGGTTGTGAAGATCATTTTTGTATAGTTCCTCTGTGTATTCTTGCCACCTCTTCTTAATATCTTCTGCTTGTGTTAGGTCCATATCGTTTCTGTCCTTATCAAGCCCAACTTTGCATGAAATAGTCCCTTGGTATCTCTAATTTTCTTCAAGAGATCTCTAGTCTTTCCTATTGTATTGTTTTCCTCTATTTCTTTGAATTTATTGCTGAGGAAGGCTTTCTTATCTCTCCTTGATATTCTTTGATACTCTGCCATGAAATGGGTATATCTTTCCCTTCCTCCTTTGCTTTTCACTTCTCTTCTATTCACAGCTATTTGTAAGGCCTCCTCAGACAGCCACTTTGCTTTTTGCATTTCTTTTTCTTGGGGATGGTCTTGATCCCTGTTTCCTGTACAATGGCATGATCCTCTACCCATAGTTCATCAGGCACTCTGTCTATCAGATCTAGTCCCTTAAATCTATTTCTCACTTCTACTGTATAATCATAAAGAATTTGATTTAAGTCATACCTGAATGGTCTAGTGATTTTCCCCACTTTCTTCAGTTTCAGTCTGAATTTGTCAATAAGAAGTTCTTGGTTGAGCCACAGACTGCTTCCAGTCCCATCACTTCATGGCAAATAGATGGGGAAACAGTGAAAACAGTGGCAGAGTTTATTTTTTTTTGGAGGGGGTCTCCAAAATCACTGCACATGGTGACTGCAGCCGTGACCTAAAAATAAGCTTACTCCTTGGAAGAGAAGTTATGACCAACCTACATAGCATATTAAAAAGCAGAGACATTACTTTACTAACAAGGGTCTGTCTCATCAAGGTATGGTTTTCCCAGTAGTCATGTATGGATGTGACAGTTGGATTATAAAGAAAGCTGAGCACAGAATTGATGCTTTTGAACTGTGGTGTTGGAGAAGACTCTTGAAAATCCCTTGGACTGCAAGGAGATCCAACCAGTCCATCCTAAAGGAGATCAGTCCTGGGTGTTCATTGGAAGGACTGATGCACAAGCTGAAACTCCAATACTGTGGCCCCCTGATGCCAAAAGCTGACTCATTTGAAAAGACCTTGATGCTGGGAAAGATTGAGGGCAGGAGGAGAAGGGTACGACAGAGGATGAGATGGCTGGATGGCATCACCGACTCAATGGACATGGTGTGGGTGGACTTCTAGAGTTGGTGATGGACAGGGCGGCCTGGAGTGCTGTAGCCCATAGGGTTGCAAAGAGTCAGAAGAGACTGAGAGACTGAGCTGACTGACTGCTGTGTTTTCAGGACTCAATGCCTTAGTCAGTTTAGAGCTACTTAGCAAAGTTCCATAGCATGGTGACTTAACGAACATTTATTTCTCAGACTTGAGGCTGGGAAGTCTAAAATCAAGGTACTGGTAGATAGGCTCTCTGGTGAGAGCCTAATTCCTCATTCTTGGATGGCCATCTTGTCGTTGTATGCTCAGCTGGTGGAAAGCAAAGAAGCAAGCTGACTTGAGTCTGCCCTTATAAGGGCAGTATTTCCATTCATGAGGTCTCTAACCTCATGACCTAGTTACCTTCCAAAGACCTCATGTTCAAATATACTCATATAGGGGGTTAAGATTTCAACATATGAATCTGGGGGACACAAACAGTTGGTAGCATCGAGTTTCAAAGTCACTGTAAGGACATCTTTCTCTAATCCTCCAAGATTAGTATAATCTCTCAGATACTGTTTTTCACTTAGCATCTTTTTGTCAGCATTCACTACACAAAATTTTTTTTAGAAGAAGAGTACCTGTATACGCTTCTTGGTTGTGAACTCTGGGATAGTAGGGCTGGGAGCCATACTGTTTACTTCTGTATTCCCAACATTTTGTGCCACTAAAAATACTTACCATCATACTAATGATCTAGTTTCTCTTGAAGATATTATGATCTAATTTATAGATCATGACAAAAATTGCCATTTATTCCTGCCTCCCTTAAATCCATGTTGTCCACCCCCGACTGATTTGTTGTCCTAAAACTGTTATCTATTATGTTATGTTCCAATGCAACTAAACTGTCATTATCTGATACTTCTGACAAAACAGAGAGAGGGGAAAAAAATGATTCTCTTTAAAGTAATAAACAAGGACTTCCATAATTTGACCCAGATAAGATTTCTGGTGTTGGCACACCCCTTTTCTCCAACACAGTGCTTAGTTCTAGCTAAAGTACCAAAGAAACTGCATACAAAATATTTGTTCCTGCACTGGACTTTTTTGACTTTCTACCATGTTTCCATAGAAACATAGAAACATACCGTGTTTCCATAGAGCATTCATTTTGAATCCTCTTCTCATTTGTCCATCCAGACCCTTTCCCATTTTGAAATCCAGGCATATCTCATACATTCTACAAAGCAGAAAGTTCAGTCTGCTTTGGACAGACCAGTCTGCAATGATTTCTCTTTCTATTCAGTTTCCATTAAATATTACTGTTTTAGTTATGGTTCTATCACACTTTACCATTTATCATAAAGAAAAAATTTGCAAATGATAAACAACTGCAGAAGCTGTATATAAACAATAAATAATTTTCCTTGTAAAAAATTAATGACAGTGAATGCATAATCCTGAACAGCATCATGTTAAAATGGTATTGATACACTGTAATAGTTAATTGGTATGATTTAGGAAAAAGAAGACTTTGGGTAAGCATTCAGATATTGAAGATTAAGATGAGTCAAGCAGTATTTTTCACTAAGCTGATTAAAAATAAATAAGCAGAATCAGTAATACATGGCAAAACCGTTTATTAGCTGCCATTGAAAATTGCTAATAAATTCTTGACATAAAACTTTAGAAATGGATAGCTAAAGAAAAAAAGGGATTGTGTCTGGAACATTTGAAGTACCCACTGCTTGCTTCAATCCTACTCATGTTACTAGGAAAATGAGAATCTATTAAGACTTCTCAACAATAACCCACAATTTTGAGATATATAAATTAAAGAAGGATCTAGGCAGCTACAGAAAAATAATAGAAAAGCTATAAGTGCAAAAGTAACTTTCTACCTCCATAAGATTTCTTTCAGTGTGGAAGAGACAACTAGAAACTTCTTGACTTCCAGTGCCCCATATAAATTAGTACGAATAGTCTGGGTCATGCTATTGCTTATGGAAAACAGTATTCTAGATGGAGGAGAATAAATGTTCATAAGAAACAATTTTTAAAAATCATAAACAAGAGCAGTTCTCAAAATGCTCTTCAAATAAAAACTCACATGATCCAGTTAAGTTGCTCACCTTTATACACAAAATATGCAGACACAAGCACACAGAGAAATTTTAGTTGTAGACCAGTGAAAAACATAAAATCCTTAACTATTAAACCCTAGAATGGAGGGGAAGACAAACATATCTCAAACAAATAGACAAGGGGATTAAGGGGAATTCACTCAGACCACATCAATGCAAAATAATTTATTAGAAAACATACACAGCTAAAATTAAAATTTAATCTTTCAAGAGAGTGATAAAATAAAAATGAATTACATTCCAAGAAAGCTTGTAATAATCACTAACTGCAGGGAAAATAGGAAAATTTTTAAAGTTGAGAAAAAGATAACAGATGTGAAGGACATAAATGTATGTTACAATGTAAGTATAATTGGTGCCACTGACATGAAAGAGAAAACATATTTATAGAAATAGAAAAAAATATATTTCTCTGAAATGAAGAGCTAAATCTGTAAAGAAATCTGGTAAATTATTCCAGGATTTACCAAGATATGTTATTGTTAATTATTAAACTTGAAGTATAAATAAAGAAACTCTCAAAGAAGCAAGAAGAAAGAAAATTGCCTGCAAAGGAAGAAAAAATCAGACTGGCTTCACATTTTTCCACAGTAACACTCAATGCCATAAGATGATAGAGCAGTATCAACAAAGTGTATCATTCCCTAGTAGTAAAGAACTCAGAACATACAGAACTCATGAGCCTGGCATTGCTGAATTAAACAATTAACCACCACAGCAGCAATAGCAAAAACATGAGAATGTCCATCCAACAAATGATGAATAAAGATGCAGTGACAAAGGACTAGCATAATCCTCAGAGCCAGGACAGTACTCGAGCCGTGCTAATGCATTTTTGAAGGAAAACAAGCAAGACTATTTCAGTAGCGAATAAATCTTAAACACAGTAGAACTTGAGGGCATAAGACTTATAAACCCTTCTTGGAAAAATATAAAAAACAGACTTGGCAGTGAAATATATCTAACTGAAAATGAATCAAAAAACAACACATGAGGAAAACTGTGAATAAGGAACTGGTGAAGATCGTTGGATTCATTTAGAAATTAGAACTGGGGATGGTATGCTGATATATTATAAAACTTAGAAATAAATATTACAAATAAAAATCTGGTGAGTAGAAATTTAACAGTTCTAATTTCTATATGCTTCAGAGCTTGGGGTTGGCAGAAACGGTAAAAAGTAAAACTGTATTTTTTTCTATTTTTAAAAAGTTTTAGATTTTTATCTAATTTTAGACCTACAGCAGAATTATGAATTTAGTACAGTTTCCTTAAAGTCTTCATCTGACTTACCTTAATCTTCAGTTCAGTCACTCAGTTGTATCCATCTCTTTGCTACCCTGTAGCATGCCAGGCTTCCTGACCATCACCAACTCCCAGAGCTTGCTCAAACTCATGTCCATTGAGTCAGTGATGCCATATAACTATGTCATCCTGTGTCGTCCCCTTCTTCTCCTACCTTCAATCTTTCCCAGTATCAGAGTCTTTTCAAATGAGTCAGTTCTTTGCATCAGGCGGCCAAAGTATTGGAGCTTCAGGACTGATTTCTTTTAGGATTGACTGGTTTGATCTCCTTGCAGTCCAAGGGGCTGTCAACACCACAGTTCAAAATCATCAGTTCTTGGGTGCTCAGCTTTGTTTGTGGTACAACTCTCACATCCATACACGACTACAGGAAAAACCATAGCTTTGACTATATGGACCTTTGTCGGCAAAGTAATGTCTTTTCATTTTAATATGCTTTCTAGGTTTCTCATAGCTTTTCTTCCTAGGAGCAAGCATGTGTTAATTTCATGGCTGCAGTCACCATCTGCAGTGATTTTGGAGCCCAAGAAAACAAAATTTATCATGGTTTCCATTGTTTCCCCTTCTATTTACCGTGAAGTGATGGGAACAGATGCTATGATCTTCATATTTTGAACGTTGAGTTTTAAGCCAACCGTTTCACTTTCCTCTTTCACTTTCATCAAGAGGCTCTTTAGTTCTTCTTTGCTTTCTGCCATAAGGTTGGTGTCATCTGCTTATCTGAGATTGTTATTTCTCCCAACGATCTTGATTCCAGCTTGTGCTTCATCCAGCCCAGCATTTTGCATGATGTACTCTGCATAGAATTTAAATAAGCCTAATCCTAATCTTAGCATCTTATATACTGGGCTTCCCTGGTGGCTCAGACAGTAAAAAATCTGCCTACAATGCAGGCGAATGTGGGTTCAGTCCCTGGTGAAGGGAATGATTACCTACTCCAGTATTCTTGCCTGGAGATTCCCATGGACAGAGGATCCTTGCAGGCTATGGTCTGTGAGGTCTTAGAGTTGGACACCACTGAGCGACTAACCACATGTACTGGTGTACAATGAACAGACTTTTAAAAATTAACATGGACATAATATCCTTAACTGAACTATAGATTTTAATCAGATTTCTCCAATTTTTCTGCTGATGTCATTTTGGTATTTTAGAATCCACACCAGGATACAAGGTTGTACTTAGTTGTATTTAGCTTACTTCCACTCTATGTCAGTTCCTCCAATTTTGTTTGACTTTCATGATCTTGATATTTTTATAGAGCACGTGTTCTGTATTTTTTAGATAAACCCACAAATTGTGTTTGTGAAGTGTTTTCTGGAAAGATAGATAGATGATTTCTGTGAAGAACAGCATCGAGAGTATGTGTCCTCAACACATCATATCAGGCAGTGAAACGTGCCATTTGAAAAAAATTAAAACTCATATTTTCTCACTAATTTTTATGAACTGGAATGGAATAAAAATGTACTTAAGCTAAACAATTCCCAGTTTAATTTCATTTTTTTTGAAGGTGATGTGAATTCAGGCAGTAGTGATTTTTAGCAAAATCCTAATGAATATGATTCTAATTTTAATACAGTTGTATTTTCATCTTTTCTCTTTCTCAGCAACTCTGCCTCCATCTTTACCTAGTTCTAGATATAAATATGTAAAGTCTAAATGAATTTTGGGAAATGCTAACTATATTTTTTCCTGGGTGGTAAAATTTATATGAATATTAATGAACTATCTTTTTTTATAAATTTTTTTGTTTTTATTTTTTGTATTTTTTAAAATTAATTTATTAATTTTAAAATTTACATTATCATGTTGGTTTTGCCATACATTTTTTAATACAAACATACATTTTTATTTATGACACATATTTTTCTGATCATAAAATAGTGCAATCAGCATAGAAAACATAAAAATGTGTGAAAAGGATAAAGAAAACAAATTAGTGTATCCCATAGCTGAGCAATAACAATTGTTAACATGTTGATGTTTTTCTTTCCTTTCTTGCTAAGCATACATGAATCCGCCATGGGTATACAAGTGTTCCCCTTCCAGAACCCCCCTCCCACCTCCCTCTTTAAATATTGTGTTGGTTTTGCCATACATTGGTATGAATCTGCCATGGGTATACATGTGTTCCCCTTCCAGAAACCCCCTCCCACCCCCCTCCCAATTCCATCCCTCTGGGTCATCCCAGTGCACCAGCCCCGAGCACCCTATATCATGCATCGAAACTGGGCTGGCGTTTCATTTCACATATGATAATTTACATGCTTCAGTGCCATTCTCCCATGTTGTCCTGCCCTCGCCCTCTCCCATAGAATCCAAAAGATTGTTCTATACACCTGTGTCTCTTTTGCTGTCTTGCATAAAGGGTTATCATTACCATCTTTATAAATTCTATATATATGCATTATTATACTGTATTGTTGTTTTTCTTTCTGGCTTTCTTCACTCTGTATAATAAGGTCTGGTTTCATCCACCCCATTAGAACTGATTCAAATGTATTCTTTTTAATGGCTGAGTAATATTCCATTGTGTATATGTACCACAGCTTTCTTATCCATTCATCTGCTGATGGACATCTAGGTTGCTACCATGTCCTGGCTATTGTAAACAGTGCTGTGATAACCATTGGGGTACACATGTCTCTTTCAATTCTGGTTTCCTCGGTGTGTATGCCCAGCAGTGGGATTGCTGGGTCATATGGCAATTCCATTTCCCGTTTTTTAAGGAATCTCCACACTGTTCTCCATAGTGGCTGTACTAGTTTGCATTCCCACCAACAGTGTAAGAGGGTGCCCTTTTCTCCACATCCTCTCCAGCATTTATTGCTTGTAGAGTTTTGGATGGCAGCCATTCTGACTGGTGTAAAGTGGTACCTCATTGTAGTTTTGATTTGCATTTCTCTAATAATGAGTGATGTTGAGCATCTTTTCATGTGTTTGTTAGCCATCTGTATGTCTTCTTTGGAGAAATGTCTGTTTAGTTCTTTGGCCCACTTTTTGATTGGGTCATTGATTTTTCTGGAATTGAGCTGCAGGAGTTGCTTGTATATTTTTGAGATTAATTGTTTGTTCATTGCTTCGTTTGCTATTATTTTCTCCCACGCTGAAGGCTGTCTTTTCACCTTGCTTATAGTTTCCTTTGTTGTGCAGAAGCTTTTAATTTTAATTAGATCCCATTTGTTTATTTTTCCTTTTATTTCCAATATTCTGGGAGGTGGGTCATAGAAGATCCTGCTATAGTTTATGTCGGAGAGTGTTTTGCCTATGTTTTCCTCTAGAAGTTTTATAATTTCTGGTCTTATGTTTAGATCTTTAATACATTTTGAGTTTATTTTTTTGTATGGTGTTAGAAAGTGTTCTAGTTTCATTCTTTTACAAGTGGTTGACTGATTTCCCCAGCACCACTTGTTAAAGAGATTGTCTTTTCTCCCTTGTATGTTATTGCCCGCTTTGTCAAAGATAAGGTGTCCATAGGTGTGTGAATTTATCTCTGGGCTTTCTATTTTGTTCCATTGATCTATATTTCTGTCTTTGTGCCAGTACCATACTGTCTTGATGACTGTGGCTTTGTAGTATAGCTGGAAGTCAGGCAGGTTGATTCCTCCAGTTCCATTCTTTTTTCTCAAGATTGCTTTGGCTATTCGAGGTTTGTTGTGTTTCCATACAGATTGTGAAATTATTTGTTCTAGTTCTCTGAAAAAGACCGTTAGTAGCTTGATAGGAATTGCATTCAATCTATAGATTGCTTTGGGTAGTATACTCATTTTCACTATTGTGATTCTTCTGTTCCATGAACATAGTATATTTCTCCATCTATTTGTGTCCTCTTTGATTTCTTTCATCATTGTTTTATAGTTTTCTATATATAGGTCTTTTGTTTCTACTTTTTGCATGTAATTTTCTGTTTTGTTTTATTTCTAAGTCCTCTTTACAAAGAGATAATATAATTTTATTAAAGAATAATGTTAGTGTTTTTCAGCACATGCTTTTTAATTTTATATATTTTAGTGGTCTTCATATCTCTCAGAAAAATAATTTGGGAAAATACAACCAAAAGCAGTATTTAGCTGAGGGTACAAAGGTTGTTTATGTTTTTGCCTAGAGTTTTCTTATATGTAGTTCTAAGTTTTCTATAAGGTAGTTGTGTTATTTTGTAAATAAATCACCTGTGTTACTTCTCTTATACACTAGGAATCTAAAAATTCCCAAATGGAGCCAGTATTATTGACAAGCTTCATTTACTTAGTAGGATATTAGTTTCTTCTCTATAGTATGGTATTCTTAAGAGAAAGGTTGCTATCTTGCTTTTATTAAATCTTTGATACTGGCAAGCTGGCTAGTAGAATAGAAAGTATTATTTACTATTTATGAAATTAAATTGATAGCCTCTGATAAACCTTGCACTTTGAAAATGAAAAGCCACTCTAAATTTAAAGCACATGTCAATGACTTCCTTTTTCTTAGGGGAAATTTTAATATTCAGAGATGTTATTTAATTCTTTACAAACTTTTGCTACCATTAATCTCATACTTGAAAAACTTGGGGGACATCTCCCGGTATGTGAATAAGATTATCCTATTAAAGAAAAATAACCAGCAATCCTTCTGTATGTCATTCTGGACCAAAACTTTGGTCTTTTAACTTAGAGAAATCAATTAGTTTTATGTTATCTCCTATTATACAGCTGATAGAGATTTGGGAAAGGTTTGCCTGGAAAGTGATTAATGTAAGAGTGTATAAAGCTGCAGATTTAGTGTAACTTTCCTGGAGAAACTGTATGTTAGTGGAAGTGTGTTTTTCATGGAAACAGTGTAGCGGGAAGTCAGAATCTGTAAGTATATCACACTTCCTCCAGAGCAGACGGTGTGGAACAGTATCATGTACACTGATGATGATTACATCCATATATCTTAAGTGTTAAAACAACCCAACCCCTTCTCATCTAATTTCATGGTCATCAAACGATATTCTAACCACAAGTTAACTTCCATTTTAGACTCTTAAGGTTGGAAGGGAATGTGAAGATTCAGTATTCTGGCTTGCCAGCCAGCTATATTTCGTGTACAAAATTGTCCTTAGAATTTACTTAAAAAAAAAAAATGGCCATGCCATGTGGCATGTGAGCTTTTAGTTTCCCAACCAGAGTTGGAAACCGCACCCCCTCATTGGAAGCATGAAATCAATCACTGGACTGCCAAAAAATCCCCAGGTTTTTCTTTTATCCAGGTCTTATGAGTTATTTAGAATGAATGAGTCATTTCTGCCTGAACTACTCTTGTCTACCATAGTGTCTTCCTGTCCAAGACCTGAGCATGAGGGTTGCTGCATGAGAGGCTCCTGAGTAGCCTGTCAGGCTTTCACTTGGATTACTTATCCTGTTCAGTAGACACCAAACAGGCTGTGCCTGTCACAGTTAGCATGTGCCTGAGCTTGAAAGCTTTAACTTTTCAGTCAATAATTACCTTCTAATTTTCAGCCTTTCAAGCAGCTACTTTTTCTGTGTTATATAAAATTATCTAGTTACTTCATATCAAAGCTGGAATCAAGGTTCTTGTCAGCAGGAGGAGAGAGTGTTGTTGAGGGTAGGGCCAGTTCATTCCTAATGATTGTAGTGAAGCAACTCACTGGACTAGATTATAAATGCAGATTTGGAGGAAAATGTTTTCCCTTCATTCCTGCAAGAGGAAAAGGCTAATGTATTCTTAGTATGAATCCACTTCATGGTATTAAAATACTACATATATGGATGACCTGTAATGATATACTGTATTTATTTAACATTTGTTCTTTTTATTCTTAAGTAATATTAAAGTGCTATAAAATATTTATAAAGAACTGTAAGGAGTTTTTAAAAGGCCACACCTTAAATGTCTTGACATTGTAAATTTCATAAGCAATATTTCCAATTCCTGAGTAATTTTTCAGTTTGATTGTCATGTCAGTAAATTGCACTATGCAAATATTAAAAACATTTGCATCCAAAATATGAAATTACTTCTAAAAATAAAATGTTTTGCCTTTATCTGTAAAACAACAACATGCATCACCTTTACATAGGTGAAGGTATAGTATAGGACATAACATTTAAAAGATACCTAGTAATCCATGTAAACTATTTACTCTCCATATTTTTACCACTCTGAGAAGACTTCAGAAGAATTATTCAGACATGGAGTTATTTCTTTAAACTACAAAGGAAAATTCAGACTATGGTTATGGTGTTTCCTTGAATAGCAATTTAGATGTTTTTCCCTAACTAAATAACTTTCAAGGTAGGGAAATAATAAAACTGAGAACAAAATTCTGCCTAATGAACTAAGTTTTTGATGTATTTTTAAATGTTTTTAAATACAAAAATTAAATGTATTTAAAAATATTTAATGACTACTTATGTAAATTACTCTACCAAATCTAAAAATTAGAATAAATTATGACATAGAAACCTCTCCATGGTAAGTTTCTAATCTATGAAATATTTAGACTTTATATCCAAATATAATACTCTGGGGCTTCCCAAGTGACACTAGTGGTAAAGAACCCACCTGCCAATATAGGAAACATAAGAGATGCAGGCTTGATCCCCTCGGGAAGATCCCCTGGAGGAGGGCATGGTAACCCACTCCAGTATTCTTGCCTGGAGAATCCCCATGGATAGAGGAGCCTAGCTGGCTGCTGTCCATAAGGATGTGAGACATGACTGAAACAACTTAGCATGCCCATAATACTATATGGTTAGAAAGTGTTTCATACCCTCTGAATATAAAATATTAAAAATCTGTACATTATTATTTGAAAAAAAGAAGTTGTCCAGAAATAATTTTCATGGTATGATAGGTAGATATAGGTATACTATGAGGGCTTGCTTAGTGGCTCAGTGGTAAAGAATCCATTCCTGCCAGTGCAGGAAATGTGGATTTGATCCCTGGGTCAGAAGGATCCCCTGTAGGAGTAAATGGCAGCCCACTCCAGTATTCTTGCCTGGGAAATTCCATGGAGAGGAGCCTGGCAGGCTACACTCCATGGGGTTGCAAAAGAGTCAGACATGACTTAGCAACTAAACAGTAAGAGCAACAAGGTTGTATGTGCAAATGAAATAATTGTGATATGAATACACTGAAATCATTAAGTAATTTGTTTTATAACAAATTATAAAATTTGAATTCATTTTCAACAGACCAATATCAGCCATAATTTGGCAGTCTTCAAGCCACTTCATTCGAAAACTTATAAACATTGGCAATTTTAGTGAGAATGATACTTTTTGTTTTTTATTTTATTTTATTCTTTGTAACAAATTCAAGAAAGACTTTTTTCTTTATAATATTGTGTTGGTTTTACCATACATTGATATGACTCTGCCATGGGTATACCTGTGTTCCCCTTTTTAGAAATTATCTGCGCTAATAACTTCAGTGGCATTATTAAACACTTATATGTTGCGTGAGAAAAAAAATCCTGAATATAAAACTATTAAAGTTAAATAATAAATTCATGTTAAATCTGAAAGGTCATATTAGTAGGTAATATGTTCTTGTCAGTAATCTTACTGTCTGTCTCAGTGACTTTCAATTTATTTATACCAAAGAAGTATTATTCAGGATTTGAAAAGTAAGTAAACGTGTATGAGCTACAGAAAACATGGTTATTAGTAAACAGTCTGTTAGGAAACCAAGAAGTATCAAAAGTAGGTAATATAATCAAAAATATTTCCATTGTTCTCTTTCCAACTTCAGTGTCATTGCAACAATAATTTATCATGAAAAATGATAGTTTTAAGTAAGTTTCTTTTGTTACTTTGGTAGACAAAAAAAGATAATTTTTATATTTCTTCAGTTATTTTCCTGACCATTATTCTTTGTATAGATGAATTATAATCTCTCATTTGTTAATTACCTGTTTATTATCTTTTTCCTGTAGAAATAATTAATGAAATTCTTTTCAATTTTAATGAATCATTTATGTTTCAAATATGTCTCTCTTTTTTTGTGAAATGCTAGTAGCATTTTGTTTTCCTTTTTTTCTATTTTTTCTTCTTTAAGAGTTAGTATATTGAACTTCGGAGCTTGCAGTTTTTCTCAACATTTTTGGGGAGGATGGAAGATTTCTTCCCCATGAACAGAGAGGTTAGAAGATTACCCTCACATCTGCAATTTGATTAATATTAAAATATGTTTCTTCTAATTTTCTTCTGTATTTCTTTCTAGCATATTTATAAGACTTCTTTTGATAGCAGCTTTAAGTTTACAACAAAATTGAGAAGTACAGATATTTCCAGTATACCTCCCAACTACTACCTTCAGACATATGTTTCCACAGCATCACTCAACAGAACTGATCATTTTTTACCAAAGGTGAACTTACATTGACACATTATTACTACACAAAGTCCAAAGTTTGGCTTAGAGTTCACTCTTGTACACTGAGTTTGGACAAAAATTTAATGATACATGTCCACCATTATGATTATTATTCAGAGTGTTTTCATTGCCTTAAGCATCCTTTGTTCTCTCTCTGTTCATCTCTCCCACCCCCCAACTCCTGGTAGCCACTGAATTATTACTGTCTCTATAGTTTTGCCTTTTCCAGAATGTCACTGAGTTGGAGTTGTACCCGGATGATGCCATGGTAAGTGACCCACCTGGCCAGTGCAGGAGATGCAAGAGATGCAGTTTTGATCTCTGGTTTGGGAAGATCCCTTGGAGTAGGAAAAGGCAACCTACTCCAGTATTTTTGCCTGGGAAATACCATGGCCAGAGGAGCCTGACAGGCTATACAGTTCATGGAGTCTCAAAGAATTGAACATACCTGAGCATGCATTGGAACTGAAAACAGTGTGTATCTGTTTCAAACTGCTTCTTTCACTTAGAAATATGCATTTTAAGTTCCTCCATGACTCTTCATCATCCATTTGGTTATTTCTTGTTAGGGCTGACAATATTGCATTGTCTGGGTGTACCAAAGTGTGCTTACCCATTCACTGATGGAGGACATCTTGGTTGCTTCCACATTTTGGCAGTTATGAGAGAGTAAATTACATTGTGGCCTGAGAGCAGACGTTGTATGACTTATATTATTTTAAATTAGTTAAGCTGTGTTTCATAGCCAGAATGTGTTCTGTTTTTGGTGACTATTCCATATGAAGTTGAAAAAAATGTATATTCTGCTGTTGTTGGATGAAGTAGTCAATTGCTGTCAATTATATCTAGATGATTGATAGCATTGTTGATTTCAACTCGTTCTTACTGATTTCATGATTGCTGGGTCTGTCTGTGAGAGAGGGGGTTAAAATATCCAACTATGTTTGTAAATTAGTCTGTTTCTCCTGCTGTGCTGTGCTTAGTCATTCAGTCATGTCCGACTCTTTGCAGCCCCATGGACTGTAGCCCGCTAGGCTCCTCTGTCCATGGAGATTCTCCAGGCAAGAATACTGGAGTGGATTGCCATGCCCTCATCCAGAAGATCTTCCCAGCACAGGCATTGAACCTGAGTCTTCCACATTGCAGGCAGATTCTTTACCATCTGAGCCACCAGGGAGGCCTATTTCTCCTTGCAGTTCTATCAGTTTTTACTCATGTAGTTTGATATTCTGTTATTAGGCATATATACATTAATAATTGCAGTAGTAATGCAGCTTTAGTCATTTGGGCTTCCCTTGTGGCTCAGCTGATAAAGAATCCGACTGCAATATGGGAGACCTGGGTTCAATCCCTGGGCTGGGAAGATCCCCTGGAGAAGGAAAAGGCTACTCACTCTAGTATTCTGGCCTGGAGAATTCCGTGGACTGTATAGTCCATGGGGTCACGGTTGGACATGACTGAGTGACTTTCGCTTCACTTTTCGTCATTCATGTGCAGGTTTTTGTGTGGAAATAAGTTTTCAACTCCTTTGTATAAATACCAAGGAATATTTACTGGGTTTTATGGTTAGTTTTGTAAGAAACCATTAAACTGTCTCCCAGAGTGGCTGTACCACTTTGTGTTCCTATGAGCAGTGCATAACTCCTGTTATTCTACATCCTTGCCAGGATTTGTGGTCAGTGTTCCAGATTTTGACCATTCTAATTAGATATCCAGTGGCATCTCTCTGTTGGTTTAATTGGCATTTCCCTGATGATATATGATGTGGAGCTTCTTTTCACCTGCTTTTTTGACATCTGTATATATTCTTTGCTAAAATGTCTATTAAGGTTTGTGGTCCATTTTTAAATCAAATTGCTTTCTTATATTGAGTTTGAGGGTTTCTTTGTATACTTTCAATAATGATTCTTTAACAAATGTGTCTTTTGCAAATATTTTTCCTAGTCTTTGGATTCTTTTGAATTATTTTTCACAAGGCAGGAGTTTTTAAATTTTAATGAAATATAATTTGCCTATTATTTCTCTCATGGATCATTTCTTTGGTATTGTAACAAAACAGTGAAAAGTGAAAGTGAAGTCGCTCAGTCATGTCCGACTCTTTTCTTCCCCTTGGACTGGCTCCTCCGTCCATGGTATTTTCCAGGCAAGAATACTGGGGTGGGTTGCCATTTCCTTCTCCAGGAGTCTTCTCAACCCAGGGATTGTACCCTGGTCTCCCGCATTGTAGGCAGACATTTTACCATCTGAGCCACCAGGGAAGTCCTAACTAAAAAGGCTACGACATAAGGTCATCCAGTTAAAAACAACTATGACAAAAGTCATCCAACTTTCAGTATTATCTTATAGGGGTTTTATAGTTTTGCATTGTATATTTAGATCTATGTTCTATTTCTAGTTAATTTTGTGAAGGGTATAAGATGTGTGTCCAGATTCATTTTTAATATGAAGATGTCCAGTTGTTCAAACACCATTTGTTGAAGAGATTGCCTTTGTACCATCATACTGTCCTTGCTCCTTTGCTGAAGAGAAGTTGACTGTATTTATGAGGGTCTATTTCTGGGCTTTATATTCTGTCCCACTGATCTATGTGTTTACTCTTTCACCAGTATTACACTGCCTTGATCACTGTAGCTTTAGCGTTAGTCTAGTGTCAGTCCTTCAACTACTCTCTTCTCCTTCAGTATTGTGTCGGCTCTTCTACGGCATATACTTTAGAATCAGCTTGTCAATATCCACAGAATAATTTGCTGGGATATTGATTGTGATCATGGAATCTATAGATAAGTTGGGAAAACCTGACAATATTGTGTCATCCTGTCTCTAAACATGGAGTATTTCTCAATTTACTTAGTTCTTTGATTCATTCATCAGAATTTTGACTTTTTCCACATACAGATCTTATACACATTTTGTTAGATTTATACCTTAGTATTTATTTTGGGGAGGTGCCCAGTATATTTTTAAATCATGTTTTCTTCAGGGTATTACTTAATTGTGGTATACTATAATTAATTTTTAATTGTTGATATGTTTCTTCTAGTTTAATTTTTATTTCTGTAAATGTAATTTTATGTATCACTTCAGTCACTAAGTCGTGTCCAACTCTTTGTGACCCCATGGACTGCAGAACACCAGGCCTCCCTGTCCATCACCAACTCCTGGAGTTTACTCAAACTCATGTCCATTGAGTCAGTGATGCCATCCAACCATCTCATCCTCTGTTGTCCCCTTCTCCTCCTGCCTTCAATCTTTCCCAGCATCAGGGTCTTTCCCAATGAGTCAGTTCTTCGTATCAGGTGGCCAGGGTATTGGAGTTTCAGCTTCTGCATCAGTCCTTCCAATGAATACTAGAACTGATTTCCTTTAAGATAGACTGGTTGGATCTCCTTGCTGTACAAGGGACTCTCAAGAGTCTTTTCCAACACCACAGTTCAAAAGCAAAAATTTTTCAGTGCTCAGCTTTCTTTATAGTCCAACTCTCATGTCCATACATGACTACTGGAAAAACCATAGCTTTGACTAGACAGACCTATGTTGGCAAAGTAATGTTTCTGCTCTTTAATAAAGTATCTAGGTTGGTTACAAAAATATAATATATAAAAACATTCTATTTATGCCTCTTTATTATATTAATGGGCTGTCGATAAGAATTTCAAATAGTGCCAATATAATAAAAATTTTAAATCTGTGGGGGCTGTGAATCAGGACTAAAATAAGGAAGTTTGTCAGTGTATGCATGCTGTATGTCCCCAAATGTATCATTCCTTATTCACCAGAGATAAGTATACTATTTCAGTAATATTTTACATTGTTCTGAGTACTTTTGTCATTGTGATATTTGGGAACACAAACCATATCATCCAAGTATACAGGTCTGTAGGTCAAGTCATTTGGGGATGATCTGACCTAAATTTACAGAGGTCCAGTGTGCAGTTGATCAATAGGTAGTAGCAACTAAAATTCATATTCTTCTACTTTAAATTTTATTCTAATATAAAATACAAGTACAGCAAAGTGATTTAATTATACATGTATATATATATATATGTATATATAAAACACACACACAGGTGTATATATATATATATATATATACACACACACACACACACACACACACATACACATACACACACATTCTTTTTCATACTCTTTTCCATTATGGTTTATCGCATAATATTGAATATAGTATTCCATGCTATATAGTAGGACCTTGTTGTTTATTCATTCTGTACATAATAGATTTATTTGCTAATCCCAAACTCCCACTTCATTTCTCACTTACCCCCTCTCCCTCTTGGCAACCACGATTCTGTTCTCTATATTTGAGAATCTGTTTCATAGGTAAATTTATTTGTGTCATATTTTAGATTCCACATGTAAGTGCTGTCATAGGGTCTTTCTCTTTCTGACTTACTTAGTATGAAAATCTCTAGGTCCATCCTTGTTGCTTGCTACAAATGGCATTATTCCATTATTTTTTATGGCTGAGTAGTATTCTGTTGTATGTATGTGTACCACATCTTCTTAATTCATCTGTTGATGAACATTTAGATTATTTCCATGTCTTGGCTATTGTGAGTAGTGTTGCTATGAACATAGAAATCAGTTCAGTTCAGTTGCTCTGTTGTGTCTGACTCTTTGCCAATATAGAGGTGCTTGCATTTTTTTGAATTATAGTTTTGTCTGAATATGTGCCCAGAAGTGGGATTGCTGGATCGTATGGTAACTCTACCTTTAGTTTTTTGAGGAACCACCATACTGTTTTCCATAGTGGATGCATATTTCTTCTACTTTAGATGAAATATTTAGAATTGTTTTAGCTGTTATTTAAAGAAAAAATTTAAAAAATAATACAGTTCTGTACAATTTGGTATAATGAATGGTACATTAACACTGAAGCACGTTTGGCTATGCTTTGCAGCCAAATTTGGACACCACTGCCCCATCAATAGATACACAGTGATAATAATCATTTGGTTCTAGTGCTGCTTCTTTTGCCCACTGTGTTTTCACAGTCTTAACTTTGAATCTTGCAGTAGTTTGCCAAACTTCCTCATCACTTTCTCCACACCCAATTATTTTATGTCTAAGACTTTTTCCCTTTCTTTCTGTTTCTACATCCACATGTATTTCCTTAAGCTTTTAGCATTATGCTTTTTATTTTCTAGAGAGTTCACCCTCCTAGAGTCAGACTGTCTGTTGTGAGTCTCAGGCTAAAGCTTGTGCTTAGCTCTAGTGGGTCACTCCCAGTCACTGAGCTCATTGCTCTGTGCTTAGCTGTATATTCAAATGATATACATCTAACTTTTAATTCCAGCTTCTGCTCTAGCAAACTGTTCCATAGCCAGTAATTTAGTCCTTACATGGAGTCGTTGCACAGTGAGAGTTCACAGTTACTCTGCTCACAAAAGCCCCATCTTTTCTGCAAGAAAAAATTGACTTCCTGAAAGATAGCAAGAAGAGCAGTATCCTTCTAATAAACAATACATTACCTGCCTCTAAGTTACTTTTTTAAATATTGTTATTCATTTAAAGCAATGTGCTCCATGCAAGTGACAGCTCCTTCAAGACTGTTATAGAAGAGTTCCACAGATTTTACTTCAACTCACAGCTGTTTTGTGGATTTTGGGAAACAGACATAGTTTAATCTGTGCTAGGAAATCACAGTAGAAAGGTATCATTTCTTCCTTTTACAGATGAGAACAGTAGTCTCTGGAAAGCAGCCAGGCTCTTAAATGGCAAAGATATGATTAGAAACTGAGTCTAGCTTCTGTTAATATTCTAGTTTCACTTATTTCCAGGAAAATTAAAAGCTATTGAGTATGAAATTTAGTACACCTAAAGGATCTAATTTACTTATACTTGTAAAATTTGAGGTGCAGAATTCACACAGAAAATGAATTAATTTCTGTCCTGCTGGTTGTTAATTCCTCAGTAAATGGTACAGCCCTGGGGAATACTTAATCTGTGAAGACAGAAAATTCAGGCAAAATTTGTGATTTTTTTCCAGAGTTTATGAGAAATATGGTGGAGAATTTGCTGAGATCATGTCTGTGTTCCCTGAATCCATACCCCTGATTTTATGGTGGAAGCAGATGACACTCATGGAAAGACCAGTAAAACATTTTAGGGATTACAAAATCTTTGACAGGAGATTGGAAAACTCGGAGATACATGTGTGGTTACTGTTAGTTCTTTCTCTTATCACACCTGCAGGGAGAGAGGGACAAGAATGGTGAACAGCTTGATTTATATATGATTTAAGTTAATGGAGTTTGGATTCATGAAAAATGACTTTATAAACTGAAATGCTCAATTGGATTCTCAGGTAGAAATACACTCTAACCCAGAATATTAGAAACAGCTTTGTTTATCCTGAAACAAACTGGTATTATCAAGATAACTTGAACCCAGATGTGAGCCTGGTCACTAAAAATGAAACAAAACTGTCATGGAAAGGAAAAATAATGTGTACATAAAATATAAGAAGTAATTAATAAAAGGATAAGAAAAAGTATCTGATGCCTTAAGGAATAGAAAATAAAGTGAAACCCATATTTTAATTATGTGGAAATATACATGTATTTAAATTTATTACTAGGATTTGAAGAGATAGGATACCAGATTGGAATAGAATAATGGAACTGTATGCCCTGTTCAATAGAAGTAGACCAGTTATGAGTCAAGGTGAAGTAGATGTACAACTTCTTGGATCCTTGCTTATCTCTAAAGTGGAGGTGGCATGGAGAATATTTGAGAGATGAGAATGAGTGTAGTGAGGTCCTAGGGCATGATAGCTTTTCTCCTCTACTCTGAATATGATTGAGTGAAAGCAGGATTATTTGAATTCTGAATGATGCCAAAGATTATTACTGATTTTAACGAAGGTGGAAGAAGATTTTCTAACAGAGCTGCTCAAAACCAAATAAACTGGGTTTCTTGTGTTCAGAAATTTTACATAGAGCCTGGGCAATAAAATAAGATTAAGAGAAATAATTAAAATGAAGGATGTATGACTGGTTTTGATGGATTTAAGGACATTTCTGGCTTTGACATTCTAGAATTCCATGATACACAGATTTGCTTTCACAAGAATAATTTTGAAGATAACTTAATTGTCCTGATAACACTGCCATTTATGGAAAACATCTAATTTTTTCATTACATCTTCTGGAACCCTAGAAATATTCTTCTCATTTGTATTCATTGTAAGGATATCCATCAGTGTGGCTTTGGCACTTGTGGATTGTGAGAAAACCTTATTCCAAAATCGAATGTTCCTTTCCAGACATACAAGGGAAATCCTTTTTTAATTGTACTTTCCAAACTAGGTGTGGAGAATAATTATTTGGAAAATATTATCCCAGTTTCACTTAGAATTTTCACAAGTCTGTCAAAAGCATCCTTTTCACTAAACTTCTTATTATATCACAATTTTGTGCAACAACTCTGGATGCCAAAGCAGAGGCTGCTGAGAAAGTATTTCATTTCATAGTCTTTGGCCTCAGGTGATAAATATGTGTCCTCAGTCTTTTGACCTTGAATATTTTTGCCAAATTAATCCTCCTAAGATTTGAACTCAACATCACACTGCATATTTTGGTCACCATGCACTCCTGAAAGTCACAAAAGTCATTAAAAAATTCTGCAATTCAGGACTTTTACTGACTCAGATCAGAGGACAGAATAAGGTAAGATAGGGAACAGCATCATCACAGAGAGACTTTCTACTGGAAAAATGATGTATCCTTAATTATTACAATTTAGACTTGGAACAATCCTCTACCTATGTGGACAATACAAGTGTTAGACTTTATCTTGAGAATCATTTACCAAAATTGGGTAATGATGTAATTATACAAAGCATAGATCTCAGAATAGTTAAGTTCAATAAGCAAGTACCAGCCTCTACTAGAAATCACTATCAATTCTCTAACATCTTTACTGCTCTTCTAACAATCTGGTCTTTGTTATGTTTCCAGAGTTAGCATCCTAACATTAGTATCTGATTACTTTTTCAACTCTTCTTAAAATGCTTTCATTTCTCTTCATAGCCTACTAATTAAAACACTTTAGTACTGTGTTAACATGAAAATATAAGTTGCTTACTTATGTCTGAATCTTTGTGACCCCATAGATAGCAACCCACCAGCCTCCTCTGCCCATGGAATTTCCCAGGCAAGAATACAGGGGTGTAAAAAATATATATATTGGAGAGAGTACCTATTCCCTTCTCGAAGGGATTTTCCTGACCCAGGGATTGAACCCAGATCTCTTGCATTTCCAGCTGATTCTTTACCATCTGAGCCACCAGGGAAGCCATTAGGGGTGAAGGCTAGGTCTTTTATTATATGACTATTTCTTATATATTTAAATTAATTTTTCCACTACTCTTATCTTCTTGAAAGCAAAATATTTAATCTCTGAATATTCTACAGTTTCCACATGCTTAAAACTCATCCTTTTTTCTTTTTTTCACTTTGTGGACATATGCTTATACATATAGATATTGTTCAGATGTTTGCATTTTTAAAGCCTCCATGACTATCTTGCAAGCCTAGAAGATTGGTCATGCCCTCCTCTGTTCTATCACTATATCCTGTATAATATCTATTAAATATTTATGAAAATATTATAATTAATTGGCTATGCATTTGTGTAAACTATTAGACCAGGAGGTTCTTGAGGGCAAAGTTTATATCAATCATTTTAGATCCTAAGCACACAGTTCAGTTCAATTCAGTCGCTCAGTTGTGTCTGATTCTCTGCAACCCCATGGACTGCAGCACATCAGGCCTTCTTGTCCATCACCAGTTCCCAGAGTTTATTCAAACTCATGCCCATTGAGTCATTGATGCCATCCAACCATCTCATCCTCTGTCATCCCCCTCTCCTCCTGCCCTCAATGTTTCCCAGCATCAGGGTCTTTTCAAATGAGTCAGTTCTTCGCATCAGATGGCCAAAGTATTGGAGTTTCAGCTTCAGCATCAGTTCTTCCAATGAATATTCAGGACTGAATATTCTTTAGGATAGATTAGTTGGATCTCCTTGCAGTCTAGGGGACTCTCAAGTGTCTTCTGTAACACCAAAGTTCAAAAGCATTAATTCTTTGACACTCAGCCTTCTTTACAGTCCAACTCTCACATCCATACATGACTACTGGAAAAACCATAGCTTTGACTAGATGCACTTTTATTTGCAAAGTAGTGTCTCTGCTTTTTAATATGCTGTCTAGGTTGGCCATAAATTTTTTTCCAAGGAGTAATGTCTTTTAATTTATGGCTGAAGTAGCTATCTGCAGTGATTTTGGAGCATCCCCCCAAAAAATAAAGGCTCTTACTGTTTCCCCATCTACTTGCCATGAAGTGATGTGATCAGATGCCATGTTCTTAGTTTTCTGAATGTTGAGTTTTAAGCCAACTTTTGCACTCTCCTCTTTTACTTTCATCAAGAGGCTCTTTAGTTCTTCTTCACTTTCTGCCATAAGGTTGCTGTCATCTGCATATCTGAGGTTATTGATATCTCTCCCAGCATCTTGATTCCAGCTTGTGCTTCATCCAGCCCAGCATTTTGCACAATATACTCTGCATATAAGTTGAATAAGCAGGGTGACAATATGTAGCCTTGATGTACACCTTTCCCGATTTGGAACCAGTCTGTTGTTCCATGTCCAGTTCTAACTGTTGCTTCTTGACCTGCAAACAGATTTCTCAGGAGGATAACTTAGAATAAGTAAAAGCCTAGGGTCAAGTTAGTATATAAAATACATGTAATCTACATTGAATTCTTTCTGTTAAAGGTTGGTAACATGGAATTCATTCATAAATAAAGCTGTAATATAGTGTTCTTTTATTTAATTGCTAAAAGAGTACTTCAACTTTGATTCCAAGTATTCTAGCAGTCAACAGAAGTTAGACCTAGTCAGCCATGGGATTTTCACTGTCAATGAGAGAAATCAGTTCAAGCTTTGCAGCAGCAGTGCAATAACTCCTGCTATTAAATTCTGAATGAAAAGTCAACACTGGGTCCATATTAAGAGTCTAGGATACTGTAGTGTATAACATAGCCTACTGAGCAATAGATTTGTATTTCTCTTTTAATTCTGTATTTTTCTCTCCTCTGCACCAAGATGTCTTGCTCTATGTAAACTTGTTCAAACATACAGCTCCAAGTGATACAAGCTATGCTTCTATTAACACAGATGTATTTCCAAATGAACTATCTCCTTCCTTAATATGTGTATCTTTCATGCATTTACCCAAATAAATACTGTATCCTAGAAACACTGTATGACAGGTGCTGGGGAGTTCACTTGGTAGTATCTTACCATTTCTGTGACAGGCTGAGCTGAAAATCCCATTGAAGTTTCTCAACTGACAGGTTAACCTGGAGCTCCAGGCAAGCTACCTACCCAAGAAGGGGAGTAGATTTATAGCCAGGCAGGGAAAGCCTAATTCTTTCCTGAATGCTCATCCATGCCTCTCTGCTTCTGCTGGAGTCTCTAGTGTCTGCACACAGTGCTGTCTTCTGGGTTCTGTTTGTGATTGTTGGTTGACTCCAGAATCCTGCACAAATAAGAGTGTATCACTTTAAAGTGAAGACAAGAACATCTGGACACGGGCAGCCTTTACTTCAGAAAACCAACCTAGACTTCTCTGTGTGGACATATACTTGCCTTCTTTGCTCTTGCACGATGTCCTCTGCCCTAATGTAGCCAAGCAGCTCTGTATCTAAGTATAAGTTAAAGAGCTTACAGTAACTTGTATTAAAGGATTCTTAAGCTCTTTTAACTTTTGAAGTCTGGAGGATTCTCTCAAACTGGGAACACTAAATGTGTCTCAAATATGACAATATTTTAGGTAATCTGAATTCTAATTGTGAGTTTTTCTAATATCCTCATTTTATGAGCTCAGTAAAACCAAAATTAGATCTTTTACCTATATACACACAGGAGGAGAAAATATTTTAATTTAATTAGATTTTATGCTTATGCTTAGTCACTCAGTCGTGTCCGACTTTTTGTGACCCCATGAACTACAGCCCTCCAGGATCCTGTATCAATGGGCTTTTCCAGGCAAGAATACTGGAGTGGGTTGCCATTTCCATCTCCTTAATTAGATTTTGGTTGTTTGTTATTCTGCTACGTAAACTAATATTAATATATGCATATCCTATGGTAACTTAGAATATTGTGACTGATGGTCATTTTACAAATATATACTCCTATTGAGTACATAGACACAGGTAGAGGAGACTACAATATAATGGTGGTAACTGTCTCATTCTGCTGTTTATAGAAATGTTGATAAACAGTTTCACATAAAACTGAACTAGAGATCATAAGAGACTCTTTTTTAAAAAATATTAGGTTTGAACACTTTCTAACACCATACACAAAATAAACTCAAAATGGATCAAAGATCTAATCATAAGACTGGAAACTACAAAACTCCTAGAGGAAAACATAGGCAAAACACTCTCCAACATAAACCAAAGCAGGATCCTCTATGACCCACCTCCCAGAATATCAGAAATAAAGGCACGAATAAACAAATGGGACCTAATTAAAATTAAAAGCTTCTGCACAACAAAGGAAACTATAAGCAAGGTGAAAAGGCAGCATTCAGAATGGGAGAAAATAATAGCCAATGAAGCAACAGACAAACAATTAATCTCAAAAATATACAAGCAACTCCTGCAGCTCCATTCTAGAAAAATAAACGACCCAATCAAAAAGTGGGCCAAAGAACTAAACAGACATTTCTTCAAAGAAGACATAAAAATGGCTAACAAACACATGAACAGATGCTCAACATCACTCATTATCAGAGAAATGCAAATCAAAACCACAATGAGGTACCACTTTACACCAGTCAGAATGGCTGCCATCCAAAAGTCTACAAGCAATAAATGCTGGAGAGGATGTGGAGAAAAGGGATCCCTCTTACACTGTTGGTGGGAATGCAATCTAGTACAGCCACTATGGAAAACAGTGTGGATATTCCTTAAAAAACTGGAAATAGAACTGCCATATGACCCAGCAATCCCACTGCTGGGCATACACACTGAGGAAACCAGAATTGAAAGAGCCACGTGTACCCCAATGTTCATTGCCGCATTGTTTACAATAGCCAGGACATGGGAGCAACCTAGATGCCCATCAACTGACTAATGGATAAGAAAGCTGTGGTACATATACACAATGGAATATTACTCAGCATTAAAAAAAAATTCATTTGAATTAGTTCTACTCAGTTGGACGGAACTGGAGCCTATTATCCAGAGTGAAGTAAGCCAGAAGGAAAAACAAAACACAGTATACTAATGCATATATATGGAATTTAGAAAGATGGTAACGAGAACCCTGCATGCGAGACAGCAAAAGAAACGCAGATGTATAGAACAGTCTCGTGGACTCTGTGGAAGAGGGCAAGGGTGAGATGATATGAGAGAATGGCATTGAAACATGTTAATCATCATATGTGAAATCAACCGCCAGCCCAGGTCTGATGCTCGGGGCTGGTGCACTGGGATGACCCAGGGAGAGGGAATTGGGAGGGAGGAGGGAGGGGGGTTCTGGAAGGGGAACATATGTATACCCATGGTGGATTCATGTTAATGTATGGCAAAACCAACACAAAAAAGTAAAGAAAATTTAAAATAAATAAATTAATAAATAAATAAATATTAGCTTTGAAAAATACCTGGAATTTAAAATGTGCTGTTATAAAAATTCTTTTATTTGATATTTGAAACAGGACTTCATATTGAGAAGAATTTATCACTATATTTCCAAATAAAGACAATGAATTTCCAAGTGTTAAATGACCTGTCCAAAGTCACAGAGGTGACCTAGCAGAGCCAAGATGAGAAACCAATCACGTCTTCTTGCTTCTGTACTCTTCACTTTCTATTTTGTGACACAAAAGGCATTAATTTCTTTCTGCTCCACACCTCTCTCATGAAACATGTTATTATGTTTTATTAAACACAGATAATTAGCATCAATTTCTCAAAACTGAAGTCATTTTTAACAGTAACAAAATATTTCTGCAGGTACGTGCCAAAGTCTGAAAAGTCAGTTTGATTATAGAATATGTAAAAATAAGAAGTAAAGCAATTACAGAAAAGATTAAGAGTTTAGAAAATTAATGATACTTTGTGCTTACTGTTTGTAAAGTATAAATTATCTTGACCCAACCAGATTTGATATGATTTATTTGTAGAGTATTCATAAGTTGCAAAATCTCATATTTATATAACATTTGTTATGAAAAATAATTTCCAAGAAAAATGAAAAGAGTGAAACTACTTTATACATTTATAATATCTCTTTAGGGTATTGGTTAATAGTTTATCATCTTGAGGGACTTTTTTTTTTCAGCCTTAGCAGGGATATATTTAAATTCTTTTTTTTTCAAAGAACCACTTTGGTCTCTATTGATCTTCCATAATAACAGTTGACAGTATATTTTTTCTAAACTTAATGTCTCATGCTTAGCAGAACAATTTTGAGACTGTCTTCATTATTAGGAGGTAAAGAAATTAAGGTGAACTTGAAATTCCATTTTCATTTAACCTCAAAGTTTTAATATATTGTTTTCATTTAGTTCTAATTATTTTAAAATATCCATTATTATTAGTTCTTAGATATTTAAGTTAATTTAAAATTGTTTTAAATTTACACATATACAAGATTTAAAATCTATGGTTTTGTTACTCATTTATAACAATTGTATGATGATGAGAAAATATAACATTCCTGGTAAAAAATATGTTAAGGACTTGCTTTATGGCTTTCTATATTATCTGTTTTTATAAATGTTCCATATATAAACTTGAGAAAAATATATGATCACTCACTGGTTATTTGGTTATTGGTGAAGGATTTTATACATGGCCATTAAGGTTATATTTTTATTCCTTAAATATTCCATATCTTTATTAGTATTTTGACTTAGAAAATAAATTGAGAGAGGTATATAAATCTTTCACTTTGACAGTTGAAGTTCAGTCAGTTGTGTTCAAGACTTTGTGACTCCATGAACTGCAACGCGCCAGGCTCCCCTGTCCTTCACTATTTCCCAGAATTTGCTCGAGCTCATGTCCATTGAGTTGGTAATGCCATCCAGCCATCTCATCCTCTGTCATCCCCTTCTGCTCTTGCCTTCAGTCTTTCCCAGGATCAGGGTCTTTTCCAGTCAGTCAGCTCTTCACATCAGATGGCTAAAGTATTGGAGCTTCAGCCTCAGCATCAGTCCTTCCGAAGAACACTCAGGACTCATTTCTTTTAGGATTGATTGGTTTGATCTCCTTATAGCCAAAAGGACTATCAAAAGTCTCCAACACCACAGCTCAACAGCATCAATTCTTCGGTGTTCAGTCTTCTTTATGGTCCAACTCTCACATCAGTACATGACTACTGGAAAAACCATAGCTTTGACTGTATTAACCTTTGTTTGAAAAGTAATGTCTCTGCTTTTTAATATGCTGTCTAGTTTGATCATAGCTTTTCTTCACAGGAGCAAGCATCTTTTAGTTTCATGGCAGCAGTCACCATCCACAGTGATTTTGGAGCCCAAGAAAATAAAGTCACAGTTTCCATTGCTTCAGCATCTATTTGCCATGAAATGGTAGGACCAGATGCCATGATCTTTGTATTTTGAATGTTGATTTTAAGCCAGCTTTTCACTTTCCTCTTTCACCTTCATCAAGAAGCTCTTTAGTTCTTCACTTTCTGCCATAAGGGTGGTGTCATCTGCACATCTGAGGTTATTCACATTTCTCCTGGCTATCTTGGTTCAAGTTTGTGCTTCATCCAGCCTGGCATTTTTCATGATGTACTCTGCATATAAGTTAAATAAGCAGGGTGATAATATACAGCCTTGACGTACTCCTTTCCCAATTTGGAGCCACTCTGTTGTTCCATGTCCAGTTCTAACTTCATTCTTGATCTGCATACAGGTTTCTCAGGAGGCACGTAAGTGGTCTGATTTTCCCATCTCTTTAAAGATTTTCTGCAGTTTATTTTGATCCATAGAGTCAATAGCTTTCACGTAGTCGGTGAAACTAATAGATGTTTTTCTGGAATTCTCTTGTTTCTCTGTTGTCCAATGGATGTTGGTAACTTGATCTCTGGTTCCTCTGCCTTTTCTAAATCCAGATTGAACATGTGCTGTTGAGAGCTAGCTTGGTGACTATACTAACATGTGAGATGAGTGTAGTTGTGCGATAGTTTGATCATTCTTCGGCATTGATCTTTTTGGGGATTATAATGAAAACTGACCTTTTCCAGTCCTGTGGCCAGTGTTGAGTTTTACAAATTTGTTGACATATTGAGTGCAGCACTTCCACAACATCATGTTTAGGATTTGAAATAGCTCAGCTGGAATTCTATCACCTCCACTTGCTTTGTTTGTAGTAATGCTTTCTCTGGCCCACTTGACTTCAAACTTCAGGATGTCTGGCTCTAGGTGAGTGTATCACACCATCATGATTATCTGGGTCATTAAGATCATTTTTGTATAGTTCTTCTGTGTATTCTTGCCACTTCTTAATAACTTTTGCTTCTGTTATGTCCATACTGTTTTAGAATGGTCACTTTTATTTCTGTGGTTCTAGCAGTTGTCATTTTTATCAGTTAAGATACATTTTAGTATTTCATATAATTTAGTTTAAAAACTTTGCTTGGAGTGAAACATTTTATCATTTTATTTATTTAAATAGGGGCTGTCAAGCGTGTTTCAAAGATAATGAAGTTGCTCAAACTGTTCAGTTCAGCTCAGTCACTCAGTCATGTCCAACTCTTTGTGACTCCATGAACTACAGCACGCTAGGCTTCCCTGTCCATCACCAACTCCCGGAGTCCACTCAAACCCATGTCCATTGTGTCGGTGATGCCATCCAGACATCTCATCCTCTGTCATTCCCTTCTCCTCCTGCCCCCAATCCTTCCCAGCATCAGGGTCTTGTCCAATGAGTCAACTCTTCACATGAGGTGGCCAAAGTATTGGAGTTTCAGCTTCAACATCAGTCCTTCTAATGAACACCCAGGACTGATATCCTTTAAGATGAACTGGTCGAATCTCCTTGCAGTCCAAGGGACTCTCAAGAGTCTTCTCTAACACCACAGTTCAAAAGCAGCAGTTCTTCAGTGCTCAGCTTTCTTCACTGTCCAACTCTCACATCCATACATGACCAGTGGAAAAACCATAGCCTTGACTAGACAGACCTTTGTTGACAAAGTAATGTCTGCTTTTCAATATACTGTCTATGTTGGTCATAACCTTCCTTCCAAGAAGTAAGCATCTTTTAATTTCATGGCTGCAAACACCATCTGCAGTGATTTTGGAGCCCCGAAAAATAAAGTCTGACTCTGTTTCCACTGTTTTCCCATCTATTTCCCATGAAATGATGGGACCAGATTCCATGATCTTAGTTTTCTGAATGTTGAGCTTTAAGCCAACTTTTCACTCTCCTCTTTCACTTTCAGCAAGAGGCTTTTTAGTTCCTCTTCACTTTCTGCCATAAGGGTGATGTCATCTGAGGTTATTGAGATTTCTCCCAGAAATCTTGATTCCAGCTTGTGCTTCCTCCAGCCCAGCGTTTCTCATGATGTACTCTGCATACAAGTTAAATAAGCAGGGTGACAATATACAGCCTTGATGTACTCCTTTTCTTATTTGGAGCCAGTCTGTTGTTCCATGTCCAGTTCTAACTGTTGCTTCCTGACCTGCATACAGGTTTCTCAAGAGACAGGTCAGATGGTCTGGTATTCCCATCTCTTTAAGAATTTTCTACAGTTTATTGTGATCCACACAGCTCAAACTGTTAGTGAGGATCAAATATACATATAATGTACTCAATAGAATTTCTAGCAGATGTTAAATGATAGTCACTTACTCAAGTTGGACTCTGCATCCCCATGAACTTTAGCCTATGAGGCTTTTCTCTCTGTGGAATTCTCCAGGCCAGAATACTGGAGTGGGTAGCTGTTCCTTTTTAATTCTTTACCGTCTGAGCCACCAGGGAAGCCCAGGAATACTAGAATGGGTGGCCTATCCCTTCTCTGTTGGTTCTTCCTGACCCAGTAATCAAATTACAGTCTCCTGCATTGAAGCAGATTATTTTTTTTAGCAGCTGAGCTACCAGGGAAGCCCTATACCATACGTTAAGCACTGTATAAGTAAATGACTTCATTTTCTTATACTTATTATTATTGTTGTTGCCTATAGTGCTTTACAGTTGGCTAAAATTTAAGTAGGTGAAGATTGTTTTTTTTGTTTACATTGTTTATTCCACTTGGTATACATTTTTTCCCTGAATCTCTTTTTCTGCATCTTCAATTTCTAGTTTCTGTAAATTGATTCCCTGTTTTTTCTTTGAATGTTGTGTGTATCCCATTTTGTATCATTCTCTTCTGAGATTTTTATTAGGAAAATATCATTTTTTATCATGCTTATTTCTTAACTTATATACTGCCATGGACTGAATATATGTATTCCTCCAATGTTCACCCAGATTCAAATTTTGAATCTATAACCCAGTGTGATGTTATAATGAGTTATCTTTAGACAACTGTATATTGTTTATTTTTTAATATTTAGAAGTAAAAATTTTAATGTCCAACTTGTACAAATAAGAGCTGAAAAACAAAGGACAGGTTTTATTATCTACCTATCAGTAAAGGACTGTACTTACAGAGTACTTCTGTTAGTACAAATAAGTATCCTTTTATGACTTTATTGAGAATGTCTTCACTCTCTAATCCTTCTTTCTGGCAGCATCTGTAAGTCTTCCTCTCTTGTAATTGTTACTCATCTGCATATAAAAGTTTAGTTCTCTCAGCATAAAAATAAACAAATAAAAGCAAGCAAGCAAAACACTTGTCTTGATCTAAGTGCTGTTTCCTGTCCTAGAAATTTTGGTCAGCTCTTCATTTGTAGCCTCACTTCATTCATTCATATATTTATTCTCTCTGAAAGCATTTAATGAGCACTTCAGTTGGTTAACCATAATGCTTGATGCTGTCAAAATGGAGAGAGGGAGCAGTTCCCCATCAAAAACAAAGAGAAGAAGGCAAATAAGTAATTCATTATTTTCAGTGAGAGAGAAGTTACTGAGAGAACATATTCAAGGAGCACACATTGCTGAAGGATATGGAGAAGATGATGGACATGAAATGTTCTAGCAGTAGATATTTTGCCAAAAGAAACCTGGATGTCTCTGCTGACATCACTCTCACCCACTTATTTCTTAATCTTGTTTTTATATCTACCACTTGAAAGCCACTGAATTTTTTTAATGCCTACTGATGACTCAAATGGAAAATCCAGTGACTCATTCTTAACCACCCTGTTCTTCAAAGTGTTTCATCTCTCAAGATGTAGCTCCATAGCTTCCTCATTTCTGATTCACATCTTCCTTCATTATCCAAACTGCACTCTTACAGCATTTAATTAATACAAACATAAACAATGCTGACCAGCATTATTTATTGTTTTACATTTTTGAACTTGTCTAAAATTTCATCATCCTGAGGCTGTATCATCCACAGAGTATAACATTGTCCTTGAAGCCAGCATGTGCTTTTAAAGTACCAATTAGTAAATTAATATGCAAACCTATGGAATAATTAATACAGAAAGTGTGCAACAGTAGTTTCATCAACTTGAATTACTAAACCATATTGTTCAGTTCATTTCAGTTGCTCAGTCATGTCTGACTCCTTGTGACGCCATGGACTGCAGCACTCCAGGCCTCCCTGTCCATCACCAACTCCTGGAGTTTACTCAAACTCATGTCCACTAAGTCTGTGATGCCATCCAACCAATTCATCCTGTGTCATCCCCTCTCCTCCCGCCTTCAACCCTCCCCATCATCAAGGTCTTATTTAAATCTACACAATTTGATACTTCACTAAACCATATGCTGCTGCTGCTAAGTTACTTCAATCGTGTCCAACTCTGTGCGATCCTGAAGATGGCAGCCCACCAGGCTCCGATTCTCCAGGCAAGAACAGTGGAGTGGGTTGCCATTTCCTTCTTCATTGGATGAAAGTGAAAAGTGAAGTTGTCAATCATGTCTGACTCCTAGCGACCCCATGGACTGCGGCCTACCAGGCTCCTCTGTCCATGGGATTTTCCAGGCATGAGTACTGGAGTGGGGTGCCATTGCCTTCTCAGCTTCACTAAACCATATAGGGAAGTATCAAATTGTGTAGATTTAAATAAAATAATAAGAGTCAGGCATAATGATATGTCATTAAAAATAAAAATAACTCAGATAAATGCACACAAGTTATTCATAGAATATAACAACCATTTATAAAAATAAGTGAACTATAAATTGATTTTTTTCACAAATTACCTTTTCATTTTCTTGCATATAGTGGCAACAAGTTGGCTACTTCAAGTGGTGATACTTCAGTTAAGTTATGGGAGCTGTCTAAAGGTAATTGCGTTTTGACCTTCGAGGGACATACCCATGCTATATGGTCCTGCACTTGGCACTCCTGTGGTGATTTTGTGGCTTCTTCCTCACTGGATACAACTAGCAAAATCTGGGATGTTAATAGGTAAGAAGTATTTCGAATAATATTAACACTCTGTGTTGATAAATATAATTTATCTCAGTGGGAAATTAAAGAAAATCTGTTAATTCATAAAATTGTAAAATTAGTCTCTGTGGCATCCGTTTGTAACTCCATTAATTTCTGCTGATATATAATGAGTTCTTTCTAAATATATGTTCAAGATGAAGCCTGTGTAATCAGATTAGAATTGCTTCATTGGAAAGCCGTTTGTTTTAAGCAAGATAGAAACAAATACTTCTTTTAGAGTTAGGTTTTTAGTTCTCCTCTCTTCCAGTCTGCTGTCTGTCTGGATTATTAAACCAACAATTTAATAGACATAAAGATGACAGAAATAGTTATGGGCTTTCCACTTAATTTTGATATAGCATTTCCAATTTAAATGCTTCTTAGCAATTCACAAATTGTAGGAATGGATACAATTTATTGTATACCAACTTTTATATAATACTGTATGGTTTGATCTTAATTCAAAACAGACCTATTTTTTGCTAAAAAAAAAATACCTGTCATCCATGTATTTTTGGATGGTTATTCTCTCCTATTATGTATACAAATAAGATTTTTAAAAACTGGTATCAAATACCTTGATTACTTCAGCTAACTAAGTAATTATATATCATCAGTGAGATTTCTGATCACTTTAATATTTTAATTAATGCCCGGATTACAAATGTAAGTGATAGTGACTCCGCAAAATTTATGTAAACTATTATAACTGAGCCATTGTAATTTTTTTGTAAGAGAAAGATGAACTCACCTTGAACGTCAGCACTATTGTTTTGGGAGTCATGAGTCAAACCAGTACTTTGAACAAACTTTCCCCATTCTTCCTTGAATTATGGGTAATATATTTCGAAGACAGAGCAAGTAAGGTGCTCACAAAAAGGTCAACAGGATTTCTAGGAGGATTTCTTGAAAGGGGCTGCTCTGTTATGTTTGTAGTTTGATTATCTCCTAAAACTATGTGCCAGTTTTTATGCTATTTTCTCTCCGCACCAGACCCACCCTTCTCTATCTTTTTTTTTCCATTTTTTTAAATTTATTTTTTTATAGTGTAACAAATTCAGGAAAGACTTTTCTTCACATTATTATGTTAGTTTTGCCATAATTGACATTAATCCACCATGAGTATACATGTGTTCCCCTTCCATAACCCCCTCCCACCAACCTCCTTTGTGATGCTGGAGCTGGAACTTTGCAAACAACATTTCACTTTGCCAACTGACTCTGTATTAGGCTTTGGTAATAGTGGCTGCTTGTAGGAGACCACAAGGGTAGAGGCATTGGGGGGGGCCCTCTTCTCCCTCTCTCCTCCTTGTGGGCTTCTTCTGGACTTGCAGTTTCAATGAGCATCACCCTAGCAGTGCTTCACCTCAGCAACATCACAGCAGCTGAATCCAGTTGACAGTTTTTCCAGTGTTTGCAGAAATAGCTGTATTTTGCCATCCGTCAATGACATTAACTCCAGCAAACAGTTGCCCCCTTCTCAGAGGTCTGTGTTCCCAGATCTGCCTGGCCTCTTTCCAGGATGAGGAATATCAACACCAGCAATCTCAGGACCACTCCTCAGTTCTGTGGTTCCCCCCACCAAGGTTATAATAATTCCACCTCAATCCTTTTGTGCATTCAGTCCTAAAAGTGGTAGCTCTTTTGTTCAGGGCTTTCTCCATGATACCTTCCTGTTCTTATTTTCCCTTTATAGTTATCTACTTAACAACTTTATGCACAGTTAACAATCCCTTATATTAAATTCTTACTGTTAAAATGTTAAGTGCAAGTTCAGTCTCCCATCCGATTTTGACAGTTACTGGGCACTGATGCATAAATAGCAGAATCCACTTGAGTTACAAAGATATAGCTAAATAATGTTTGACATATTCTGAATGAGAAAGCATAGCTCTAAAGGATAGGTTCTCTCTATTTCTGGAGAATTCCATGAACAGAGGAGCCTGGTGGGCTACAGTCCATGGGGTCACAAAGAATTGGACATGACTGAGCAACTAATGCTTTCACTTACTTTCTATGTAAAGTAGTGACAATTTAAGATATATTTTAATAGTCATGTGCATACCATTTGGTTATCTGGAATAATCAGCCATGTGATTCTTAATTTTATTATGTTTCTATGTTATGCAGCCATATTTTATAAATATTATGATAATAGATTACTGGAATTTTTAAAATCAATTTATTCTGAAGTATGATTGGCATACAGAAAACCATGCATATTTAGCATAAACAACTTGATGAGTTTGAAATATATACCTGTGAAACCATTACAATCAATGCATAAATGTATCTCTTGCCTCTAAAAGTTTCCTCCTGCCCTTTTTATTATTATTATTTTTTTAAGCACACTTAATATAATAACTAACCTATTAGCAAAATTTTAACTATCCTAACATTGCTCTTACCTGTAGATATTGTGTTGTACATTAGGTCACTGGGACTTACTCATCTTATATAGGTAAAATTTTAAAGCTGTTCTGTAATTTTAATTTTTTATTACTTTTGGCTTAGTTGAAGGTGTTTATAAAAGACTGCAGTCCATTCTAAAATGTATCTTTAAATGTGTTAATCACTCAGAGTGCTTAAATCAAACTCTATTAAGGTAACAACAACAATAAAGTGATTGCCAGTAGACTCATCTCTACTAAGAATGATTTCAAACACTTTGACTTTGACAGCTTTTCTCCATGACCCTGATATCCAAATACTGTCTTCCAGTAGAGACTCAGTAGATGTTGATATAGCAGATCAAAATTGCTACTGATTGATGCCAAAAATTATTTGCATTTCAAATTTCCCATTAATGTCAAGAACTCACCTTCATCATCAAAGACAAATAATTTATACCAGTTTTGAAGCTGAGATAGTGGATATATATTGACAAATAAGGGAGAGACTGACTGTTTCTTTGGTGGCTATTGATAGATCTTTCAGCGCTGTAATCAGAACCCTGAACTGTAATTTATGATTGCTCATGAATCCATACTGTGTAAATATGTCTAAAACTAGTGTCTTGCTTAAAATTTTATTAGTCATTGTTACTGGCTTAGTGGCTTTAAGGATAGAGGTTATTTGCTTTGGTAAGATGATGATGGTAGAAGCTGTACTGTGCTGGGTAGTATACTCTTATAGTGATGCCACATAGTTTTAATTAAAAAATATTGATACATGCTGTGGTTCACCAGGAAAGAATTTAGAATATATCCTTATATTCACAGTCTGCCCTTTCCTATGGAATCCTGGCTCAGTCTTGAAATCATCTGTTAGTAGATATGTCATTCGTTTTCCTGCAACTCTTCCTGAATTAGATATTACCTGCTAAGACCATCTCATCAGGTCCTCACCAGAAAGTTGTATCCCTGGAAATCATAATTAGTGTAAAAAATCCAGATCAAGATCCCTGTTAACTAAATACTAATAAGAATCTCTGAAAAATAGTACCTCTGTCATTCTTAGACTGGACACACTGACACTCTACAAAGTTTCTATGAACAATTAAAAGTAACAATTCAATGATCTTTTAATGATTATCTATAAAAAATAGAAATTTATGTTTTATTTTGTCATTTATTAATACCTTAATTTTCATACATATGCTTTAAAAATTAGTCTTAAAGCATACATGTACCCTTGAACACACACACACACACACCATTGTATCTTAAATGGAGAATGCTTGATCCATGGCAGTTTTGTTGCATAAATGATAAAGGGAAAATCAGTATATACACATGAAGAAAGTGCTTTCCCTGCTTCCATCTACATTCAAATTATGGTTCAATTATTGTGTTATTCTACATAAATCTTTAAAGTGATGAAAATTAGATAGGAAAATCAGAGAATGTCTCAGTTGACTATAAAAATTGTGTTTTTTTAAAGCATGAGATTACCATTAAACATTTATGAAATGAATTACCAGTGTAGGACTATATTTTAGACATTAGAAGATTTTAAGACTCCATTACTGCCCTCAGTGAGATTACAAATAATTTTAAAATGCAGCAGTTTTATAGCAGAAAATATGCAGTACATCTTCAATTCATAATATCAGAGAAGAAATTCTGATTGGTCCTGGGTGCTTTTCTTCTCAAGATAGTTGGGTATTTGACTGAGTGTCTATATGACACTATATCTCTGATGTTTGGAACTCAGACCACATGCCTTTACTTAGTTGTAGCTTAAAAGGAAAGTATTTGAAACAAACAGAATGTTACTGGGTGTAGCTGTCCCATTGATTAAAGCATATTGCACGGGCTAGAGTACAGTAGTTTGTAGCAGGGATGGAAGGAAGCAGATTGCTTTGTAAAATTCAACTTCTAGACCCTAAACAATGGGAAATAAATCTGCTGCCCTTATATCTAAGGGTATTGGTTCAGATGAGTTGAAGATTATGGTTAAGACAGAAAAATAAATCAGGTATAAGAACTATGTTTAGGAAAGTAACTTGTTACTGCTGCATTCCTTGATTGGAAGCAAATATATCAGAAAACCTACCTAGTTTGTGAGAGAACTGTATTGACAAGGAAACTATGAGCCTAAGCCTATTCTTAATAACTCCCTGACTCTTAAAACTGTAAAACAGTCCTCACTGATTCTGAATCCAAAAGAAGTGGACTGCTAGTGTTATACAGCTTGGAATGAAGTCAAAGACAATAGCACCCACCTCTGACATGGTCATAGGGGAAAATGGATAAGGAATAATTTTGGCCACAGACCAAAGCCAGAGGCCACAAAGAATAATAAGCAAAGGAGCTCCTCTTAGTGAAAGAAGTATGATTCAGTCAAAAATTTCAGTGTAATGGCAGAATTTCTCACGATACCTTTCCAGGAGTCTGTCATTCTTTGGACTAGTGACTCTTGTATATTCCATCCCCCGCCTTTTTTTTTTCTTCTACTGTCTGAGTACTCTGAGAGTACTCTGAGTTTGTACTGCAGTTATTTTGCCCTGCTTCATCATTTTACACTGTGCTTGTGATGGTGAGGTAGGCAGAAAACCTGTCTTTTCTTTGGTCGGTCACTAGAACACAAGATGTGGAGCTAGCAGTAAAGAACCTGCCTGCTAACGCAGGAGACAGAAGAGATACAGGTTCGATCCTTGGGTTGGGAAAATCCCCTTGAGAAGAGCATGGCAACCCACTCCAGTATTCTTGCCTGGAGCATTCCATGGACAGAGGAGCCTGGTAGGCTACAGTCCATAGAGTTGGAATGAATCAGACACAACTGAAGAAACCTAGCACATAGAACACAAGAAACACCTCAGAATCCAGCGGAGCAGATTGTGCATGAAGTAGAGATCATGAACTGTGAGACACAGGCAGTAAATGAGTGAGACTATATGTTGTCTCCTTTGAGGGGGGCTGTCATTGGATATAGTACATATGAAAGGAAGGATGACACAGATACTGGTGGGCAAAAGGCCAGACTATGACAGAGACTGCTGGATGTTTACCAGAACTCCCTTTCTCCTCCCGTATGGATTGGACACCTGGTTTTCCATCTTGATGTTTCTCAGGCTCACTTTAAGTGTGGTTACATCACTAAGTTCTCTACAAGAGAATATAAATTGAAATGATATGTATCACTTCTACATTCTTTCTTCCTTGTGGCAGGATGAGGTATTAATGACAATGACCACAGTAACTTTATTTTTTTTTAATTTTATATGTTTCTTGATATATTTATTTATTTTCTTTACATCATTGTGTTGATTTGCCATACTTTGACATGAATCCACCATGGGTATACACAGTAACTTTAGAAACCAATCACTGAAAATGACACTGTGATCATCAGCCTGCTTGATGTAAAACCACCCCATTCCCTGCTTCCAGTTCTCCTGAAACATTCTCTGAACTAGTCAGAAATAAGAAAATACGTTTCTGTTTTATTTGAGAAATTGTTTTCCAAGCCTATTATAGCACTCTGATCTTAGTCCAGTGTTTGTTGTGTTGTGTGTATGCTCAGTTGTGTCTGACTCTTTGCATAGGCACCCTGTAAATATTTTTCAGGTAATTTTTTTTCCTCATGACATATTAATAAGGCAACTACTATAAGATCTGTAATATTATAAAAATTATTTGGATGGTGTGGTAATAGAAATTCTGTGCTGATATTAGATGCCTATTCAACTGCTTTTATCCCCCTCCCCCTTCTCACTTCTCATTTATAATGTCTGTTGCAGTACTTTTGGAGTCTCTGAAGCCCTGCTTGCCATTAGCAATATCTAAGTCAAAAAATTGGTTTGTGGGGAAGTTAATGGCTGTAAAAGTAGCTCTTAAAATGCAAGTACAATATATCAGTGTTCCTATTAGCAGAAAGCTGACTCGATAATAATGATATCATTTAAACAATAGATATAATAATGCTACTATAGTCATAGTAGCATTGATTATCTCTACTGCTGAAAATCAGCTTTGCTGATTGCCGTGAGACTGATGGGATAGGAAATAGTACCCACCTTGTGGTTCACCTTATATGTTTGTTTTTTTCAAAAATTATTTATAGATCCAACAAATATGCATTGGATACTTTGTTTTGTGCATTTTTTTAGTCATCAAGCTCTCATAAAATAGGCAAAACCATTGGTACTCATGTAGATGGCATTCTACTGGGAGGCAGAAAATAATTACATACAGTATTTGGGGTGTTAAGCTTGGTAGACCAAAAAAATGGAAAGGGGAAGGGAATGGTGGGCATTGGAAGGAATTGCAGTGTTAAACAGGGTGGTCATGGATATTCCCACTATAAAGTTGATGTTTGGGTAACCTGAAGTAGGTGAGGCAGAGAGACAAGGTGCTATCTAGGAGAAGAGCATTCCAAGCTCTGAGTAGTGAGCTCCACTGTGTAGCAGGACTCATGACTAAGAGACAGCAGGAAGACTGGTGTGACTGGAGAAGCGTGAGCAGCTAAGTGAAGAGTAGAGATAAGGCAATTAAATGTATATGCAGCATATAACATACAGCCTTGTAACCCATCTGAGTGACTTTTGATCTTTATTATCAATGAGATAAAAAAACCCTGGAGAGTTTTGAGTAGAAGAGTCAGATAATCTGTTTCATATTCTTAACAAGATGGGGCTCTGGTTACTGTGTTTTGACTGTGATGAAAGAAGGCTGAGAAGACAAGAGTAAAAGCAGGAAGAACAGCTCGGAGAGAATTGGAACCATCCAGACCAAAGACAATGAAGGTTTGAGCCAATGACAGGAGCAGTGAGAGAAATAAGGATAGATTTGGAAGATAAAGCCACTAGCAATTGCTGAGACATTATGAGTCATGAGAGAAAGAGAAAGAAAATCACCTGTTACATATTGAGACACCTGATGGGTGCAAAGCTCGCTCTCTTTGTACTAGAGCACTAATGTGAACTTTATAAAAGGCTTTTTCAGCCAGATTCATCATCTGGCATTCTAGAAAATGCTGTAGAATGAGGGAAGTTGTCTTGTTCATCTAACAGGTGATGCCCACTGATGAGAACTGAATGTTCCTTTCTGCCCACCTGCATTGCTTCCTTCTTAATTGAAAAATTCATTGAGCAATATAGCCCCGAGGCTGGATGAGAGAAACAGAATGATTTATATAAAGAAAACAGTAAATTTAAGAAAAAGGAAATGTGAAATACTAAGATTCTCATATGATAAGTTATCTCCTTTTAATAGCATGTACTATTAATTTTTTGGTCAAATAATGCACCAATGTGAACTCTAAATTGGGAGAAATGTATTTCTTTAAAAATTAGTGATGATGAGATAGACCATGTAAGTTACAAAATGGAGTTTAGTGTTTGTATTTTATTAATAATATGCATCCTGTTCTTTATGATACAAATGCTAAATCGACTATATTAGAGCTGAAGGGCATATTGTACAACATTAATGGTTTTAAAGCATAATAATGTAAGGAGGATATTGAGATTCAAGGGCATGTATTATTGGTACATTAATACCTGTCTTGCATTATAAAAGCTCCCAGCTTGCCGCCTCATACTTGTAAAGGAACCCAGGGTATATGTTAATAGATTGCTAAAGCAGTACTTGAAACATAATTAGGTTACATTAAAGGAAATGGTGACATTCTAAAATTGACCTCTTGTGATCAATTTATCCTGTTCCACAGATGATAAATCAATTATTACATCTTGGATTTTCATTTATATTCAAATGAATGATTCCCTCTGAAATACATACTTTGAGTGATAGCTAAGTATTATTGAATATAAATACATAAAAAGTCCATAAATAAGAAAAAGAAAATAGCATATTAGTTTCACTATCATGCTCCCTTTAAAACAGTGCATAATTAATAAGCACTATCAAAGAAATATCTACTTATGAAGAAAAGTATGTTAAGGCTTAAGTTCCAGGTTTCATTTAGCAAGTTAAACATTGATTGAAATATCAAGAAGCTGCCTCACAACCAGTGTTGGCTTTTTGTGTATGTGTGAAGAATGCTTCAAGCATCAGTGCCTACTGCAATAAGCTTGATGTGAGCATTCTTTTACATCAGTATATAGAGACTTGACCAATAGAAAAGATAACATTGAGAATTTAACATTTAGCTCTTTGCATTTATAAAACACACTATTTCATGTAAATGAGTTATATGGTCTGTATCTAATTTTCACTAAATAAGGCATACTTTCTCTTTGTTATTTCACTAACTGAACCATATATTAGAAATAATTCAGATTAATATAGATGAAGCTAAGGGTGTTCTAATAAGAGTGAATATATGTGTTTTAAAACATGCTCCATTATTACTGTATTAGCACCAATCAAAGTAAATACTTTGACATATCAAAGATGCAGCCCTCCTCCATTCCCTCCCAAATGAATCAGGTCAATAGATGAATCTTCATCCTCCTTAGTAGTAACAAAAAGAGTTTGCTGTATTTTTTCATTCATATATGTTCAAAGATATATGGCATAGTACACATGAGTTAAAAAACTAAAATCACAGTTTTATATTTAAGGTTTGATCATATCATATATCAGAGAAGGCAGTGGCACCCCACTCCAATATTGTTGCCTGGAAAATCCCATGGACGGAGGAGCCTGGTAGGCTGAAGTCCATGGGGTCACTAGGAGTCAGACACAACTGAGCAACTTCACTTTCACTTTTCACTTTCATGCACTGGAGAAGGAAATGGCACCCCACTCCAGTATTGAGGCCTGGAAAACCCTATTGACGGAGGGGCCTAGTAGGCTGCAGTCCATGGGGTTGCAAAGAGTTGGACATGACTGAATGACTTCACTTTTCACTTTTCACATGCACTGGAGAAGGAAATGGCAACCCACTCCAGTGTTCTTTTGCCCGGAGAATCCCAGGGACAGGGGAACCTGGTGGGCTGCCGTCTAAGGGATCGAACAGAGTCAGACACGACTGAGCGACTTAGCAGCAGTATATCATATATATAGTACACTTATGCATGTTTGTGTATATCTGAATGTTGATGTATATACATATACTAGTATTAAAGCAGTGTATTCAGATGTTCAGCTCTTAATTTTAGACTACTGTGAATATTTTACTATCTCAAATATTCTAAATGTCATCTAATCAAAGTGTGAAAGTATTAGTCACTTAGTCTTGTGACCCCATGAACTGTAGCCTGCCAGGCTCCACTCTCCATGGAATTCTCCAGGCAAGAATACTGGAGTGGGTTGCCATTTCCTTCTCCAGGGGACAGTTCCCTGACCCAGAAATCAAACCTAGTTCTCCTGCATTGCAGGTGGATTATTTACCATCTAAGACACCTGGGACACCCCTAATCAAAGTTATTTATTTATTTATTTACTGACTGATTTACTTACTCTTTCTCTATGATTCTAAACCCTAATTAGTTTCAAAACCATTTATTTGAGACAGCAAAAAACTATTACTATGCCTGTTAAACATTGTTTTAGAATTTATGGAGATGGTTTTTATTTAAAGAAAATTCTTAAGATTTGATTCAACTGTTATTGAAATAAATTGAATGCCCAAGTACATCAAATCAAAAGATATAAACTGATATAAAAATAGAAAGTCATAAAAGTCTAGGTAGAACTAAAATACTTTCTTATATACAACAGTGTTGCTTAAATGGGAAATGCTTACTATTCAGATAATGAAATTGGATTTGTTCTCTTAAATAAAACACTAGAGACAAATTTTCATAGAAATGTTAAATATTGTGTGTTCATAGTATCTAGCACTAGTTTGTACAAAATTCTACCATGTATCCGTGAGAGTAGAACTTGTTAATGTGTGTCCCGTGTAGGGAATGAACCAGATCTTCATTAGTCAGGGAACATGAAAAGTTTATTCCTTGGTCTGGCCTTCATTCAGTTCCTTCCTAAAGTAGAATGGATCCTGCAGGAAGCATTGCTTCTAGCAAGATTCCATCTGCTAGAAAAGTCATCCCTTCTGATTTGGCCCATAACTCAGACATTTAAAAATTAGTGATATCTAATGAGTTAAATATATTTATTGTATGTGTTACTGTCTGAATATATATCCTATTAAAATTTTCTTATAAATTTAAGACTTTAAGTTATGGTTGGAAATTCATAGTGATTATTTAAATATGCATTCTAAAAAGTACAGTGTTTCAGCCTAGAAACACCAAACATATGAAGCCATGACTACTATAAAAAAGTGAATTATTGATTTTTTTCTCTTGATTATACTTGGTCGAATGCCTGACAAGTTTATAAAAGCATCTGATGCTTCCAGTTTTAGTGGTGTTATGTAAGTCATTTCTTTGTCTAGTTCTCTAGTTAACCATTGACAAATTTTTAGAGGATATTAATGTCAGTATCTCAAGAATAAATTTTACTTTGAACTTGACTTCACTAGTACACAAATATAAATTAATATTTCATATGTATATGCAAAACTGTAGCAATAAATTATGTATCTACACCTCAAAGATACTGCCTAGATACTTAATATTCATTATATGAAATGCAAATTGCTTATACAACTAACGTTAACCAGAAAATGTGTGGTGATTATTTATGTAGCCCTCTATTCCTTGCTTTCATTTACTGTTGATCATATCAAAGGAGACTATGACATCTTAGACTTGAGGCTTTCAGTGGTATTGCAACAATAAATTAGTTCTTAATTATCTGAATTATCATGACTCTTACTCAGTTTAGTTCAGTTGCTCAGTCATATCCGACTCTTTGCAACTCCGTGGACTGTAGCACACCAGGCTTCCCTGTCCATCACCAACTCCTGGAGCTTACTCAAACTCATGTCCATTGCATTGTAGATGCCATCCAACCATTTCATCCTCTGTCATCCTCTTCTCCTCCCACATTCAGTCTTTCCCAAAATCAGGGTCTTTTCCAATGTGTCAGTTCTTACCATCAGGTGGCCAAAGTATTCGAGTTTCAGCTTCAGCATCAGTCCTTCCAATGAATATTCAGGACTGATTTACTTTAGGTTGGACTGGTTTGATCTCCTTGCAGTATAAAGGACTCTCAAGAGTCTTCTGTAACACCACAGTTCAAAAGCAGCAATTCTTCCAAGCTCAGCTTTCTTTATAGTCCAACTCTCACATCCGTACATGACCACTGGAGAGACAATAGCTTTGACTAGATGGACTTTTGTTGGTAAAGTAATGTCTCTGCTTTTTAATATGCTTTCTAGGTTGGTCATGGTTTTCCTTCCAAGGAGCAAGAGTCTTTTAATTTCATGGCCACAGTCACCATCTGCAGTGATTTTGGAGCCCCCCCAAAATATAGTCTATCACCATTTCCATTGTTTACCCATCTATTTGCCATGAAGTGATGGGATCAGATGCCATGATCTTAGTTTTCTGAATGGTGAGTTTTAAGCCAACTTTTTTCACTCTCCTCTTTTGCTTTCATCAGGAGGCTCTTTAGTTCTTCTTCAGTTTCTACCATAAGGGTCGTGTCATCTATTTATCTGAAGCTATTGATATTTCTCCTGGCAATCTTGATTCCAGGTTGTGCTTCATCCAGCCAGGCATTTTGCATTATGTACTCTGCATATAAGTTAAATAATCAGGGTGACAATATATAGCCTTGAATTTCTCCTTTCCTGATTTGGAACCAGTCTGTTGTTCCATGTCCAGTTCTAATTGTTGCTTTGTGACCTGCATACAGACTTCTCAGGAGACAGGTCAGATGGTCTGGTATTCCCATCTCTTTAGGAATTCCCTTATGATTATACAGTGGAAGTGACAAATAGATTCAAGAGTTTAGATCTGATAGACAGACTGCCTGAAGAACTTTGGGTGTAAGTTTGTGACATTGTACAGGAGGCAATGATCAGATCATTTCCAAGAGAAAGAAATGCAAAATGGTTGTCTGAGGAGGCCTTACAAGTAGCTGAGAAAAGAAGTCAAGCTAAAGGCAAAGAGAAAATGGAAAGATATACCCATTTCAATGCAGTATCCCAAAGAATAGCAAGGAGATATAAGAAAGCCTTCCTCGTCGATCAATGCAAAGAAATAGAGGAAAAGAATAGACTGGGAAAGACTAGAGATTTCTTCAAGAAAAGAGATACCAAGGGAACATTTCATGCAAAGATGAGCACAATAGAGGACAGAAATGGTATGGACCTAACAGAAACAGAAGATATTGAGAAGCAGTGGTAAGAATACACAGAGGAACTATACAAAAAGTTCTTCATGACCCAGATAACCATGATGGCATTGTCACTCACCTAGAGCCAGACATCCTGGAATGTGAAGTCAAGTGGGCCTTAGGAAGCATCACTACGAACAAAGCTAGTGGAGGTGATGGAATTCCAGTTGAGCTATTTCAAATCCTAAAAGATGATGCTGTGAAAGTGCTATACTCAATATGCCAGCAAATCTGGAAAACTCAGCAATGGCCACGGGACTGGAAAAGGTCAGTTTTCATTCTAATCCCAAAGAAAGGCAATGCCAAAGAACATTCAAACTACTGAACAATTGCATTCATCTCACACGCTAGCAAGGTAAATCTTAAAATTCTCCAAGCCAGGCTTCAACAGTACATGACTCTTACTACCTATGTTCATATTCCTCTCACTAAAATCTACCTAAGAACCCAGTACCCAAACTGGAATAGATTGTTTATCTTCCCTTCATCGGCTATTGGTTTTAATCTCATATAACTGACAGCCTTGTTTATTTGGATTGTCATGATAAAATGAGCCATTATGTTCTAGTCGTTGTCCATATATCCACTAATCAGCCTTAATCTCTCATCATCTCTGATCTCCCTTCCACTGTGTGCTTTGAAATCCAGTGCCTGACATTAGCAAAATATCTTATATAGTCCATCTCTTCATTGTCTTCTTTTTACTTAAACTGGACCTCCCTTGAGGAGATCTAGTGCCTTTTCCAATGGAGCCTATAACTAATTCCCCTTAATTTTTTCCCAAAAAATTTATAATGTAATAAATTGTAATCATTAGACCTTGTCTTTGAGGTATAAACACATAAAATGTGTTTGAGATTTTTTTGTTGCATTTATCTGATTTAGCTGGGGTACACAAATTTCCCTCACCACTGAACCTAAAAGTTTGTTCACTAATGTGCTCCTAGTACTCAAACTAAGAGCTCAGACTAGAGTTTAGAACATACTGGGAAAATAATATGTATTTTTTAAATTAATGGTTTAATTCCCTCCATGATCTTCATTGTCACTTCTAGACTGCTTTCTTTATTCCCACCTCATTGCAAACCACAAAAACAGATTCTTTGAGACCAAACCATTATCCACTCATTCGTTGTCTTGTCATATACTGACATTCTGGTCTTATCTGTCATGTTTTACATGATTTAGCACATGGCTTACTGTGTTCACTGAATGGAGCATCACTATCCAAGCAGAAATTTGTGTTAACTCCTTGGACCTCCTGTTTCTTTATCTCCATACTTACAACAACTTTCAAATCTCATTTTCAGGTTTTCTGCACTGTAAGCACCTTTTCCACCTTTCCCTGGCTTGCATCCTTTAAGACCACTTGCTCCAACAATTCTTGTGGTTTATTGTCTCCACTATTTTTTCTCTAGTGCTGATAACAGCCTTCCAGTTTTTCCCTTCTCATCCAAAGTGAAATCCAAAGACCATCACAGTGGTCTGTCCTTCCCACACAGCTTCAGATCCCTTCGTCCTCTCTTCCTCTACATTTCTTGCCTGTCAATACCCCAACTCTATTTAAGCCAAATTTCCTCACCACTCTGCCTGTACCTGGTCAGTTGAACATGGACAGCAAACATAAACACACACACCCCGGAATTGTGATGACTGATCTCACTTTATAACTTCAGCTCACAAGTTGAATCCTACTGCATTTCCTTCATCATTAATTTCCTTCCTGCATTCCTACCATACAAAATGAATATTTCATTCCTTTCTGCTATCCTTTTAAATTCCTAATACCCTCCTTTACTCCTTTTTCCCCCAAGTTCAAGCCTCTTGTTTGAACTTCTACTTGCTATTGTTCCGTTGACCAAAGCAAGTCACATGGCCAAGATCAGGACCAGGGTAAGAAGTGACTACCTAAAAGTGTTCATTTAGGGAGATGAATAAATGGCAACAATTTTTTTTAAAAAATATATCCTATTTCTAACCCCTTTCCCATCTTATAGTGAACATCGCTCAGACGTATCCGACTCATTGTGACCCCATGGATTGTAGACTGCCAGCTCCTCTGTCCATGGAATTCTCCAGGCCAGAATACTGAAGTGGGTAGATTCCCTTCTCCAGGGAATCTTCCTAACTCAGGAATCAAACCCAGGTCTCCTGCATTGCAGATGGATTCTTTACCAACTGAGCCATCAGGGAAGCCCTGCACCTCTTATAATAATCTTCCAAATGTGACTGTAGTATTAAAATTATATTTTAACTATATTTATATTACAGAGTTCGTACTTCTTCAGTTGTCCTAGGTATATATAGACTTTTATGATCATCCCTAGACTAAATCAGAGTCTGACTTCTTGTCTCAATTCTTAAAATAGATTGTTGGAGAAATTCTGATAAATAGGTTATTGGAGTAATTTTAGGCTATCAGTACTTCTCTGCTCAGTATACTTTAGATGATCCCTACTACTCCTTTATACCTTTTTTATTTTGAATTATTTTAATTACTTAAAATGAACATAAACAGTTTTCATGTACTCTTCACCCAGATTCCCCCAGTCATAATATCTTACTATTGCATATTATCAAAACTATGTAACTGACATAGATACCATATTATTAATGCAAGCTCAGACCTTTGTCAAATTCACCAGCTTCTTCATACATATGTGTGTGGGGGTGTGTCTGTAGTTCCATGAAATTTTATCACACATGTAAATTAGAGTAACTGATGTAGCCTTATATAATCAGGCTATGGACTATTCCATCACTGTACGAAAACTCTGTCATGTTACCTTAATGATCACACTCTTCCCCTAGCTCTAATCCTTCAACACCCTCAACCTGTTCTGTTTCCATTACTATAATGTTGATTCAAAATTGTTATATAAATTGAACCATATAGTATGTAGCATCTGAAGTTGGCTCCTTTTCAGTGAAATTTTGTTTCAGTGAAATCGAGATTTACTTAATTGTCTTGGATATCAATAGTTAATCCCTTTTTGTTGTTAAATAAAATTGTTTAAGTATACCAGTTGGCTTTTATATTTGCTCCTTGAGGGATGTTTCATTTGTTTCTATTTGGGGAATAGTACAAATAAAGCTGCAGTGAATGTTCATGTGTAGGTTTTTGTGTAGGGCTTCCTAGGTGGCACTTGTGGTAAAGAACCCACCTGCCAGTACAGGATACATAAGAGACATGAGTTTGATCCCTGGGTCAGGAAATCCCCTGGGTGGGGGTGGAATGACAACCCACTCCTGTATTCTTGCCAGAAGAATCCCATGGACAGAGGAGCCTGATGGGCTACCGTCCACAGGGTCGCAAAGACTTGGACATGACTGAAATGATTAGCACACGTGCACGGGTCTTCATTTCTTTAGAATTTATGCCTGAGAGTACAGTTGTTGGGTTGTGTGGTAAGTGTACACTTAGCTTTATTAAAAACTGGCAAACTGCTTTCTAATATAACTATACTATTTTTACATTACTATCACAATACATGAGAAATCCATTTTTTCCACATGCTCTTCAGAATTTGATATTATTATTAGTTTTTATTATCTTAGCTATTCTAATAGGTGTATAGCAGCATCTTATCTTGGTCTTAATTTGCATTTCTCTCATGGCTAATGATGTTGAACATCTTTACATGTTCAGTTGATCCTTGAACTACTTAGAGGTTAGCGGCACTGGCCTCTGCTCAGTCAAAAATCTATGTAAAACTTTAATCAGTCCTCCAAATCCACAATTTAACCAACTGTGTATTTGGTAGTACTGTAGCAGATCTTTATTAAATAAAATCCATTTGCAAGTAGACCTGCACAGTTCAGACCTGTGTTTTTAAAGGGTCAACTGTATTTATTTATTATTGAAAGTTTTTTTTTTTTAATTTACTTCGGATGTACATCCTTTGTCAGAGAGTTTTGTGTAAGCTGTGGGATCACTGTTTGATGAAAATCAACAAATAAACAAAATATTTGATTTTTAGAAAAAGTACAGGAGTAATTTAATAGAAGAAAGTGAAAAGTCAGTTGACTGTATTTAAATGAGTTCATTTCTGGATTCTCTATTCCACTGACATATGCATTTGTTTCATTAATACCATACAGTCTTGATTACTTTAGTGATAGTCTTAAAATCAGATAGTGTGACTTCTTCAGTTTTTATTTTCTTTCAAGTTTTGTTGAGACAATCTAGCTTTGTCGTCTCAAACTTATTTCTCTCCCTATCTAAAATCACTTTAGCCTGATTTTCCTGGCCAGTAAATTTCATGTTCTTTTCTAGTTAATATCTATCTTTTTTTTTCTTTCCAACCCACACTAGTATCTTATTGTTAATTGTTTTATTTTTTCATTCTCCTTCTCAGAATTAAATTTCCTCTAGATTCTCTTCCAGTAATCCACCTTTTATTTCCTTCTATACTTAAGTGGGAGACTGTGCCCTTCTAAGAAGCCTCCGTGCCTTACCCTCAGTCTCTGATGGATACCCTCTTCTTTCCTAATCATTTTCTTCTTGTTAAAGTCAGATTGTGAGTTTTAAGTCCTTAATCATGCATGCACACACACACACACACACACACACACATAAACTCCTCCACATATACTTTAAGCTCCACATATAATTTAAAAATTAATAACAGTGAACAATGTGTATAAGAAAGCCTATTAAGATTCAGTTTTCATCTATGAAAATCCCTTTGATGCTTTCTCTTTACTTATACTTTAGAATATAAAATTCTTTAAAAAATTCCATCTTTCTCTGTTTTTCCCTTTTCTCTTTGCCCTTTATCTTCCTTTTTGGTGTAGTGCCTAAGGCACATGCTGCTTCATTCTGTTAGGTAATCCAGTGCTGGCTTTTCTCAATAATTTGTTCTGTCATAAAGCATTCATATTTCTGCTCTAATTCTCTTATTTTTGTTGTCATTCTACCACATCACAATCTCTGATTTTCTCTACCCTTTAAAATATGCTGTGAATGGCAGATTATCCTACCTTCAACCTCATATTTTTTCTTAGAATTTGTTCTTAAATCTTCACTCCTTTCAAAGTAAGCTTTACTTCCGACACTTCCCCATGTTTTTCTGTTTAGTTTTTCTATAGGTTGCAAACATTTAAATGGCTGCTCCAATTCTCTCTCCTTGACAGATATGTAACTTCTGTCCCTGAACTTGAATAAATGATTCCATACGATTTTTTTTCATCCGCTGTCTCCTGCAGTAGGGTCCCTCTGGCCTTGTCTTCAGAAAGCCATACTGAGTGAGAACTAAGGAAATCTGAGTACTTAATGCTTTCTCTATTCAGATAACTAACATCTGCAGGACAGAGTGATGAAAAAGTTCAAGCCGTATGAAAATAGTACCTAAAAATATTTTATAGGTGGCAGGGGCACACTAAACTGTCAAATTTCTTTTTAATGTACAATTTTGTCATACCATAATTATGTATGTACAATATATGTACATTATATATTTATGTACATAAATGTATAAATGTATATTATATTATGTGTATATATTATTTTATATTATATTAGGTATATTACATATACCTAATGTAATTATGTATGTACAATAGAGTACAAAATTCCAGTACTCTAATGAGTTAAAAACACTTGACAAAATGATCGCCATTCTTAACTTTGAATACATATTTGTTTGCACTACGAGGTCTTTGGTATTCAGACTTTTCTGTCAAAGCAAATAAGGAACAACTGTAGGATTGAATGAATATTGTCACTGAATATTTAACTCCAAATATTATTTTACCATGCCTGGTGGTTTAGATGCTAAGTCGTGTCCAGCTCTTATGACCCCATGGACTGTAGTCTGCCAGACTCCTTTGTCTATGGGATTCTCCAGGAACGAATACTGGAGTGGGTTGCCATTTCCTTCTCAAGAGGATCTTGCTGACTCAGGGATCGAATCTGGGTCTCCTGCATTGCAGGCAGATCCTTTACAGACTTAGCCATTAGGGAAGCCCTAGCATACCTACATATGCCCTTTATTTTGACTGTATGATGAGTTGTATGAAAGCAGGTTTGAATCTGACAAAATTGAAGACATACAAATCTACGTACAGAGATGCCTCTGCTCCTATATTCAGGTGAAATGTCATGCAGCACATTCAGGTTATTTTCTAAAATTACATTAATAGAGATGATATTGTTCTCTTTATTTAGCAAATCTTTAATGTATAGCACTCTGTCACTGAGTACACACCTTATTTATGTGAACAAAATGTAACCTTTATTCAGATAACACAAAAATATATAATGTTGGATCAGAAGTAACAAATATATTTCACTGATATGAATTGGCACTTATTTCTTTTTCATGAGTTCTACTGCATGAGTAGAGATTCAGCTGAATCTTAAATTGTTGTTGTTGTTCAGTTGACTCTTTGTGTCCGACTTTTGTCTTAGTTGTGTCCGACTCTTTGCGACCCCATGGACTGCAGCACCCAAGCTTCCCTGTCCTTCACTATCTCCCAAAGTTTGCTCAAACTCATGTCCATTGAGTCCGTGATATTATCCAACCATCTCATCCTCTGTTGCTCTCTTCTCCTCCTGTCTCTGATCTTTCCCAGCATCAGGGTCTTTTGGCTCTTTGCATCAAGTGGCCAAAGTATTGGAGCTTCAGCATCAGTCCTTCCAGTGAATATTCAGGACTGGTTACCTCTAGGATTGACTGGTTTGATCTCCTTTCTATCCAAAGGACACTCAAAAGTTTTCTTCAGTACCACACTTCAAAAGCATCAATTTTTCAGTCCTCAGCCTTCATTATGGTCCAACTGTTACATCCACACATGACTACTGAAACAACCATAGCTTTGACTAGACCTTTGCCTGCAAAGTAATATCTCTGCTTTTTAATATGCTGTCTAGGTTGGTCATAGCTTTTCTTCCAAGGAGCAAGCATCTTAATTTAATGGCTACAGTCACCATCTTCAGTGATTTTAGAGCCCAAGATAATAAAGTCTGTCACTGTTTTCATTTTTTCCCCATCTATTTGCCATGAAGTGATGGGACTGGGTGCCATGATCTCAGTTTTTTGAATGTTGAGTTTTAGGCCAGCTTTTCACTCTCCTCTTTCACCTTCCTGAAGAGGTGCTTTAGTTCCTTTTTGCTTTCTGCCGAAAGGGTGATGTCATCTGCATATGATACAGCAATTCCACTCCTGTGTATATACCAAAAAGAATAGAAAGCAAGGCCTCAAAGAGAGATTTGTACATGTATATTCATAGTAAGCCTTACCAGGTGGTGCTGGTGGTAAGAACTAGCCTGCCAATGCAGGAGATACAGGACACTTGGGTTTGATCCCTGGGTCAGGAAGACCCCTGGAGGAAGAAATGGCAGTGCACTCCAGTATTCTAGCCTGGATAATCACATGGACATAGGAGCCTGATAGGCTATAGTCCATGGGGTCGAAAAGAATCGAACATGACTGAAATGACTTAGCAGGTATGCTCATTTACAGGAGAATTATTCATAACGCCCCAATGGTAAAAGCAACAAAAGTGTTCATGGGAGGATGAGTTTTAACTAAAATGTAGTGTATATATAAATATATTAGCCTTAAAAAAAGAAAATTCTGAAACATTTTACAAAATGGCTGAAACTTGAGAACATTATGCTAGATGAAATAAGCCAGTTACAAAAAGATAAATGCCATGTGATTCTACTTAAGTTGTGTACCTAATACCTAGAGTAGTCAGATTCTTAAGAGATAGAAAGTAGAAGGATGTTTGTCAAAGAGCTGGGGGTGGGGGAGGGGGGAGGGATGAGGAATTGTTTAAAGCGATAGAGTTTCAGTTTTGCAAGATGGAAAGAGTTCTAGAGATATTTTGTGTAACAACATAAATATACTTGAAATGTTCACAGAGAAATGGATGATAACCATTACCACCATTAAAAATATGCATCACTTTTATGCATAATTATTTTTGGCAAGCAAGGCTAAAGGTAGGTTAATTCAATAAAGAATATTTTTTTTGTAGGACAAAAATAATAAATGAAAGAATCCATACATTTATTTTAATATTTGTCTAAAACAATGGATAAAATTTAATAAATTTTCCTGATTTTAAAACTCATTCAGTTCAGTTCATTTTCTCAGTCATGTCTGACTCTGCGACCCCATGGTCTGCAGCCCACCAGGACTCCCTGTCTATCACCAACTCCCAGAGTTTATTCAAACTCATGCCCATTGAGTTGGTGATGCCACCCAACCATCTCACCCTCTGCCATCCCCTTCTCCTCCCACTTTCAATCTTTTCCAGCATCAGGGTCTTTTCAAATGAGTCAGTTTCTCACGTCAGGTGGCCAAAGTACTGGAATTTCAGCTTCAGCATCAGTTCTTCCAATGAATATTCAGGGCTGATTTCCTTTAGGATTGACTGGCTGGATCTCCTTGCTGTCCAGGGGACTCTCAAGAGTCTACTCCAACACCACAGTTCAAAAGCATGAATTCTTCCAAGCTCAGCTTTCTTTGTAGTCCAACTCTCACATCCATACATGACTACTGGAAAAACCATAGCTTTGGCTAGATGGACCTTTGTTGGTAAAATAATGTCTCTGCTTTTTAATATGCTGTCGATTGGTCATTACTTTTCTCCCAAGGAGTAACCGTCTTTTAATTTGATGGCCACAGTCACCAGATACAGTGATTTTGGAGCCCCCCAAAATAAAGTCAGCCACTGTTTTCACTGTTTCCCCATCTATTTGCCATGAAGTAATGGGACCAGATGCCATGATCTTAGTTTTGTGAATGTTGAGTTTTAGGCCAACTTTTTCACTCTCCTCTTTCACTTTCATCAAGAGGCCCTTTAGTTCTTCTTCACTGTCTGCATTAAGGGTGGTGTCATCTGCATATCTGAGGTTATTGATATTTCTCCCAACAATCTTAATTTCAGCTTGTGCTTCATCCAGCCCAGCATTTCTCATGATGTAGTCTGCATATAAGTTAAACAAGCAGGGTGACAATATACAGCCTTGAAGTACTCCTTTTCCTATTTGGAACCAGCCTGTTGTTCCATGTCCAGTTCTAACTGTTGCTTTGTGACCTGCATACAGATTTCTCAAAAAGCAGGTCAGGTGGTCTGGTATTCCCATCTCTTGAAAAATTTTCCACAGTTTGTTGTGATCCACACAATGAAAGGCTTTGGCATAGTCAATAAAGCAGAAATAATTTTTTTTTTAACTCTCTTGCTTTTTTGACGATTCAACATGTGTTGGCAATTTGATCTCTGCCTTTTCTAAATCCAGCTAGAATATCTGGAAGTTCACAGTTCACGTACTGTTGAAGTCTGACTTGGAGAATTTTGAGCATTACACTACTAGCGTGTGAGATAAAACTCTTTACTAAAAAGCATTAGAGAAAATATAACTTAATGTAAAGAAAATTGTCCTTTTCAAACTTACAGGCAACATCTTCCTTAAAGCTGGAATTTTAAATGTATATCCCACCAAATCAGATACAATACTATCTACCATCATTCATTCCTAAAGTTTTAATCCCATGAGCTCTGTTTTATAATTTGATATAGCAAAATTTATTTTAAAGCTTTGTAGGCAATATAAGACATAAGAATAATGATAAAAATGGTTTCATAACAGAAAACAATAGAGAAGAGACTGGTTTGTTATATATCAAATATATGATGTGCTATGCATATAAAAATGTATCTGAAAATGTTGTAATTGAAGTAGGAGTTTAGAAAATTATGGAATGGGAAAACATTTAAGTTATTTTTTACTGTGTAAGCAATAAAGTTAATAAATAAATATAAAAACATTAATAATTTTTATAACAAGAAAAATGCCCCTATAAAAGCAACAATGAAACTTTATATTATATACAGTATAATCCTTTTGAGATAATATGAATGTTAGCATATTATCTGAGAGAGTAGGAGAGAGAGAAATAATTTTCTTAAATATGCCAAAATGTTAGAAATTTTTTTCTGAGCTATGTAATAAAGATGATTTTTATTTTCTTTGATACATCTTTACATATTTTCCAAGCCTTCTTCAACATATATTTATTTCTTAATAATAACTGTTATTAAAAATAAGAATTAGATGCTGTACAGTGTTTGAATGAATTTCACTAAGTGCTTTTTGCCTGCTTGCTTGATCATTGTTCCCTAGTCTTTTGCCTACTCTCTCTTAATTGATATGGCATGTGACTTACTGTGGCCACCTCTCTTTCTCTACTCAGTAAGGGAATCATGAGAGGCACCTGAAATTCACACCTGATCAGTTACTTCCTTCTGGTTCCAAACTACTTACAGCTCATACAGATCACATGAAGGTTACCTTTTAAAGCAGAAAGGGCTTCCTAGGTGATTCAGTGGTGAAGAATCTGCCTGCCAGTGCAGGAGACTCGGGTTTGATTCCTGGGTCTGGACAATCCTCTAGAGTAGGAAATGGCAACCCACTCCAGTATTCTTGCCTGGGAAATCCCATAGGCAGAGGAGCCTAGTGGGCTACAATCAGTGGGGTCACAAATAGTTGGACACAACTGAACACATACACGTATACCTTTAAGAAGGACACCTAATAGTACCCAGCAGGAATTTCTCAAATTGTTTAAAACTTTGAATAGCTTAATTCAGTTCAGTACTACTTTTTCTGCCTGTAAATTCAAGCAGTCTTCCTTATTCTTGTGATTTTTACATTAGAACTTGTTTTATCTTTCAACCTGTCTGATATAGCTGTTCTATCTCTTACACTCTACAGGTAGACTCTCCAACTGCTTCACTTCAGCCTATATTCTGTCTGACAAAATCTCCCATCGCACCTTCTGTAATTGAACTCATAAATATGGCCATCAACATACCTGTTTATTTCTCCTTAGGTATCCATTAGAGAATTGGTTTTCTGTCACTTTGAATTTCACCCAATAAGACGTCTTAAATCCAGCAAAGCTAGATCTCAAAGATAAATTAAAAAATCAAAGTAGGGACCCTGAAAGAGACATTTTAAACATACAGATGAAATAATCTATAAAATGTATGATATTCAAATACTGGTATAGCTATTTTGGGAAAAAAGATACTTTTTATTTGTAATTCTAATCACTTCATGGCAAATAGACGGGGAAACAGTGGAAACAGTTGCTGACTTTATTTTTCTGGGCTCCAAAATCACTGCAGATGGTGATGCAGCCATGAAATTTTAAGACGCTTACTCCTTGGAAGGAAAATTATGACCAACCTGGACAGCATATTGAAAAGCAGAGACATTACTTTGTCAACAAAGGTCCATTTAGTCAAGGCTATGATTTTTCCAGTGGTCATGCATGGATGTGAGAGTTGGACTATAAAGAAACTTGAGCTCTGAACAATTGATATTTTTGAACTGTGGTATTGGAGAAGACTCTTGAGAGTCCCTTTGACTGTAAGAAGACCCAACCAGTCCATCCTAAAGGAGATCGTCCTTGGTGTTCATTGGTGGGACTGATGCTGAAGCTGAAACTCTAGTACTTTGGCCACCTCATACAAAGAGCTGACTCATTTGAAGAGACCCTGATGCTGGGAAAGATTGAGGGCAAGAGGAGAAAGGGATGACAGAGGATGAGATGGATGGATGGCATCACCGACTTAATGAACATGGGTTTGAGTGAACTCTGGGAGTTGGTGATGGATGGGTAGGCCTAGTGTGCTGCGGTTCATAGGGTTGCAAAGAGTCGGACACGACTGAGTAACTGAACTGAATGTCAATTTTAGATTGTTCTCTTAATTCTGAAAGTGTATGTATATTACAATACATAGATATAAGCTTTTGTGCAAAGAACTAAGATGTAAATTCTACCTTAACGTCATCTGTGATTGCTAAAATGTCAGGTAATTATAAATTTAAAGTGTCATTTTTTTTCTTTATTAAAGCTAACATCTTACTTTTAGGTTAAATATATATTGTAGGAGAATAGTGTTTTATGGAATTTGTACACATTCTATTTTACATTGAGGCTATTTGCATAATCAGTGTGTGTACTACACTTAGGCCAATTTTATGGGACTTGAATAGAATTACTTTAAATGATAATATGGGATTATAGTGGTTATGCTTCCTTTTATGACATATCAATGATTTATTTAATGGCCAATCATTAACGTATTTCAGTGTTTAAAGGCAGTTTACTTCTATAATATCTAACACAGTGTATATGAAGATGTCCACATAGCTATCTGAATCCACTGATTTATAATTTCAAAATATCAACTACTTTCATTTAAACCTATAGATTAGGCTTTTGCTGAAAATATGGAAAATTTATAGAGTGTAACTGTTTAAATGAACTGAATTCAAATCCTAAATCCTTGGACAATAATTTAACCTTTTTATTTCATTTCTCTTCTGTATCATAGTTATATAAAACAGTGAATTTGAATTGAATGTCTTGGATTTAAATCTGTGTTCCATCTGGTGTTAATGAATGTTTGACAAGGAATGTATTTCTTGGTTTCTATAAACACCAGCTCCACTTTGTGAAATGCAAGTTACAATATCACTTGGGAAAAGGAGATGAAATAGTGAATATTAAAGTCCTTTGTAAATTACTGGGCTCTATTCTAACTTTTGTACATAGTACATATATATTTAGTACCTATTCTTATGCTGAGTTCCCTCTCTCTTGAAGCTCTCATATCTTAGTTGAAGTACATACAAATAATATGCATTCAAAGAATCAGATAGTATACAGAGTTTCAAAGTATTATCAATATAAGAAACTTAGAGAAGAACAACTCTTTAAAGAAATATGGAATACTAAAGTAGTGGCATATCCACCCCAAACTCCCCGTCTCTTTCCACCATCCTTCCCCTTGACAATCATAAGTTCATTCTCTTAAGTCTGTCTCTTACTTACAAAGTTAGTAAGTTAACTTAGTTAAGTTAGTCTCTTACTTACCCATTTCTATCATTTCTTTGTGATTTCACATATAAGGGATGTCATATGACATTTCTCCTCTCTGTCTGACTTAATTCACTCAGTGTAACAATCTCTAGGTCCATTCATATTGCTGCAAATGTCATTGTTTCATTCTTTTTAATGGCTGGGTAATATTCCATTATGGGGTTTCATGGCTCAATAGTAAAGAATCTCCCTGCCAGTGCAGGAAACATGAGTTCAGTCCCTGCCTGGATCAGGAAGATCCCCTGGAGAAGGAAATGGCTACCCATTGTAGTATTCTTGCCTGGAAAATCCCATGGACAGAAAAGCCTGGTAGGCTATAGCCCATGGGGTCACAAAAAGAATCAAACACAACTTAGTGACTAACAGACTGGATGGGAAGGAAGTTTGGAGGAGAATGGATATATGTATATGTATGGCTGAATCCTGTTCACCTGAAACTCTCACAACATTGCTAATTGACTATACCTTAATACAAAATAAAAGTTAAAAAAAAAAAGATAAAGTAGTGGCATTTGAAACAAGCTTTTAAAAAGAGAAGAAATAGAGCCCCAGGTAGAAAATCATGAAATTTTTTTTTTTATTGTTTTTGCCATACATTGTCATGATATCACCATGGATTTACATATGCTTCCCCTCTGGAACCCCCCTCCCTCTTCCCTCCCCCTCCCCGGGAAATCTCGCTGCACCAGCCCCGAGCATCAATCCTGGGCTGGCGACGGGAACAAGCTCTTTCATGGCTATAGAGTAGTGCAAAATTGACTCTGCCTAGAGTGTAGGTTGGGAGGAAATGTGGTGAAAACTGTTTGTACAGCATTTTGACACGGAAGAACTAGGAGACCAAGCTGGGGATCTGGACTCTGTTGTTGGTTCAGTGGGGAGCTATCAGAGCTTTATAATGTTTTTTAGTCTATGTTATGGCCCACTGACTCCTATGCCTTTTATATTTGTTTCTCCAAATCTGGTGTCAGTAGAAGATGCCAATAGCTAATTCCCAAGACCTGAAACCCTGAACTCAAGTGTCACAGTTTAATGCATGTGGTTGTAAAATGTGGAGAAAAAAAGCATATACACATTTGACAACCTACTTACTATTATTTAACAGTAAAAAAAAAAAAATGGCAAAGTAGCGTAAGTTGACAGATAAAATGCTAAAAGTTTGTAACAGTGTACCACTGATGAAAATGTCTGGGTTATCTCTTAGTTAATAGAATTTGCACACATTGTACTTTAGGAAAATATGTATCCTGGTCTCAAAAGAAATATTTGGTAGAAGTCCTTCATCTGAGTATATGCATGAAATTAGACAATTCACATAATATGTGTATGCATATAGTCATTATATAGAATAAATGCTTAAAAATATGTGTGCTGAATGGATGTATGGTAGAGATTACATTTACTCATTACGTTTACATAATTACCCCTTTTGCTCATAATACTGCCAGAACTGGCTTAATTTTCATTAAGCATGACTACAGTTTTCCTACACTAATCATATTAATGCAATACTTGTTTTGATACCCAAGAAAGTAATTAGGTTATTTTTGATGATAGTGAGTATAATCTGTATATTAACAGGTTGGTACATGTTCCATTTAGTTTTTTTCATTTTGACTTAAATGTAATCAACTGATAGTGATCCTAGTTAGCTAGCTGGCAGTTTAAATATGCATTCTTTTCCCTAAGCTTCTTTACTTTATTTTTTGAAAACCTGATTTTAGTAAACTTTAGAAGAAATTTTTTAAAAATTGGGTTATTGATATTCTAAATCTGCATAGAGGTGCCACCTCTTCAGATATACATATTGCATCAATAGTTCAAAATTATACACTGATAATTGAATTAAGTACTTTACCTTCATGGGGTATATGGAAAAAATTCATATTCATTATTTGAAACTGAATAATATAAGTCCTTAGAAATGATATCTACCATGTTATGCTTATAATTATTATATATGCAACTTGCATGTAAAATTAATGCACTGTGGGTTGTTTATTATGGTAAAATATATATAACATAAAATTAACCATTGTAATCATACTTAATTGTATAGTTTTTAGTGGAAATAATTACAATTATAGTTACAATGTTGTACAACCATCACCAGAATCTATTTTAATATATCTTCCATCATCCTAAATAGAAACTGTATCTCAAAAGATCAAAACATAGAATTATTAAGTGATCCAGTGATTCCACCTCAAATTTTTACCCAAAAGACTTGAAAAGAGGGATTCAAGCAGATGCCAGGTAAACATATATATGTTTAACTTCCTGAGGAACCACCAAATTGTTTCCTGCAATGACTACACTATCTTCCATTCCTGCTATAAATGTACAAGTACTCCAGTTTCTCTACATTCTTACCAGCATCTGTGGGTTTTTTTTTTTTTCTTTCATTACAGCAGTACTGCAGTAGTAAGTGAGATGTGTTATCTTCTGGTGTTGATTTGCAGTTTCCTAATGAAAAGTGACGTTAAGCATTTTTCATGTGTTCATTTGAACTTCTGTTCTTAGAGAAATGTCCATTTAAGATCTTTCCCATTTTATTTTTGAGGTTGAGTTATAGGAGTTTTTTAAAATATATTCTGGATATTAATCCCTCTGTCCATCCTTTCAATATCTCCCCAGTCAGATGAGAACAGACAAACACAGTGAAGTATTAAGAGGTCTGATGTTCTGAAAAATTGAGGGCAGTAGGCGAAGGAGATGACAGAGGATGAGATGGTTGAATGGCTTCACTAATTCAATGAATGTGTTTGAGCAAACTCCAGGAGATAGTAAAGGACATGGAAGCTTGGAGTGCTGCAGTCCATGGGATGACAAAGAGTCGAACATGACTTAGCAACCAAACAACTGCTTCCTCCAGAACCAGGAACCATGAACTCACATCTTCACTGCAGCTGAGTCAGAGATAGGGTTGGACAAAGGCAAGTAATAATGCTACAACTTCTTATTACTATTTGTAGACTTGTCTTTTTCTGCTATACACCCTTGCCTGTTTATTCTAGAGTACTCACAAAGTAGGTTGTAACCATTTCTGTCTGTTTTTCAATGTTTTTGTGACGAGATAGGTGTGTGGAGCTGCCTACTCTGTCATTTTAATGAAGTCACACCCCATTACTGGAGTTTTTTTTTAAATTATTTTAATTGGAGACTAAATACTTTATAATATTGTGGTGGTTTTTGCCATATATTCACATGAATCAGACACAGGTGTACATGTGTCCCCCATCCTGAACCTCCCTCCCAGCTCCCTCCCCATCCCATCCCTCTGGGTTGTCCCACTGCACCAGCTTTGAGTGACCTATCTCATGCATCAAACATGGACTGGTGATCAGTTTCACATATGGTAATATACATGTTTCAGTGCTATTCTCTCAAATCATCCCACCCTCGCCTTCTTCCACAGAGTGCAAAATTCTGTTCTTTATATCTGTATCTCTTTTGCTGTCTTGCATATAGGGTTATTGTTACCATCTTTCTAAATTCCAAATATATGTGTATATATTGTATTGGTGTTTTTATTTCTGACTTACTTCACTCTGTAAAATAAGCTCCAGTTTCATCCATCTCACTAGAATTTATTCAAATGTGATCTTTTTAATAGCTGAGTAGTATTCCATTGTGTATGTGTACCACAGCTTTTTTTATCCATTCATCTGCTGATGGACATCTAGATTGCTTCCATGTCCTACCTGTTGTAAACAGTGCTGCAATGAACATTGGGGTACATCTGTCTCTTTCAATTCTGGTTTCTTCAATGTGTATGCCCAACAGTGGGATTGCTGGGTCGTATGGCAGTGCTACTTTCAGTTTTTTAAGCAATCTCCACACTGTTCTCCATGGTGGCTGTACGTTTGCATTCCCACTAACCGTGTAAGAGGGTTCCCTTTTCTTCACACCGTCTCCAGCATTTATTGTTTGTAGATTTTTGGATAGCAGCCATTCTGACTGGTGTGAGATGATACCAACTTGTGGTTTTGATTTGCATTTCTCTAATAGTGAGTGATATTGAACATTTTTTCATGTGTTAGCCATTTGTATGTCTTCTTTAGAGAAATGTCTGAATAGTTCTTTGGCCCATTTTTGATTGGGTCATTTATTTTTCTTGTATTGAGCTGCATGAGCTGCTAGTATATTTTTGAGATTATTTATTTGTCGGTTGCTTTATTTGCTATTATTTTCTCTTATTCTGAAGGCTGTCTTTTCACCTTGCTTATAGTTTCCTTTGTTGGGCAAAAGCTTTTAAGTTTAATTAGGTCCCATTTGTTTATTTTTGCTTTTATTTCCATTACTCTGGGGGGAGGTAGGTTATAGAGGATCCTGCTGTGATTTATATCAGAGAGCGTTTTGCCTATGTTTTCCTGTAGGAGTTTTATAGTTTCTGGTCTTATGTTTAGATCTTTAATCCATTTTGAGTTTATTTTTGTGTATGCTGTTAGAAAGTCTTCTAGTTTTATTCTTTTACAGGTGGTTGACTAGTTTTCCCAACACCACTTTTTAAAGAGATTGTCTTTTCTCCATTGTATATTCTTGCCTCTTTTGTTAAAGATAAGGTGTCCATAGATGTGTGGATTTATCTCTGGGCTTTCTGTTTTGTTTCATTGATCTCTATTTCTGTTTTGTGCTGGTACCATACTGTCTTGATGACTGTGGCTTTGTAGTATAGTGTGAAGTTAGGCAAGTTGATTGCTTCAGTTCCATTCTTCTTTCTCAAGTTTGCCTTGGCTATTCAAGGTTTTTTGTATTTCCATACAAACTGTGAAATTATTTGTTCTAGTTCTGTGAAAAATACCATTGGTAGCTTGATAGGAATTGCATTGAATCTATAGATTGCTTTGGGTAGTATAATCATTTTCACTATATTGATTCTTTTGATCCATGAACATGAGTATATTTCCCCATCTATTTGTGTCCTCTGATTTCTTTCACCAGTGTTTTATAGCTTTCTATATATAGATCTTTTGTTTCTTTAGGTAGATTTATTCCTAAGTATTTTATTCTTTTCATTGCAATGGTGAATGGAATTGTTTCCTTAATTTCACTTTCTGTTTTCTCATTGTTAGTGTATAGGAATACAGGCTATTTCTGTGTATTAATTTTATGTCTTGCAACTTTGCTATATTCATTCATTGATTAGCTTTAGTAACTTTCTGGTGGTGTCTTTAGGGTTTTCTATGTAGAGGATGATGTCAGCTACAAACAGTTGAGAGTTTTACTTCTTCTTTTCCCATCTGGATTCCTTTTATTGCTTTTTCTCCTCTGATTGCTGTGGCAAAAAATTCTAAAACTATGTTGAATAGTAGTGGTGAGAGTGAGCACCCTTGTCTTGTTCCTGACTTTAGGGGAAATTCTTCCAATTTTTCACCATTGAGGATAATATTTGCTGTGGGTTTATCATATATGGCTTTTATTATGATGAGGTATGTTTCTTATATGTCTGCTCTCTGAAGAGTGTTTATCATAAAAGGGTGCTGAATTTTGTCAAAGGCTTTCTCTGCATCTATTGAGATAATCATATGGTTTTTATCTTTCAATTTGTTAATGTGACATTTAATATTGTTTGATTTGCAGATATTGAAGAATCTTTGCCTCCCTGGGATAAAGCCCACTTGAATATGATGTATGGTCTTTTTAATATGTTGTTGAATTCTGTTTGCTAGAATTTAGTTGAGGATTCTTGCATTTACGTTCATCAGTGATATTAGCCTGTAGTTTTATTTTTTTGTGGTATCTTTGTCTGGTTTTAGTATTAGGCTGATGGTGGCCTCATAGAATGAGTTTGAAAGTTTACCTTCCTCTGCAATTTTCTGGAAGAGTTTGAGTAGGACAGGTGTTAGCTCTTCTCTAAATTTTTAGTAGAATTCATCAGTAAAGTCATCTGGTCCAGGGCTTTTGCTTGTTAGAAGGTCTTTGATTGTAGTTTCTATTTCCATGATTTTGATGCATCTGTTAAGATTTTCTATTTCCTCCTGATTCAGTTTGGAAGGTTATACTTTTCTAAGTATTCATCCATTTCTTCCAAGTTGTCCATTTTATTGGTATCTAGTTGGCAATAGTTATCTCTTATGATCGTTTGTTTTTCTATGTTGTCTGTTGTGATTTCTCCATTTTCATTTCTAATTTTGTTGATTTGATTCTTCTCCCTTTTTTTTCTTGATGAGTCTGGTTAATGGTTTTGACTATTTTATTTATATTCTCAAAGAACCAGCTTTTAGTTTTGTTAATTTTTGCTATTGTCTTCTTTTGTTTCTTTTTCATATATTTCTGCCCTAATTTTTATGATTTCTTTCCTTCTATAATCATTGGGATTCTCCATTTCTTCTTTTTCTAGTTTCTTTAGGTGTAAAATTGGGTTATTTATTTGATTTTTCTCTTGTTTCTTGAGGTAAGCTTGTATTGGTATGAACCTTCCCCTTAGCACTGCTTTTACTGAATCCCAGAGGCTTTGGGTTGTTGTGTTTTCATTTGTTTCTATGCATATTTTGATTTCCTTTTTTATTTCTTCCATGATTTGTTGGTTATTCAGAAGCATGTTGTTTAGCCACCATATGGTTATATTTTTAATAGTTTATTTCCTGTAGTTGACAACTAATCTTACCGCATTGTGATGAGAAATGATGCTTGGAATGATTTCAGGTTTTTTTAATTTACCAAGGCTAGATTTATGGCCCAGGATGAGATCTGTCTTGCAGAAGATTCCATGTGCACTTGAGAAAAAGGTGAAATTCATTGTTTTGAGGTGAAATGTCCTGTAGATATCAATTAGGTCAAACTAGTTCATTGTATCATTTAAAGTTGGTGTTTCCTTGCTAATTTTCCGTTTAGCTGATCTGTCTGTAGGTGTGAGTGGAATGTTAAAATCTCCCACTGTTATTGTGTTATTGCTAATTTCCCCTTTCATACTTGTTAGCATTTTCCTTATGTATTGAGGTGCTCCTATGTCAGGTGCATATCTATTTATAATTGTCATATCTTCTTCTTGGATTGATCCTTTGATCATATGTAGTGTCCTTCTTTGTCTCTTTTGATGGCCTTTATTTCAAAATATATTTTATCTGATATAAGTATTGCTACTTCTCCTCTTTTTGGTCTCCATTTGCATGAAATATCTTTTTCCAGCCCTTCACTTTCAGTCTGTATGTGTCCCTTGTTTTGAGGTGGGTCTCTTTTAGACAGCATATATAGGGGTCTTGATTTTGTATCCATTCAGGCAGTCTTTGTCTTTTCATTGAGGTATTCAACCCATTTACATCTAAGGTAATTATTGATAAGTATGTTTCCTGTCTAGAGAAGATCTTTTAGCATTTGCTGAAGAGCTGGTTTAGTGATGCTGAATTCTCTCAGCTTTTGCTTGTCTGTATAGCTTTGATTTCTCTTTCATATTTGAATGAGATTCTTGCTGGGTATACTAATCTGAGTTGTAGTTTTTGCTCTTGCATCACTTTAAGTATGTCCTGCCATTCCTTGCTGGCCTGAAAAGTTTCTGTTGAAAGATCAGCTGTTATCCGTATGGGGATCTCCTTGTGTGTTATTGTTGCTTTCCCCTTGCTGCTTTGAATATTTGCTCTTTGTGATTGATCTTCATTATTTTGATTAATATGTATCTTGGAGTGTTTCACCTTGGGTTTATCCTGTTTGAGACTCTCTAAGTTTCTTGGACTTGGGTGACTATTTCCTTCCCCATTTTAGGGAAGGTTTCAACTATTATCTTCTCAAGTATTTTCTCATGGCCTTTCTTTTTGTCTTCTTCTGGAACTCCTATGATTCAAATGTTGGGGCATTTAACTTTGTCCCAGAGGTCTCTGAGGTTGTCCTCATTTAATTCTTTTTTCTTTTTTCCTCTCTGCTTCATTTATCTCCACCATTTTATCTTCCACCTCACTTATCCTGTCTTCGGCCTCAGTTATTCTACTGTTTGTTCCTGCCAGAGTGCTTTTGATCGTTATTGCATTATTCATTATTGATTGACTCCTTTTTATTTCTTCTACGTCCTTGTTAAACATTTCTTGCATCTTCTCAATCCTTGTCTCTAATCTATTTATCTGTAACTCCATTTTGTTTTCAAGATTTTGGGTCATTTTTACTATCATTATTTTGAATTTTTTTTCAGGCAGACTCCTTATCACCTCCTCTTTTGTTTGGTTTTGTGAGCATTTATCTTTTACCTTCACCTGCTGAATATTTCTCTGCCTTTTCCTTTTGTTTAGATTGCTCTGTTTGGGGTGCCCTTTCTGTAGGCTGAAAGTTTGTGATTCCTCTTTATTGTGGTGCCTGGTCCCTGTGGATGGGGTTTGACTAGTGGCTTGTCAAGGTTTCCTGGTTAGGGGAGCTTGCACCTGTGTTCTGGTGGGTAGAGCTGAATCTCTTCCCTTTTGGGTGTAATGTAATGTCCAGTAGTGAGTTTTGGGGTGTCTCTGGATTTATTGTGGCTTTGTGCAGACTGTCTTTTAATGCTCAGGGCTGTGTTCCTGCTTTGCTGGAGAATTCGCATGGTATGTCTTGCTCGGGAACTTGTGGCTCTTTGGTGGAGCTTGGTTTCAGTGTAGGTATGGAGGCTTTTGGATGAGCTCTTGTCTATTAATATCCCCTCAAATCAGGAGTTCTCTGATGTTCTCAAGTTTTGGAGTTAAACCTCTGCCTCTGCCTTTCAGTCTTATTCTTACACTAGCCCCAGACTTCTCCATTCATACAGCACAGATGAGAAAACATCTAGGTTAATGGTGAAACAATTTTCCACAGTGAGGACACTCAGAGAGGTTCACAGAGTTACAAGGAGAAAAGAAGAGGGAGGAGGGAGATAGAGGTGACCAGAAGGAGAAGAGGGGTAGTCAAAAAGGGAGAGGGCAGTCTAGCCAGTAATCAATTCCCTATGTGCCCTCCACAGTCTGGAACACCCAGAGAGATTCACAGAGTTACAAAGAGAAAGGAGGGAGGTAGAGGTGACCAGGAGGAGAAGGGGGGGGAGTCAAAAGGGGAAAGATCAATATAGCCAGTAATCAGTTGCCTAAGTGTTCTCCATATCCTGGAACCCTCAGAGAGATTCACAGAGTAGGGGTAGGGAGGTGATAGAGGTGACCTGGGGGAGAAAAGGGAGAGTCCAAAGCGGGGAGAGCAATCAAGCCAGTAATCATACCCCGGAGTGAAAATGGATACTGAAGATTAGATTCTTAAAGGTAAAAAATTGATAACAAATTCCACAAAGCAAAGATTAAAAATATAGAGTAGAGGTTTAGACTCTCAAAATTATAATATTAAAAATACAAAACAAAATAAATAAAAAAATTATAAAAAATATAGATATTAAATTTGCTTTAAAAATAGAATCTGGAAACTAAGATGGCGGAGGAATAGGACGGGGAGAACACTCTCTCCCCAATAAATATACCAAAAGAACTTTTAAAGGCCGAGCAAACTCCAAAAAACAGAAACTGAATGCTGGCAGAGGACATCGGGCATCTGGAGAGGCGACCCAGTGCCGACGTGAGGAGTAACAGTGAGGAAACCTAGACTCACCCACCAGAAAACCACACAAGCCTTTCCATCCAGGAAACTTCGACAAACCACGCATCCAACCCCTCCCATAGAGAGGAATCCCCACAATAAAGGGACAACACAGCAAGATAAACAAGATGAAAAGGCAGAGAAATACCCAGCAAGTAAAGGAACAGGATAAATACCCTCTAGACCAAACAAAAGACGAAGAGATAGGAAGTCTACCTGACAAAGAATTCCGAATAATGATAGTGAAAATGATCCAAAACCTGGAAAATAAGTTGGAGTTACAGCTCAATAACCTGCAGGCAAGGATTGAGAAGATGCAGGTAAGCTTTAACAAGGACTTAGAAGAAATGAAAAAGAGACAAAATACAATGAATAATGCAATAAATGAGATCAAAAACACCCTGGAGGGAACCAACAGTAGAATAACAGAGATAGAAGACAGAATAAGTGAGGTAGAAGACAGAATGACAGAAATAAATGAAACAGAAAGGAAAAATGAAAAAAGAATTAAAAGAAATGAAGACAACCTTAGAGACCTCTGGGACAATATTAAACGCACCAATATTCGAATCATAGGAGTCCCAGAAGAAGAAGACAAAAAGAAAGACCATCAGAAAATTCTTGAAGAGATAATTGTAGAAAACTTCCCTAAATTGGGGAAGCAAATAGCCACTCAGGTCCAAGAAACACAGAGAATCCCAAATAGAATGAACCCCAAGCGGGACACCCCAAAACACATATTAATCAAATTGGCAAATATCAAATACAAAGACCAAATATTAAAAGCAGCAAGGGAGAAGCAAAAGATAACTCACAAGGGGAATCCCATAAGGATAACAGCTGATCTCTCATCAGAAACGCTTCAGGCCAGAAGGGAATGGCAAAACATACTTAAAGTCATGGAAGAAAACAATCTACAACCCCGACTACT
>ML660197.1:28443746-28465014 GCA_007570785.1 Antilocapra americana | reverse complement strand
ATGTGGAGAAAAGGGAACCCTCTTACACTGTTGGTGGGAATGCAAACTAGTACAGCCACTATGGAAAACAGTGTGGAGGTTCCTTAAAAAGCTGCAAATAGACCTGCCATATGACCCGGCAATCCCACTGCTGGGCATATACACCGAGGAAACCAGAATTGAAAGAGCCATGTGTACCCCAATGTTCGTCGCTGCATTGTTTACAATAGCTAAGACATGGAAACAACCTAGATGCCCATCAACTGATGAATGGATAAGAAAGCTGTGGTACATATACACAATGGAATATTACTCAGCATTAAAAAAAAATTCATTTGAAGCAATTCTACTCAGATCGACGAAACTGGAGCCCATTATCCAGAGTGAAGTAAGCCAGAAGCAAAAACAACAATACAGTATATTAACGCATATATATGAAATTTAGAAAGACAGTAACGAGAACCCAACATGGGAGACAACAAAAGGAACGCAGATGTATAGAATAGACTCGTGGACTTTGTGGTTGAGGGTAAGGGTGGGATGATATGGGAGAAGGGCATTGAAGCATGTTAATTGTCATGTGTCTAATCAATCGCCAGCCCAGGATTGATGCTCGGGACTGGTGCAGCGAGATTTCCTGGGGGGGGGAGGGGGGAGGGAGGGGGGTCCCGGAGGGGAAGCATATGTAAACCCATGGTGATATCATGACATTGTATGGCAAAAACAATTAAAAAATAATAATAATAAATAAATAAATAAAATAAATAAATAAAAATAGGATCTTTTCTTGGCAAGGTAAATAGTAGGTTATAAAAATGAAAATTAAAGGACTAATAATGAACTTAAATTTAAAAAAAATTAAAAAGTGATACTAGTAAAAGTATATCTAGGAATTTCTCTGGAGCTGTTGTGGGCAACGTGGGGTCAGTTCAATTTCAGATAGTTCCTTGTTCCAACTTGTACTTGTTCTCAAGGTCTATAGGCCCCCTCCAATGCTTAGTCCGTGTTAACTACAAGATTTTAATCTGCTGCACCTGTCACTTCCAGAACGGTTCCCTCTTGTTTATTTTGGTTTCCTCTGTTTGCAAGTCTCTTTGGTGTCTAGTTTCCACCCTGACACAAGGGGGTGAAGGTGGTCACTTATTTATGTTCACTTGTTCAGTTGTATTGTGTGGAAGGAAAAACACTACAAAGAAATATTGCTGGTGTGTGTGGGGAATGCTCATAGTGAAAAGACCACTGGGACACTGGGTTTGTCCCATCTCACAGCGGCCTGTGCTTTCCAGGTCTACACTGATCAGGCTCCAGGGTGCTCCTCAGGGGTACTGTCCAAAGCAGGCCGTACCCTTTGTGCACTTCCCAGGTCTAAGCCACTCAGGTTCAGGTTCTTGGACACAGACTCTGTTCAGCATGTGGTTCTTCTGTACCCTTCCCAGGTCCGAGTAGCTCAAGCGACCAGGTGCTTGGCAAATGCACTGTCTCAGGTGGGCCATGCATCTTAATAACCTCCCCTGTCCAAGCCACTCAGTTTCGCAGTGCACCACAAGAGTACCCTCTCAGGTGTGCCATGTGTCTCCTATGGGGAACTGGTCTCAGGCTGTGATCCTCCTAACAGGTGTCAAGCGTCCAGGATCCTAGGAAGACATGGTTAGCAACTGGTAGCCTGCTCACAGTTTGGTGGAGGATGCCCGTCTCCTCTGCAGAGATCGGACCAGCCCCTTGCCTTCAGGCTCTGGCTATCGCATGCTAGCCTCTCTGCCTCTGGCTGGTGGGGAGGGACCTGTACACAGTGTGCTAGCTCTCCTTTGGTATTCACTCAATCCTTTGTTCTGTGAGCAGGCTAGGCTGTGAGTAAGAGGCTTTAGCGGCAAAGTTCTCTCTCTCTCTCTTTTTTTCCCCCTCTCCAGGGATCCCACAGTTTGGGTTGCTGACTCATGTTAGTTCCCTCAGATGGTCCTCAGGGCATTCATCCTAACCCTAAGGACTGGTAATGCAGCCCCCACCGCACTGTGCAGCCCCCACTTGCTAGTGGTGGATGCAAGTGTCTGGGCTACTTCTTTGCTGGCAGTTGCAATTAGCTGCCTACTATGTGGATTTTTTGGTTTTTGTTTTCCTCCCGGTTATGTTGCCCTCTGAGATTCCAAAACTCCACACAGACCCACCTGTGAGAGCATTTCCTACTGTTTGGAAACTTCTCCTTATGATTCCCTCCCCAAGACGGGTCTCCATCCCTAACTCTTTTGTCTCTCTTTTTGTCTTTTATATTTTGTCCTACCTACTTTCAAAAAGAATGGGCTGCCTTTCTGGGTGCCTGGTGTCCTCTACCAGCATTCAGAAGTTGTTTTGTGGAAGTTGCTCTGTATTCAGATGATCTTTTGATGAATTTGTGGGGGAGAAAATGGGTCTCCTGTCCTATTCCTCCACCATGTTGGGACCACCTTCTCCTTTACTAGAGTTTTATATTCTAACTGGAGCCAATGGAATTAATAAGTAACCTGCTAACTATCAGACAAGCATTGCCTTAAGTACTATAGGAGATATACAGGTAGAAAACTAGGCCCTCAAGGGATTTAGATACTTACCATGACATGCATATAAATTTCTATTATACAAGGTTATTTATGACCTATATTAAACCAAAGGAGTTGGGAAAGAACTAATGATAACTTTTAAGATAGACTTCGGAAGTTAAGTAGGATTTTTATAGTTGGTAATAATGAGGAGAAAAAGTTCAGCTAGAAGTTACAGTGTACGTATAATGCAAGGAATGAGAAATAGAACAGAGGGGAGTCCTGTTTAGAGTATGTAGGCTATTTGCAGATTTTTGGTAGAAAATAAAGCCAGATGATATTAATTCTGTGTTTTATTCAGAAAGCAATGAAAATAAAAGCTTTTAAGCAAAGAAATACTATGATTAAAGCTATTGTTTTAGAAGTTTAGTTTGGCAGGGATGTGTAAAAATATATTGAGAACGCAGAAGTTGGATTGAGATGGGTATATTTTGCTTTATAGCTGAATGCTTGTATTTTATGTATGAGTACTTAAGAATTATTTCTAATTTGGAAATTTCAGCTAAATTGTTAAAAAAAAATCTAGCATAGTTTAAAATATGAAACAAAAGCCACCCTCTCGTGTTTAATTATCAATCTGTGGCAAACTTCACAACATCTAACATGATGTAATATGTAGCAATTAAATTTTGCAATAAAATTAAAATGATGACTACAATTAAATATAGATCCTATTCTTAATGAACAGATTATTCAGAACAGTAGCAGGAATATTTTCTTATTTTTATCTAATAAGTGTCTGTTATACTCTCTTTAAAGGCCAATATTGAAGTGTAGAAAATTTTCAGTACATTTTATTTATAGTATTTTGGCTCCCAAATAGCTAATATTTTCTATTTAAAAATATTCCAAAGTGTTTCTGGACTGTGTTGTTTAAATAAATTGGATTAAAAAGAAAGTTAACTTTGATCAGCAAAATATAATAAATGACTGAATGTTCATTTACATTCAGACACAGCTATTTTATGTCTAACTCCATGGAATTTAAGCTCCATGAATGCAAAGACTTGTTTTATTCTCTTATTCACAACATGTAGGTGAGTGCTGTCATCATAGAGGTTCTTGATAAATTTTTTTGTATGTATGAGTTAAAGAATACCTGCTTTTAATATAAGGGTTGAAGAAGGAAATGGCAACTCACTCCAGCATTATTGCCTGGGAAATCCCATGGATAGAGGAGCCTGGTGGTCTATAGTCCATGGGGTCACAAAAGAGTCAGACATGACTTAGACATTAAACAGAAAGCAGCAATAGAAGGGTAGTATTTTAAAAATACCCTATTTATAAAAGATACTAATAAAATTTTTCATAGCTCAGTTACCTACTCTTCTCTCAATATAAGTTTACTTTAATAGACTGTTTCTTCCTTAAAAAGGTATGTTTAGCCAGTCAAAACTTTGATTAGAAAAATTATTACTGTTTTCTTTGAATAGAATGATGATGCAACTTTTATTTTTCTTAAAAATTTTGTCTTATGTGTCTGTCTATTAAGATTTATAAAGGAAAAACTTGGTGTTATAACAATAATTAATTAAAATATAACCTAGTGGTGAAGAAGAGGTAAAGGCAAGATAGAGAACATGGGAATTTGGACTGATGGTGATGGGTGGTGAGAAATCTTGTTCTGCATATCTCAGCTAACAGTCTTTTCTCCCAGCTCCTTTCCCAGATGCCACTTTCACACCCTAAGCCTCTTTCTCAATCAGCTCCTCTGAGGTTTGACTCACAGGTTAGTGTTCCCTGCTGCCATCTTGGTATAAAGGATCTTCTTTCTTCCTCTTCTCAGTGAAATTGTCTTTGAAATAACTACATTATCTTGGTTAAAAATTTAGTGAATGAATCCATGTAACTTGCTAATAAGAGATGCTTGAGGCAAAGCATCTTTTTTCAGGGTTCTTCTACTGAGGTTTGCATTTTAAAAAGTGATATTCAGCAGGTTGTATACTGCTTTGACTTATACATTAATGTGTCTAATAGTGGGAATGTAAACACAGCTAGAAGGTAGAATTTTGTTCTTTTTATCCTGGTGGGACTGGTAAATTACTATATGCATAGACTATGGGACCTTGACCTTGCAGTTTTCTTTTCAAATAATCTTCTATAGGCTGTTCATTTACTCATTCATCTAACAATTTACTATCACTAATCTTCTGTGTGCTGCATAAGAGAAGAATAAAGTCACTAAACCTGGACAGGATCACCCTTTACAGACAAAGCTATAATATATAAACTAATTAATAGTCTTTGTTTCTTTTTCTCATTTGCGCTTGACTTTCCATTAATCACTATGTTACCACTTGAGTATCTTAAATCTCTGTTACATACTTTCAGCTGGGTAAATCTAAGCAAGTAATATTAGCTCAATTACATATGATTTTAGTAAGGATATCAAGTTCTTACAAGTTTTCAAAGGATGTTGGCTATAAGCTAAGTCTCCAAACAGATCAACATCTTTGGTATAATCTGATTTATTGAAATTACCTGTATGCACAGGGAATCTTGAGTATATTAGATACAACCTTGTTTTGGTGATATGACACTAGGGGAAAAAAAGAAAAAGAAATACTAATGAATCCTATTACATAAGTCTATGTCCGTTCATAGCATTATTTATTTATGGCATGATTTCTAATTTCTTTTGAATATCCCATCATAGTTTACCTACATTGGATACATAATAAATGCTATTTTCTGAGAAAGAAATATTAAGGAATTTTGCTACTAAAAATTCTCATAGTTGCAGTGAAAATAATTTTATATGCTTTGATCCTTCAATATTATTAATCAGTCCGTGCTACTTTCCAAACTAGTTTTGTCCCAACCCTTCATGGTTGTAAGCAACAGAGGACAGCTACATGCTTGAAATTCCAAGTATCTTTTCAGTGGACAGAAATTTTTGGCCATGTTTTGTGGCTGCCTCCCATCTCCAGCAGTTTGTTGCAGTACTTAATTAGGACTAAAATAGATTAATCTGTCCTGAACAGATTGAACAAAAAAATGATTTCCAAGTAATACAGAGTTAGCAAGGTTCTCTATCCTGGGCAACCATTCAAAACTGGCAGAATGTATGCCACTGAAATACCCTCTACAGAATGACACAGACTTGATCAGAGAGAACATTTGTGTGTAAAAACAATATATCAGAACTTTATCTAGTGGAACCTCAGAAATGTTAGGTGAATTACTTCCAGTCTAAGATATTGATCAGATCTGTGAATTTTACTCTCTGCTCAAAATTTATTGTCACCATGGCAAAGGAAAAGGAAAAGAGAAAATACATATCCTCACCAAAAAGGTAGGAAAATACATCCTCCAAATGCTAGAGATATTGAAAAGTTTTATAAAATATAGCTTATCTAAAACCAAGGTAGGAGAGGATAAACAAGGTGTGCTTATACAGCATTAAATATATATATACATACACAGAAAAAAAAAGTAAATTTCCATATTTAGTCTGTTGCTGGCTGAAACTTACCTTCTTTCTTACAGACATTTCTAAAAATATTTCAGCCAATTTAGTAATTATTTAAGATTAAAAAGTTAAAAAATATATGAATAAAACAGTGATAGAAACAAAACAATATTGTCCTAAGTTCTTATGTATTAATATGGATATGATATTTTGAGAAAATATCAAATAGTCTATAAGAAAATAAAAAGAGATTCAAATCATGATGCAGATCAAATGTCCAAGTTTATCTCTATAAAAACCTGGAAAAGTTTGAAAGGTTTGAAGAAAAAGATGTAAAACAATAAATTTATCATCCTCCATAAAGAGAAAGCAATGGACACTGTTTTATTTTTTAAATTTTATTTATTTATTTTTCTTTACATTATCGTGTTGGTTTTGCCATACATTGACATGAATCCACCATGGGTATACATGTGTTCCCCTTCCAGAACCCCCCTCCCACCTCCCTCCCAATTCCATCTCTCTGGGTCATCCCGGTGCACCAGCCCTGAGCACCCTGTATAAAGCATTAAAGCTGGGCTGATGATTGATTTCACACTGTTTTATTCTTGACCCCTAATTAGAGAAACAGAGAAGGCGTTGGCAATCCACTCCAGTACTCTTGCCTGGAAAATCCCATGAACGGAGGAGCCTGATAGGCTGCAGTCCATGGGGTCGCTAAGAGTCGCACACAACTCAGGACTTCACTTTCACTTTTCACTTTCCACTTTCATGCATTGGAGAAGGAAATGGCAACCCACTACAGAGTTCTTGTCTGGAGAATCCGGGGGACGGAGGTGCCTGGTGGGCTGCTGTCTATGGGGTCGCACAGAGTTGGACACGACTGAGGCGACTTACCATGCATGCAATTAAAGAAAAGTATAATTTATAACTTATTTATTACAGAAAGAAACAAACTAGAATTGATATAGTAAAAGAAACAAAGTTTTTAAGAAGATAAAAAATAAGAAAAGTAAAAGCATGAAATATAATGATAAATAATATTAGCTGTTATATTAAATCTGATTATGTCAAAACTTCTTAAAAATGAATGCATCTCAGTTTATGTCAAGAAAAATCTTAATCTGCTTATTTTGAAACCCATTGGAACATCATGACACCCACAGTTTCAAAATGCTAGGCAAATGTAATTTTAAAAACAACTTATGTTAAAATATCAATATTAAATCAAAGTGCAATGTAAGGAAATACAATACATAGTACAATAAATATGTTTATGTAAATACCATTTAAAAACCACAATATAGATCATTGCAGTTGTGAACCAACACTTACGGAGTGCTTCTTGTGTGTCGGGCATTACTCTAAATGCATATAAGTGGTTGTTCAAGTAGCTCTCGAACGAACTATCAGTTAGGAACCATTATTACCCTGATGCCCATTTACAAACCTGAGACAAATAAATTAAGAAATTTGCCTTTCCACTTAACCAGCAGTTAGTACATCTGGGATTTGAATCCATTCACTCACACTCTGGAGACCTTGACTGTTACATGACTTTATCTCCTTTTATAGCAGCCATGAAGTATCAGGTACCTATTATTAAAACAAACAGAAATAGCAACATCTGTGTGAAAGACACATTGAGAAAACTACTATCATAACAATAATGATGTTCAAATAATAGTAACCCATTTTCTAAGTAACTAAAAATTCATAGACTTAAATGTGATACATAATAACAAGGTAGATATAGATGTATATATATATATATAAGGCTTTCTGCCCCACAAACAAATTGTTCAATTGTTAGGTCATGTCTGACTCTTTGCCACTCCATGGACTGCAGCACACCAGATTTCCCTCTCCTTCACAATGTCCTGAAACCCACTCAAACTTATGTGCATTGAGTCAGTGATGCCATCCAACCATCTTATCCTCTTATATCCCCTTCTCCTGCCTTCAATCTTTCCCAACATCAGGGTCTTTTACAATGAATGAGTCAACTCTTCACATCAGGTGGCCAAAGTATTGGAGCTTCAGCACCAATCCTTTCAATAATATTCAGTACTGATTTCCTTTAGAATTGACTGGTTTGATCTCCTTGCTGTCCAAGGAACTCTCAAGAGTCTTCTCCAGCACCAAAGTTTGAAGAATCAATTCTTTGGTGCTCAGCCTTCTTTACGGTCCAGTTCTCACATCCATACATAACTACTGGAAAAACCACAGCTTTGACTACATGGACCTTTGTTGACAAAGTGATGTCTCTGCTTTTTAATATGCTGTCTATGTTTGTCCTAGCTTTTCTTTCAAGGAGTAAGTGTCTTTTCATTTCATGGCTACAGTCACTGTCCACAGTGATTTTGGAGCATAGGAAAATAAAATCTGCCACTGTTTTTGTTTTTTATTTATTTGCCATGAAGTGATGGGAGCGGATGCCATATTCTTACTCTTTTGAATGTTAAATTTTAAGTCAGCTTTTTCACTCTTTCACTTTCATTAAGAGGCTCTTTAGTTCCTCTTCACTTTCTGCCATTAAGGTGGTATCATCTGCATATCTAAGGGTGTTGATATTTCTCCTGGCTGTCTTGATTCCAGCTTGTGATTCATCCAGCCCAGCACTGTATCATATTCAATAAAGATGAAACAACAAAATTAACCTGTTAATACATTAGAAAAAAAAACATTGATGCATTCTAAAATTGATCTTTGGTGGTAATAGGAAAAATTTCACCATAATAGACCAAAAAAAAAATTGGGATTGCTGAGAAAGTGTAGAGAGAGAAACTAATGATGGCAACTTCAGTATCTTTTATAAATTAATCTCATAAATAGCACACCTCTGCTTTTCATGTATTCTGTTGGTCTTATAAAGACCTCTGGTATGATGTAACCAGGAAATATGTGGAGATCTTGTGGGTTATCTTAGAAATTGGTTGCCACAGTACACCCTCTGACACTCAAATGAATCATGTCCCCTCTTTCTGTGTTACTTTTTTTTTTATTTGTAAGAGATTTGTATATTATACTGTAGGAGCATTTGTCTCTGGGAAGATAAAAATGTGATTCAAGATGCTACTGTAAAGACAATAGAGATTTAACTGAGGTCTTCTGAACTAAAACCCCATGGCTTTTCTCCTATGGTCAAATATAGAATGCCATTTAGGTCTATTTCTGTGTGGTGCACTGTTTTCCAACATTCATAATGTTTCTGTACTACTGAACTTTTAGAATTGCTGTGATTATTTGTTTTTTCAGCTTTGCTTTATCCTCTAACCTTCACTTTGCCCTCAGCCATATCCCACTGGTATATATGTTCCAGATGTTAAATTCTCTCTCTGCTTTTCCAGGTTCCTTTTTTTTTTTTTTAATAGACATGAATACTGTAGAACCATACTTACTAGAATCACTTGAATCGTAGGAGCAAATACATTTGGAGTGTATAGGTCTTTGTAAGTTAGTCTCCTGAGGCTGCCATAACCAAATACCACAAACTGAATGGCTTAAGCAACATGAATTAATTTCTTACAGTTCTGGGGGTGGAAAGTTCAAGATACAGGTTCTAGATGATTTGATTCCTAGTGATGGCTCTCTTCTTGGCTTAGAGATGGCTACATTCTCTGTGTATTCTTACATGGTAAGGAGGGTGAGCAAGCTCTTTGGTATCTCTTATAAGGAAACTTATCATATTAATCCTAGATTTACCCTTATGATCTCATTTAACCTTTTTCATTGCCTTACATCAAAGAACAATATTGGGAGTTAGGGCTTCAACACATGAATTTTGGGGGCATGAAGTTTATCAAGTCTTTAGTGCTTAATCCTTTGAGTAAAAAATGTGCTTGGACTTTGAGATATTAGAAATTTCAAAGGGATAGTTTTCAAAAGGGGTTGTGTTTATTCACATTATTTTTCTCAGTATTAGTACAGATAATGAATTTTTAATACATTTGTTTTCAATAAGTAAGTTGCTCACAATATATGATGATCTGTTGTTGCTATTATTTCAGAAAAAATTTTATTTCCTTTCTTAGTTTCAAATTTTAAAACATTCCTTATTTAAGTTTAATATGATACATTGCAATTTAAGACACTTTTCTTTAAAAAGTAAAATTGACAAAATTTGCCTACCTAAATTACTGGTAGTAATGAAAAATTAAAATAATGAAAATCGCATTACCTAAAAGTAGACTTGAACTTGTTTTATTCACTTCAGTAGCCTCTTATTGTTGTAGTCACTAAATCTTGTCTGACCCTTTTGTGACCCCCTAGACTATAGACTGCCAGTCTCCTCTGTCCATGACCTTTCCCAGGCAAGAACTGGAGTGGGTTGCAATTTCCTTTTCCAGGACATCTTTCTGACCCAGGGACTGAACTCACGTCTCCTGCATTGGCAGGCAGATTCTTTACCATTTAGCCACCAGGAAAGCCCAGCCTCTTAATAGAGGATCAGATTTAAGGCTAAAGCAAATCTATTATGTTAACAATCCAGTATATCATTATAGTAATTTCACTGTTATACAAGGACATTGATACACTGTAGTAGATTGAGTTAAGCTTGAATTAAGCTATTCTCAACATTCATCTTTTAGACATGTGTACACACATGCTCACAGCCATTGAAAGGATTGTGTGACAAACATTTTTGAAGTAAAACAACTCAGTTAATGAAGGAATCCATTTTCTTGGATTAATATTTGAGTTTCTCATTTTATTACTTTTCAAAAATGCTATATATTTTATTGCATTTAAGGAAAATGAGACACATAACAAACATTGACAAGCTATTAAATATACTAAAGTCAGTAAGTGATATATGTTATAGCCAAAGCATAAGAAACATGTTCTCAGTAAAATACAAAATGATATTTTAATTTTAGAGCTCTAGCTAGATTATATTGCTTCTATTAATATCAACTTATGTTAAATTTATCAAACTGTCTTCTGAAGTCAGTAAAAGAAGGGATTACTATGAAGGAGTAATTTTAAGTATAAATTGAGGCTATCATGTATCCTTATGTTTTGATCTATTTTTCTGTAATTTTTATTTGTAGTTAAGCCCTACCATAAAATTCTCTAATTTCTTCTCTAAAGCAATCCTGAGAAGTCAGTTGTTCAAGTATCTTAATTAAATTCTCTTGTTGATCATTTTTACTATTGAGTTAAAATACCATTGAACTATTTTCTTAGGAAAAAAAAGTAAATGCTTTTATATTTTACACATATTTTTACAATTAATGTTTGAAGCACTTTCTAGCTCTGAAAAGAAATAATAACAATGACAATTTATAAGAAATAAAATATGTCTTCCATTAAGTAAACATACACAATTAAAACCAACTTTGAAGTTTTAGTTTCTAGTGTGCATGTGTCTGTATATATGTGTGTGTATGTGATGGAGAGAAGGAGGAAGGAGGAAGGAGGAAGAATGTGCCTGGTATGGGTCATTTGAGTTTAGAAAATAACAGTGTGTTTGACTCTTACACTTTTGACAACATAAGAACACAAGATGATTGAGCAAAATATGATACTTAAAAGTTAATTGCTTTGGGATTTAGAAAAATCACGAGTTTTTTGCTGTTAGTTTGTTAATTGAGAACGCTTTTTTTAGTGAAAGAGTAAGTCATAGAATATATTTTTGTAGTATCATTATTTTAACAATTTTTATTTTTAATATTCATCTGGAACTCTTGAAGTCCAAAATATGACTCCTAACAGAATTTACAGTCTTGAGTATTTACTTTGTCATACTATTATAAGTTTTAAGCTTTTGTGACCAGTATCGTAGAATATAATAAATACTATTTGCTGCTATTGAAAATTTCAAGCATAAGGGAATCATTTTTTAATGAAGGCTTTAGCTTATTTTTTTTCTATGATTAAAAAGAAAGAACTTGGTTTGATAAAATTAGTAGGAAATGCTAAATATATCAGTCTTTTAAAGGTCACTTTAAAGTTTAGTATTTTGCCTTGGAGATCAAGTAAGTTTAGAATGAGCCCATTCACGTTCCATTAAGACAAAATTTGGAGGTAGTTTGTTTGTCAACAGCAATAACAGCAATAATAACAGATGACCGTCTAAAGTAGTACTGAATGCCAAACTTCCCCCCAATAAAATTAGCAAAGCTTTATTATATCATTTATTTGACTTATTTACAATTAATAAATAAATTTATTATGTGCCAGGCAATAAGGGGAGTTGAGAAAGCCCTTGACATAAATAATTAAGAATATAAAATGATAAAGACATTACCTTAGGTTCCTTAGCATAGGGTTTCACAGTAATATTATTGTAGTGACATTAAAACAAATATAATTTGCAAACTCCCACCCATTTCCCATATATCAGAAACAGATCATGACATAAAAGGATTAAGTGTAATTGGGAGAGATGAATCTCAGGATTGGGAGATTTTGTGGCTAGTATAGCACTCTCTATGCATCCAAGCTGGAATCTCAAAAGAGAAGTAAATGCTGCTTGTATCATTTTATGCATGAAGGAATATAATTGAAATAATTGATATGTTATTCTAGCAAATCCAATTACATGAATATTATCAACTGACAAAAAAATCTGATTGCTGATTACAGGACTTATCACTGAGGTTCCCCTTAATATGTTTCAAATTGACATTGTATACAGGACTTATACTTCATTTATGATTTGTGGAAACAGAATGCGTGGGAGTGTATATATATTTATATGCATATGTATATTTACATATACATATGTGTGAATACATATAAAATATATCCAAATATATACAATATATAAAAAGTATGTAGCATATCAGAGCCTGCCTTGTGTCCTTTCAGCTTGGAGGATAAGACAGCAAAGCTTACCATAACTCCCTAGCACCACAAGTTTCTGTACTTCCTCCAGTCTAGTCAGCCAGTTCCAAAGTGGGCCTTGTTTTACCTGTAAAATACTGTTTCCAAGATCCACCACATGTATTGGTACATAGGAAGTCAGTGAGTCATCTTAGTTGAGTGTCTTCTATTTTGATTATTATTGTGGGCCATTTTAAGCTACATTCCATGATGTTTGGTGTTTGAAACAGTGCTTGAAAAGGTGCTTTTAATCGAGTTTTGGTGAAACAAATCAAGGGAGAAGGAAACCCACATCCTAAACATGGTTCTAAGGCTCTATAAAAGGTGGCCTCCAATTCCACTGGTGCCATATGCCACTCTCCTTGTCTCTCATTTCAGTCCAGAAGCCAATGGCCTCTCTGCTGCTATGCCTGAGCACCCAACTCCACCTGGACATCACTGCCTCAGATATTCACATGGCTTATTCCCTCATCTCATTCAACTTTCTGCTTATGATTCATCTTATCAAAGAGAACTCCCCCAATTACCTACTTAAATTATACATTCAACTAACTTTATTTTTCTTTATCAAGCTTACTAGATAAGGTTGTCTTAAATATTTATTTGTTTATTATCTCAACACAAACAGAAGAATGAAAACTTTATGAGAGTTTACCAGAATTATACTGATATGTCCACATTGCTTCAGTTCAGGTCAGTCGCTCAGGTGTGTCTGACTCTTTGCAACCCCATGGACTGCAGCATGCCAGGCTTCCCTGTCCATCACCAATACCCGGAACCTGCTCAAACTCATGTCCATCGAGTTGGCGATGTCCTCCAACCATTTCATCCTCTGTCATCACCTTCTCCTCCTGCCATCAATCTTTCCCAGCATCAGGATCATTTCCGATGAGTCAGTTCTTTGCATCAGCTGTCCAAAGTATTGGAGCTTCAGATCTGCATCAGTCCTTCCAAAGAGTATTCAGGACTGATTACCTTTAGGATTGACTGGTTTGATCTCCTTGCAGGCCAAGGTACTCTCAAGAGTCTTCTCCAACACCACAGTTCAACACCATCAATTCTTTGGCCCTTAGGTTTCCTTATGGTCCAACTCTCACAACCATACATGACTACTAGAAAAACTGTAGCTTTGACAAGATGGATTTTGTTGGAGAGTAATGTCTCTGTTGTTTAATATACTGTCTAGGTTTGTCATATCTTTTCTTCAAAGGAGCAAGCATCTTTTAATTTGATGGCTGCAGTCACCATCTGCAGTGATTTTGGAGCCCCAAAATATAAAGTCTTTCATCATTTTCATTGTTGCTCCATTTATTGCCATGAAGTGATGGAACTGGATGCCATGATCTTCATTTTTTGAATGTTGAATTTTAACCCAGCCTTTTCACTCTCTTCTTTCTCTTCTTTCACTTTTCTTCTTTCACTTTCTTCTTTCATCAAAAGGCTCTTTAGTTCCTCTTCACTTTCTGCCATTAGGGTAGTGTCATCTGCATATTGGAGAAGGCAATGGCAACCCACTCCAGTACTCTTGCCTGGAAAATCCCAGGGACTGGGGAGCCTGGTGGGCTACTATCAATGGGGTCGCACAGAGTCGGGCATGACTGAAGTGACTTAGCAGCAGCAGCATCTGCATATCTGAGGTTGTTGATATTTCTCCCAGTAATCTTGATTCTAGCTTGTGCTTCATCCAGTCCAGAATTCCTCATGATGTCCCCTGTGTATAAGTTAAATAAGCACTGTGATAGCATACAGTCTTGATGTACTCCTTTCAATCTTGAACCAGTCGATTGTACCATGTCTAGTTCTAACTTGCTTGACCTGCATACAGATTTCTCAGGAAGCAGATAAGGTGGTCTGCTATTACCATCCCTTGAAGAATTTTCCACAGTTTGCTGTGAACCACACAGTAAAAGGCTTTGGCATAGTCAATAAAGCAGAAATAGATGTTTTTCTTGAAATCTCTTGCTTTTTCTGTGATACAATGAATGCTGATTCTAAACATGATTTTGCCCCTCTTACCATCTTGCTGGGGCTTCTCCTTTGCCCTTGGATGTGGGGTATGTTATTTTGATGGGATTCAACATTCTCCTGTTAATGGTTGTTCAGCAGCAAGTTGTAATTTTGGAGTTTTTGCAGGAAAAGATGAGCACACGTCCTTCTACTCTGATATCTTGGCCCAAGAAAAAGAAATGCAAAATGACAAAATATTGTCTGAGGAGGCTTTACAAACAGGTGAGAAAAGAAGAGAAGGGAAAGGCAAAGGAAAAAAAGGAAAGATATACCAATCTGAATGCAGAGTTCCAAAGAATAGCAAGAAGAGACAAGAAGGCCTTCCTCAATGTTCAGTAGAAAGAGATACGGAAAAACAATAGAATGGAAAACACTAGATATCACTTCAAGAAAATTAGAGATACCTACAGAACATTTCATGCAAACATGGGCAAAATAAAGAACAGAAATGGTATGGACTTAACAGAAGCAGAAGATATTAAGAAGAGGTGGCAAGAATACATAGAAGAACTGTACAAAAAAGATCTTCATGACTCAGATGACCATGATAGTGTGGTCACTCACCTAGAGCCAGACATCCTGGAATGCAAAGTCAACCTTCGGAAGCATCAGTAGCAACAAAGCTAGTTGAGGTGATGGAATTCCAGCTGAACTATTTCAAATCCTAAAAGATGAGATTGTGAAAGTGCTTCACTCAATATGCCAGCAAATTTAGAAAAATCAGCAGTTGCCAAAGGACTAGAAAAGGTCAGTTTTCATTCTAGTCCCAAAGAAAGGCAATGCCAAAGATTGTTCAGACTACCTAACGCCCATTGTACTCATCTCACATGCTATCAAAGTAATGCTCAATTCTCCAAGCCAGGCTTCAACAGTACATGAACCATAAACTTCCAGAGGTTAAGTTGGATTTATAAAAGGCAGAGGAACCAGAGATCAAATTACCAACATCCATTAAATCATCAAAAAGCCAGAGAGTTCCAAAAAAACATCTATTTCGGCTTTATTGACTATGCCAAAGCCTTTGACTTTTTGGATCACAAAACTTCTAAAAGAGATAAGAATACCAGACCATGTTGCCTGCCTCCTGAGAAGTATGTATGAAAGTCAAGAAGCAACAGTTAGAACTGGAACAATAGACTGGTTCCAAATTTGGAAAGGAGTATGTCAAGGCTGCATCTTGTCACCCTGATTATTTAAGTTATATGCAGAGCACATCATGTGAAATGCCGGGCTGTATGAAGCACAACCTGGAATCAAAGTTGCCAGAAAAAAATATCAATAACCTCAGATATACAGATGATACCACCCTTATGGCAGGAAGCCAAGAAGTACTAAAGAGCCTCTTGATAAAATTGAAAAAGGAGAGTGAAAAAGTAGGCTTAAAACTCAACATTCAGAAAACTATGGTCATGGTATCTGGTCCCATCATTTCCTGGCAAACAGATGGGGAAACAGTGGAAACAGTGACAGACTTTATTTTGGGGAGCTCCTAAATCACTGTAGATGGTGACTGCAGCCATGAAATTTAAATGATACTTGCTACTTGGAAGAAAAGCTATGACAAACCTAGGCAGCATATTAAAAAACAGAGACATTACTGTGCCAACAAAGATCCATCTAGTCATAGCTATAGTTTTTCCAGTAGTCATGTATTGATGTGAGAGTTGGACTATAAAGAAAGCTGAAGTCTGAAGAATTGATGCTTTTGAACTGTGGTATTGGAGAAGACTCTTGAGAATCTCTTGGACTGCAAGGAGACCAAACCAGTCCATCCTAAAAGAAATCAGTCCTGAATATTCATTGGAATGACTGATGCTAAAGCTGAAACTCTAATACTTTGGCCACCTGATGCGAAGAACTAACTTATTTGAAAAAACCCTGATGCTAGGAAAGATTAAAGGCAGAAGGAAAAGGGGATGACAGAAGATGAGATGGTTGCATAGCATCACTGACTCAATGGACACGAGTTTGAGCAAGCTCCAAGAGTTGATGATGGACAGGGAAGCCTGGTGTGCTGCAGTCCATGGGATTGTAAAGAGTCAGACACCACTGACTGAGTGGAGTAACTGAACTAAATGGATGTTGGAAATTTGATCTTTGATTCCTCTGTGTTTTCTAAATCCAGCTTGCACATCTGGACATTCACGTTTCACATACTGTTGAAGCCTGGTTTTGAGAATTTCAAACATTACTTTGCTAGCGTGTAAGATGAGTGCAATTGTGTGGTAGTTTCAACATTTTTTGACACTGCCTTGCTTTGGGATTGGAATAAAAACTGACCTTTTCCAGTCCTGTGGCCACTGCTGAGTTTTCCAAATTTGCTGGCATATTGAGTGCAGCACTTTCACAGCATCATCTTTTAGGAATTGAAATAGATCAACTGCAATTCCATCACCTCAACTAGCTTTGTTGCTAGTGATGCTTCGTAAGGCCTACTTGACTTCGCATTCAAGGATGTCTGGCTCTTGGTGAGTGATAACACCATCATGTTTATCTGGGTCATGAAAATCTTTTTTGTAGAGTTTTTCCATGTATTCTTGCCACCTTTTTTTTTTTTTTAATATTTTCTGCTTCTGTTGGGTCCATACCATTTCTGTCCTTTATCGTGCCCATATTTTCATGAAATGTTCCCTTGTTATCTCTAATTTTCTTGAAGAGATCTCTAATCTTTACCATTCTATTGTTTTCCTCTATTTCTTTACATTGATCACCTCCTTGCTATTCTTTAGAACTCTGCATTCAGATATAGCTGCATTCGGGTATAGCTTTCTTTTTTTGTTGTTTGTTTGCCTTTCACTTCTCTTCTCTTCTCAGTTATTTGTAATGCCTCCTCAGGCAACCATTTTGACTTTTTGCATTTCTTTTTTTCTTGGGGATGGTCTTGATCACTACTTCCGGTACAGTGTCACAAACCTCCATCCGTAGTTCTTCAGGCACTCTATCAGAGCTAATCCCTTGAATCTATTTGTCATTTCCACTGTATATTTATAAGGGATTTGATGTAGTCATACCTGAATAGCCTAGTGGTTTTCCCTACTTTCTTCAATGTAACTCTGAATTTTGCAATAAGAAGTTCATGATGTGAGCCACAGCCAGCTGCCTGTCTTGTTTTCACTGACTGTATAGAGCTTCTCTATCTTTGGCTGCAAAAATATAATCATTCTGATTTTGGTATTGACCATCTGTTGATATCCATGTGTAGAGTCTTCTCTTGTGTTGTTGGGAGAGGGTGTTTGCTCTGACCAGTGCATTCTCTTGACATAACTCTGTTATCCTTTGCCAAACTTCAGTTTCTAATCCTAGGTCAAACTTGCCTGTTACTCCAGCTATCTCTTGACTTCCTACTTTTACATTCCAGTCCCCTATAATGAAGAAAACATCTTTTGGGAAGTGTTAACTCTACAAGGTCTTGTAGGTGATCATAGAACCATTCAACTTCAGCTTCTTTGGCATTAGTGGTTGGGGAATAGACTTGGATTACTGTTGTATTGAATCATTTGCTTTGGAAATGAACAGAGATCATTCTGAGAGTCTTTGTTGACCTTGAGACCTATTGAATTTCTTCTAAGGGATTCTTGCCCACAGTAGTAGATATATGGTCATCTGGATTTAATTCACTCATTTCAGTCCATTTTAGTTTGCTGATTCCTAAAATGTCGATGTTTACTCTTGCCATCTCCTGTTGACCACTTCCAATTTGCCTTGACTCATGGACATAATATTCCAGGTTCCTATGCAATATTGTTATTTACAGCATTGCTCTTTTCTTACTTCACCAGTCACATCTTCACCTGGATATTGTTTTCTCTTTGGCTTTATCTCTTCATTATTTCTGTAGTTATTTCTCCACTGCTTAGAATATTTCTATGTTCTATATCTTATACTCTATAGAGTATATAAATGGAGGTTCTCAAAAAGTACATCATAAATAAATAAAGGAAGAAATGAGTCCCTCATATCCATGTCAGCCAGTTTTGAGGTTTTGTATTTCTATGTAACACAATGGGCTTTTTAAAGCTCTTTTCTTCTATAACAAAATCTCTGTGTCTAAAAGAAGTTTGGTAAAATTATTCAACTTATGAAAGCAATGATGTGATGTAGTATAAGTTCTAAGTATGTTTTTGATGCTATTGAAAATAACTCTATAAATTATTAAATTATCTTACAAAAATATTAGTTTATAAAACTGGTACCCAACAGTTGATACAAATTTTTAAGCTAAGAAATGCTCAATTTTTCATATTTCTTTAGTAAATATAGATTTTTAAGCCATATCATTCTTTTAAAAAAATTTTTATTTATTAATTTTTTAATATAAATATATTTATTTTAATTGGAGGCTAATTACTTTACAGTATTATAGTGGTTTTGCCATATATTGACATGAATTTGCCATGGGTGTACATGTGTTCCCCATCCTGAACCCCTCTCCAACCTGTGTCTCCCCATACCATCCCTCTGGGTTGTCCCAGTGCACCAGCCCCAAGCACCCTGTCTCATGCATGGAACCTGGACTGGCGATCCATTTCACATATGATAATATACATATTTCAATGCTATTCTTCCAAACATTCGACCCTTGTCCTCTCCCACAAAGTCCAAAAGACTGTTCTGTACATCCGTGTCTCTTTTGCTGTCTCACATATAGGGTTATTGTTACCATCGTTCTAAATTCCATATATATGTGTTAGTATACTGTATTGGTATTTTTCTTCCTGGCTTACTTCACTCTGTATAATAGGCTCCAGTTACATCCACCTCATTAGAACTGATTCAAATGTATTCTTTTTAATGGCTGAGTAATATTCCGTTGTGTATATGTACCACAGCTTTCTTATCCATTTGTCTGCTGATGGACATCTAGGTTGCTGCCATGTCCTGGCCATTATAAACAGTGCTGCGATGAACATTGGGGTACATGTGTCTCTTTCAATTCTAGTTTCCTTGGTGTGTATGCCCAGCAGTGAGATTGTTGGGTCATATGGCAGTTCTACTTTCAGTTTTTTAAGGAATCTCCACACTGTTGTCTATAGTGGCTGTACTAGTTTGTATTCCCACCAACAGTGTAATAGGGTTCCTTTTTCTCTGTACTGTCTCTAGCATTTATTGTTTGTAGACTTTGAATAGCAGCCATTCTGACTGGCATGTAACGGTGCCTCATTGTGATTTTGATTTGCATTTCTCTGATAATGAGTGATGTTGACCATCTTTTCATGTGTGTGTTAGTCATCTGTATGTCTTCTTTGAAATGTCTGTTTGGTTCTTTGGTCCATTTTTTGATTGGGTCATTTATTTTTCTGGAATTGAACTGCAGGTGCTGCTTCTATATTTTGAGATTAATTCTTTGTCAGTTGCTTTGTTTGCTGTTATTTTCTCCCATTCTGAAGGCTGTCTTTTCACCTTGCTTATAGTTTCCTTTGTTGTCCAAAGGCTTTTAAGTTTAATTAGGTCCCATTTGTTTATTTTTGCTTTTATTTCCATTACTCTGGGGGGAGGTAGGATATAGAGGATCCGGCTGTGATTTATATCAGAGAGCGTTTTGCCTATGTTTTCCTGTAAGAGTTTTATAATTTCTGGTCTTATGTTTAGATTTTTAATCCATTTTGAGTTTATTTTTGTGTATACTGTTAGAAAGTCTTCTAGTTTTATTCTTTTACAGGTGGTTGACTAGTTTTCCCAACACCACTTTTTAAAGAGATTGTCTTTTCTCCATTGTATATTCTTGCCTCCTTTGTTAAAGATAAGGTGTCCATAGATGTGTGGATTTATCTCTGGGTTTTCTATTTTGTTGCATTGATCTCTATGCCTGTCTTTGTGCCAGTACCATACAATCTTGATGACTTAGCTTTGTAGTAGAGCCTGAAGTCAGGGAGGTTGATTCCTCCATTTCCATTCTTCTTTCTCAAGATTGCTTTGGCTACTCGAGGTTTCTTGTATTTCCATACAAATTGTGAAATTATTTGTTCTAGTTATGTGAAAAATACCTTTGGTAGCTTGATAGGGATTGCACTGAATCTATAGATTGCTTTGGGTAATATACCCATTTTCACTCTATTGATTCTTCCAATCCATGAACATGGACTATTTCTCCATCTTTTTGTGTCCTCTTTGATTTCTTTCATTGGTGTTTTATAATTTTCTATATATATGTCTTTTCTTTCTTTACATAGATATATTCCTAAGTACTTTGTTCTTTCGTTGCAATGGTGAATGGGATTGTTTCCTTAATTTCTCTTTCTGTTTTCTCATTGTTAGTATATAGGAATGCAAGGGATTTCTGTGTGTTAATTTTATATCCTGCAAGATTACTATATTCATTGACTAGCTCTAGTAATTTTATGGTGGACTCTTTAGGGTTTTCTATGCAGAGAATCATGTCATCTGCAAACAGAGTTTTACTTCTTGTTTACCAACCTGGATTCCTTTTTTTTTTTTTTTTTTTTTTTTTTTTTTTTTTTTTTTTTTTTTT